>JAJJWX010003564.1:0-74045 GCA_023529315.1 Papaver bracteatum | reverse complement strand
ACTTTTAGGTAAAGTCCCAACCGGGTCCTCATTCTATCGCTTCCCAGTTTGCTCCTCAGGGACTTTTCGGTTATTGTTTAGCAGATTGGCATTTTGGATCTCTGATCATCAGGTAAATTGATGTTTCCGGGGATGACGCACTACTCCCTATCAGTGGCCATGTTCAAATAATCCGATTGTGGAGACAGATGCCGAACTATTTCCCAGTTGGCGGATATTCAAACAATGCAAAATGTTTAGCTTTTGAACGACCGTAAATTGATGTGCATTAATGGGCATGGTGGTTTATTATCGATTCTGAATCGATTAGTTATCTTCGCCAATGATGTTCATGATGGAGTTAGCCAAGAATTTGTTGATTATATGAAAAACTCTGTTTACCAGATGGATGCATCCCCATCACACCACTTGGATTTGTGTTGAGTATGGCAAATGGTTTCCCAGGTCACCTCCCATCCATCATATATATTATATTTACAAGATAACGAGTATCCAGATGAACCAGCTGATTGCGGAAATCAAATAGGAGCGAAGCTTATAATCGATCCAATCGCTCTTTTCCATATCGAAGAGAATGAAAATCCTCATTTATGTCTTGGGATTATGCGTACTAATGGTACAGATCCTACATTAAACATTTTGGGAGCGAAGCAACAAACCAATAACAAGTTCTCGTTCGATGGACAGAATAACTCGTGGATGAAATGGGATTGTGGGTTACCACCTAAATAATGCCGCTTCAATAAAACCTTACTGTTAAATTGTCGACTGTTATTTTTTCAGCTAAATTATAAATAATTAAATCTAATCTTCTAATCTTCATTAACCTATTTCAATATTTCATATGATCTGACAGCCGGCATTAGCAAACAATATTTCGAGCCTTATTTGGACATGCCTTGTGTATATGTATGTTATAGTTTACTTGCACCGATGTACGTACTAAAGTTTCTTACTATCAATTCCATCCAAAGCTTTAAGCATAAATCTCAGCCTAAACTTTGAAAGACTGCTCTATATAAATATCTGGTCTAGAAGGGACGAACGCTGTTAGTAAAATGGATCGGAACTGTTTGGGACAAAATTGAGGTACCATGGTGCTTGCTCCAAGTATAGCACTTGGGGTCAGACGTTATGATCCTTGAACTGGAGTTTATAAATTTTTTTAAAGTTTCACTTACATTTTATTTTAGGATTTACCTACCCCGACGCATATGCCAGGCACAAACCAGGTGATGATGTATAGTAATTTTTTGTACTAAACAGGTTATAGGCCCTGCAACCGCACTTGCACAGACAAGCACACATGAGGTAATTCTAAAAAGATTGAAAAATAAGGCGTCGAATTGATTCCATGTATACTGAACATAGCTTGCAAAAACAAAAAACAACCCCGAATTGAAGCTTGTCTAATTCTTCTATTGGAAGGTTCTGCGTGCAGCTCCTCTCTGGCAGTGTACATTTCCCGCAAAATAAAGAAAGTACTGATTAATGAGTTAGACAAAGTTACACGCTGATTAATGAATTAATTTACATATACATAACAGAGTATATCTTATATCTATCTTAGTAGATTAACAAATTCATCCCGACATGAATAGCCTTGAACTTTTACAGATCAATGTGGAAAGAAATAGTACCTAAAAACATGTTGGGCTAAAATCATAGACGGGTTAGCATCATAAAAGGGATATAGCCCTCTCATAGACCCGTAGTTTTGATGACCACCATTTTTTTTTTTTCTTCTTTTGAAAGGAAAAGGTTAAAGAGCTACAAAGTGAGGAAACCTATAATTTTATTAAGGAAAGGTTTTTAGCCAAGTGTTTTTATGTATAAATACCCAAATTTTGTATGTTTTCCAAGAAGAAGAAAAAGTTATCCTTTCCTACCTTTAGTAAAATATGGTAAGTAAAATTAGATTTTTCTTGCATCTTTGTAAATTTAATTGGAGGATTGAAAACTTTCAAAGTTGGAATTTCAAGATGGAATTTTCTGATGTTTTTTCCGTTGGTGGTTTCAAATGGTACGTGTTCTATACGATAAATTTAAATTAGTTTCTTTATTGTTTTTTGATCAATTATTAAAACCCTCAAGTTTTAATAAATTATAGGAAAGCACATATCTATCCAAAGGGAAACAGCAGAGTGTATGATCAATTATCACTGTTCCTTGTCCCTGTCGGCTTGACAAAATCGGTGCACACAGAGTATAGTTTTGCAGTTACTAGTCAAACTGATCCCAACAACAAAGTGAAAAAGAGTAAAATCTTGATTATCTTAAAGTACCGTTAATTGCATGTTCATATAAAAAATTGTTAGTTTGTTAATTAATCAGAATTTATTAACTTATCTTTTGTTAATCGTTGGATGTTGGAGAATCAACAAAAGATTTCCCTATTAAAGAAGGTTTTAAAGGCTGGGGTTGGCCAGAGTTGATGCTTCTTAGTGAGTTTTGACCTTCTCAAAGGACCTTTCTTCAAAAAAAAAAAATAAAAAATATCTCGGGATGTCATAAAAGTTGAGATTACTTGTTCGGAGAATAACGAGTTAAAAAGATGAAATGGAGCAGCCCAAACAAGGTAGAAAATCCTGAAGGTGCTGTGGCTGCCTCTTTATTCTTGTTTTTTATTTGCATATTGTTCCCACTTTCTACTTCGATTTTCGATTGTCGGTTAGGCTTTGTGCCTGCTGCTTACCCTTGTTTGCCTGGTTTTATACATCATCTTCTCTACAATTTGTCGTGGTTTATGAGGATTCTGCTACAACTTTAAGTTTACATCAATTTGTTATTTGTTATTTATGCATTTCGCTGAAACTGAATCGCGTTGAGTTATATTGTAAACATCTTTGCTGATTAAACTATCACAGAATTAATTAGCGAACTAGCTAGTTACAGCAACGACACCCTTGCCTACATTGGCATATGTTTTTATTTTACCATTGAAGAACTTTCGCAGAGGGCATATGCCTTACTTGTCCTGAGTAGAAAATAGTGACACTATTATGTATTGGTCAGCTGTGCGATTGAGAAGAATTTTAATGTGAATTGGACTACTTTTTATTTTTCTTGTATTCTTTTTTTACCATTCAGGAATTTGCTGAGAAATTGAACTCTGTAATATATCAATACTTCTTTATATAAAGGAGAATGTTGAGGCTGAGGTGTCAACTCCATATTCATTTTCAAGAATTCTGAATTATTGTAGCGCCACATAAACATACGCTAAGCGCCACATCGGATATTATCAATGGACACTTCTTTAACAGTATTTCAAGAGATATGTCTTTGCTTAATTTTCTTCCCTTCGCATATGTTACCTCATTCGACACTCTTATTCAACAGAATGTATGAGAAAATATGCCATTTCAAAACTACGCTTGTCAAGCTAAAAACCGTCGGTTAAGTTAAGTGCCTTTTCAACACTAATTGCTCGCTCGTATGACGCTGAAAGAAAATTCATATATATCGCGAATTTTTTTTTCTAAAACAATCTCATCAATAAAGGCCGGAAGAGTTATCTATTTAGAGAAAGTAGGGTAATATTACTTACCTTCTTGATTCAAATTTGTATCTCCTCGCCAACAATCGTTATTTTCAATTTTTTTTGGTTTTTCTCTTTGTCATTAAGAAGTTGTAGCGGGGCAAGATGATACATGAAGAAATTGTATATTGGATTAACTCCTAGAAGGAATCTCCAAATACGAACAAGAAGTTTGGGGATCATTATTTTGTTAGGTCCGTACTTACTATAATCTTCTTCACTTTAGAATCTCTGCTTTTTTACTTCTTGACCATGAACATCCGTGAGTTCTTAAATATTTATTCCAACTAATGTGGAGTACAATTTTTTAATTTCTCTATTTAATGTTTCAGTTGATGAATTTTTGTTTGGGTAGTTATTATCGATTCCTATACTTATGATAGGAATATGATGAACACAAGCATATCACTCACGCCAAAGATGCATAACTCAAGAACATGGAAGTTGTATAAATTTTGTCCAAACATTTTTTTTCTTACATTTTTATTGCACGCTTTTCTTTTCCTTTTGATGAGTGTAACAATCATCAAGTCTTCTCATTTCAAGGTTTTTCTCTCTCAGATAGATCAAAAAGAAAATAATCTTAAAATACACTCTTTTGTAACAACCCTTAATTGCCCCCCGCTTCATAATGAAAAAGAAGAAGTTTGTTACCCAATATAATGCAGACATTCTTTTCATATACACCAGAACGCTCGCAACTTCTTAAGCAATATATGTTTTTGGGTTCACGTCAAGGGAAATCGACATATATAGTATCAGCAGTTTGTTTTTTTTAAGTTCTACCTTTAAATCACCATCTTTTTTTTTTTTTGAAGAAGAAGAAAAGATTAAGATTGATAACGAGTGCAAGAAGGCACAAAACAACAATCCTCAGACTTAAAACCTCAAGAGCAAGAGCCACAACATGCCGACTAGTAGCCACCATCTTTCAAGGTGATGAATTCTGTTTTCATTTTAGGCTATAAAACTAATCGAAAGCTTCCACTTCATTTCCAAAAAGATCTCGTGGGATACCATGGCCGTTAATCTTGAATAATATCTTGATGAGTAACTATTTTGCTAAAGATTCATCAAAAATGTTTGATGTTTCCTCACAGTGAGGTGTGATTGTACCCGCACGGATAAAGATCTTGGGTCGTGTGGAAATGTAGATGGCCTTTCATAATAAATACACCGAAATTAAGGTTCTTCATGATAAAAAGAAAACGAGTTCTTTCTGTCCCTACAAATTTTACTTGATAACCAACTAATTTTTTGGTCCCACTTTACAAAAATTAATCGTTGTTGTTGATAATATAGATATATTGATCCTATTAAATAAACCTTTTAGGAAAATTTTTGCAGAGAAATCACCAAATCGATATCGAGCATGCTCCCGATTCACTTATATACCTATAAGAAAAAGGTTCCAAGATTCTTGAGAGAAAACTGTGATTCTAGTTTATGTTTGAGATCCTGAATAGCCGAGTCATTATTACCGGTTATAATAATATCATCAACATAAACTAAAACATAAATAGAGATTGCACCTGAGTAGAAGGTAAAAAGAGAATAATCGCGTAGATTGTGTGAAACTCATTGAGAAGAGTCAGGAAAATTTAGCAAACCATTGTCGAGATGCTTGCTTAAGGCCATATAAGGACTTATTTAGTTTGTAAACACGATTTTCTCCTTGCTTTTGAAAACCTGGAGAATCTTCATATATATATATCTTCTGAAGATCACCCTCGTAAGAAGGCATTAACATCAAGTTGATGAAGAGACCTTCGCTATATAAATAGATGCAATGGATAAAGAACCGCATCAGACTAATTTGCCACCGTTTAAAAAGTGTCGTGGAAAATCGATGCCTTCTTGTTGCGTATAACCTTATCAACAAGACGCGCCTTTACAATGCTCAATCGCATTCTACCATCGAGATCGATATTTGGTTTGAAAACCCATTTTGCACCCAATGGCAGTTTGCCCGGAAGGTGGAAGATCAATAGTGAAGGGCTGTCATTGTTTTCTGAGCCGTATGTTCTTTGAAAATGGCATCACGCCAACTGAAGTTAATGGCTTTCGTGAAAATTACGTGGTTCATCATTAGTGAGCACTCCATTTGTGATGAAAGCACGATGTTGTGGAGTGAATTGAGAAAGGGATAGATAATCGGTTATAGGGTAAGAAGTAGTCGACTTACAAAGTGTTTAACCCAACAACAAAATCATTTAAATGTACAGGCCGATGATGTTCTCTGCGAATGACGTAAAGATGGTCGGAATCTGACAAATACGGGAGAATAAGGCCGTTGAACGGGAACAGACCATCGCACTGCGAGAGGAGTGTCGGGAGAGGTAAACGTCATACAACGAGTCAGCTACAGGAACAGAAATCGCACGCGGCAGAAGTATCAGTATAGATATGAAGAATTGCGGGAAGACCGGGAAGTCACTGAGGAGAACATTCTAAATGAGAAACATGAGTATCATGTGACGATTGGAATCTGAGTAAAGGGAGAATCGTGTGAAAAATTCATCGTGAACAAGAAAAAAATATCCTGGTAGGAATCTGGGCATCCTTAAAGGGAAAGAGATGTTCATTAAATACAACATCCACGAGATACAAATGTGGGTAGACTTGGTGAAAGATCGAGCACAATATAACCTTTATGGTTATATGGATAACCAAGAAACACTCTCAAGCATACTCTCATGGATCAAATTTATTGGTTATCTTAGATACGAGCATAGCACAAACAACCAAAATACGAAGATGACGATAGTTGGGTTTTACCGTCCAATAAGACCTCATGAGAGAGAGTTTAGAAAGTACTTTTGGAGTTGGCATTTTATTGATGAGATAGGTTGTTGTTAAAATACACTCACCCCAATAAGTGATAGGTAAGTTTGCCTGGAAACGAAGAGCCCTAGCAACAGTTAGTAAATGACGATGTTTCCTTTCAACCACTCCATTTTGTTGTGGAGTATATGACACAACATTGATGATGAATCCCATTCGGCATGGATCCATGCCTCAAATTCACGAGACAAAAATCTGCCATTATCTCGATTGTAAGAAGCGTAAAATTGGTAAAACAAAGAAGTACCTGTACAGATGATATGAAGTTGTTAGAATATTGCGTCGCAACATGAAGAGCAAAAACTTGATAACTTTGCATGTTTCACTCTTGATATCTGAGCCTCAGCGAGAAGAAAAGAGAAACCGTTTTAATGCTGTTTGATTTCCATGAAATAGACTATCTCCTAGCATGGTAAAATAGCCTGTAGTTGATCGACGAGTTGTCGGACATCCATCCCAATCAGAGTCAGTATAGCCAGATAGAGATAAAGAACTTGAAGCAGAAAGGAAAATGCCATGACTAACAAGATTTTTTAAGATAATCTAACTACGATGTGCAAAGATCCAAATGAGCAGAACATGGGTGTTGCATAAATTGACTTAAATAGTTAACAGAAAAAGTGATGTCAGATTGAAGTCACTGGAGATAAAGAAGTCGACCAATTGAAACGGTACTTATACACTAGGATCGTGTAAAAAGGAGACTACCAAGATGGAAGTAGTTTTAGATGTTGTTCCACCGGAGAAAGGAGAAGGTTTAGCTCCTAAAAGACTGTGAGTCATTGACAATGTCAAGAAGAGTATTTTTGCGGACAAAGGAAAATACCTTTTGGGAGAACGAGATACTTCAATGCCCAAGAAATATTGTAAGCGACCAAGATTCTTGAGAGAAATCGTGATTCTAGTTTATGTTTGAGATCCCAATAGCCGAAGTCATTATTACTTGTTATAATAATATCATCAACATAAACTAAAACATAAATAGAGATTGCACTGAAAGAAGGTAAAAAGAGAATAATCAGCATGAGATTGTGAAACTGCATTGAGAAGAGTCAGAAAATTTAGCAAACCATTGTCGAGATGCTTGCTTAAGGCCATATAAGGACTTATTTAGTTTGTAAACACGATTTTCTCCTTGCTTTTGAAAACCTGGAGGAATCTTCATATATATATCTTCTAGAAGATCACCTCGTAAGAAGGCATTGTTAACATCAAGTTGATGAAGAGACCAGTTATAAATAGATGCAATGGATAAAGAACACGTAATCATGACTCACTTTGCTACCTAAGTAAAAGTGTCGTGGAAAATCGATGCCTTCTTGTTGCATTATAACCTTTAGCAACAAGACGCGCCTTCTTGCGACGTTCAATCGTACCATCGTATCGATATTTGGTTTTGAAAACCCATTTGCACCCAATGGAAGTTTTGCCGGTGGAAGATCGAATAGTGAAGGTGTCATTGTTTTCTAGAGCCGTATGTTCTTTGAAAATGGAATCACGCCAATCCGGAAGTTTAATGGCTTCAAAATTACGTGGTTCATCATTAGTGAGCAGATTTAGATGAAAGCACGATGTTGTGGAGTGAATTGAGAAAGGGATAGATAATCTTATAGGTAAGAAGTAGTACTTACGTTGTTTAACCAACAAATAAAATCCTTTAAATGTGCAGGCGATGATGTTCTCTCGTCAACGACGTAAGACAAAGTCAGATACAGCAACAAATAGGAGAATAAGTTCTCGTTGGAACGGAACAATCAAGACTTTGGAGGAGTGGAGAGGTAAGGCGTCATACAACGAGCCGCCTACAGAATGTAAGGGAATGCACGCGAGAAGTATCAATATGAGATACTGGAAGAATTGCTATGAAGACCGAGAAGTCACCTGAGGAGAACATTCTAAATGAGAAACATGAGTATCATGTGACGATTGGAATCTGAAAAGGTGAGAATCGCTTATAGAAAAATTCATCGTGAACAGCAGTGTAAAAATATCCCGTAGAATCGGGCATCCTTAAAGGGAAAGAGATGTTCATTAAATACAACATCACGAGATACAAATGTAGACTTGGTCGAAAGATCGAGCACAATATAACCTTTATGGTTATATGGATAACCAAGAAACACTCCCAGACAACATGGATCAAATTTATTAAGTTATCTTAGTATTACGAGCATAGCACAAACAACCAAAATACGAAGATGACCGATAGTTGGGTTTCGTACCCAATAAGACCTCATGAGGAGAGCGTTTAGAAAGGACGGAGTTGGCATTTTATTGATGAGATAGGTTGTTGTTAAAATACACTCACCCCAATAAGTGATAGGTAAGTTTGCCCGAAACTAAGAGCCCTAACAACAATGTTAGTAAATGACGATGTTTCCTTTCAACCACTCCATTTTGTTGTGGAGTATAGACAATCATACTATGACGATGAATCCATTCCGCATGGATCCATTTTGAAAATTCACGCAGACAAAATTCGGTGCCATTATCTCGATTGTCGGCGCTTTAAATTGGTAAAACAGTAAAGAAGTACCTGTAGAGATGATATGAAGTTGCTTAGAATATTACGTCGAACATGAAGAGCAAAACTTGATAAATTTGCATGTTTCACTCTTATTCAAGCCTCGGCGAAGAAAGAGAAACCTTACCAAGCTTCTTGATTTATGAAATAGACTATCTCTCCTAGCATGGTAAAATAGCCCTAGTTGATCGATTTCGAGTTATCGGACATCCAGCCCAATCAGAGTCAGATAGCCATATAGAGATAAAGAACTTGAAGCGAGTAAAGGAAAATGCCAAGTGACTAATGAAAGACTTTAAGATAATCGAACTACACGATGTCTAAGATCCAAATGAGCGTAATTATGGGTGTTGCATAAATTGACTTAAATAGTTAATGAAAAAGTGATGTCGACGAAGGTCACTTGGAGATAAAGAAGTCGACCAATTAAACGATTTATAAGCACTAGGATCCAGACAAAGGAGTACCCGAGAAGATGGAAGTAGTTTTAGATGTTGTTCCATCGGAGAAGGAGAAGGTTTAGCTCCTTAAAGACCCGAGTCATTGACAATGTCAAGAATATCTTTGCGTTGTAAAGGAAAATACCTTTTGGGAGAACGAGATACTTCAATGCCCAAGAAATATTGTAAGCGACCAAGATTCTTGAGAAAATCATGATTCTAGTTATGTTTGAGATCACTACCGCTTTAGTCATTATTACCTTATAATAATATCATCAACATAAACTAAAAACATAAATAGAGATTGCACCTGAGTAGAAGGTAAAAAGAGAATAATCAGATGAAGATTGTGGAAACCTCGATTGAGAAGAGTCGTGGAAAATTTAGCAAACCGTTATACAGATGCTTAAGTAAGGCCATATAAGGACTTATTTAGTTTGTAAACACGATTTTCTCCTTGCTTTTTGAAAACCCCGAGGAATCTTTATATATCTTCTAGAAGATCACCTGTAAGAAAGGCATTGTTAACATCGTTGATGAAGCACCAGTTATAAATAGATCAATGATAAAAGAACAATCGTGATCTTCGATTTGGCACCAGCTAAAAATGTCGTGAAAATCGATGCCTTCTTGTTGCAGTATAACCTTAGCAACAAGACGGCGCTGCTCACACGTTCAATCGTACCATCAGATCGATATTTGGTTTAAACTATTTGCACCTAATGGCGCTTTGCCCTGGTGGAAAGATGAGTAATAGTGAAGGTGTCATTGTTTTAAGAGCCGTATGTTCTTTGAAAATGGCATCACGCCAACTGAAGTTTAATGGCTTGAAATTACGTGGTTCATCATTAGTGAGCACTCGATTTAGATGAAAGCAAGTGTTGTGGAGGAATTGAGAAAGGGATAGATAACCTGTTATAGGGTAAGAAGTAGTCGCATTCTGATGTTTTTAACCGAACAACAAAATCCTTTAAATGTGGAACGATGATGTTCTCTCGCTCGAACGACGAAGCACAGATCAACATACAGCAACAGCGAGAATAAGTTCTCATGGAACTGGGAACAGAATCTGCACTTTGCATAGGAGTGTCGGAGAGGTAGGCGTCATCAACGCAGTCAATAATGAATGGATACCAGACGCGTGCAGTAGAAGTATCGTATGAGATACTAAGAATTGGAAAGATCGAGAAAGTCACTGAGGAGCACATTCTAATGAGAAACATGAGTATCATGTGACGATTGGAATCCTCGGTAGCGGGAGAATCGTCATAGAAAAATTCATCGTGAATGTTATGAAAATATCCCGGGTAGAATAAGGCATCCTTAAAGGGAAAGAGATGTTCATTAAATACAACATCACGAGATACAAATGTAGACTTGGTGAAAGATCGAGCAATAATATAACCTTTTATGGTTATATGGATAACAAGAAACACTCCGGACAGCTCAGTGGATCAAATTTATTGGTTATCTTTAGTATTACGAGCATAGCACAAATAACCAAAAATACGAAGATGACGATAGTTGGGTTTATCTAACAAGACCTCATGAGGAGAGCGTTTAGAAAGTACTGGAGTTGGTATTTTATTGATGAGATAGGTTGTTTGTTAAATACACTCACCTCAATAAGTGATGAGTAAGTTTGCACGGAAACGAAGAGCCCTAGCAAATGCTTAGTAAATGTGATGTTTCCTTTCAACCACTCCATTTTTTGTTGTGGAGTATAGACACAATCACAATGATGATGATCCCATTAGCATGGATCCATGCAAATTACGGGAACAAAAAATTCAGTGCCATTATCTGATTGTAAGCGCTGTAAAATTGGTAAAATGGTAAAGAAGTACCTCAGAGAGATGATATGAAGTTGCTTAGAATATTGGCGTCAAGCTGTGAAGAGCAAAAAACTTGATAAATTTGCATGTTTCACTCTTGGTATGCATAGATACACCCAAGTACATCTTGAAAAATCATCTACAATTGTTAGAAAGTACTTGCACTGGGTCAGAAGGGGTAGAAAATGGTCCCCATATATCACAATGAATAAGCTCAAAGCCTTGAGTAGAAGAAATACTATTTTTATTAAATGATAAGCGAGTTTGCTTGGCCTCGGTGCGCCCATCGCGGAATTAGAAAAACTAGACTGAATATAGTCATTTGAATTACATAAATAATCAAACTTGATCTAAACTAGATGTCCTAGTCGACAATGCCAAATCATTTAAGGACATCTTATTAAACAAAACTTTGGCGATGTTTTGATTGAGATGTAGAGGCCATGGTGATAAAGGCCGGATAAGTTCACCTGACCAATCACTCTGTCGTGCGTCTGAAAGTGAAAGAATTATGTAAGAAAAACAACACAATTCAGAGAGTTTAGTCAATTGACTGACAGACAAGAGATTAAATTTAAATTTGGGATATGATGGACATTAGAAATTTCAATGTTGGTGAGAAAACTACTTCACCAATATGTTTGACATAGATAAAGTACCATCGGGAGTTGCATTTGAATCAAAGAAGTAACAGAGTAGGAAGTAAAATAGATAATGAGTTACAAATATGGTGAGTAGCACCCACTGTCTACAACCAAGGTTCAAAGAAAACGTATTAAATAGCTTACCAGTTCACCCTCGGCTCCATGAAAGTATCCTCGATGGAGTGACTTATGCGCTTAATAGAGCATCGTACTGTTGAAAGAGACGGGCGGGGCAGATGAATGTGCGGGGCCGAGAATCGCAAATGACAGATTAGCAAAGCAATGTTGTGGAGTAGATGAGGACGGAAGCCCAGGAAGACGATAACAGCGGTCTCGAACGTGTCCATGTCGATTGCAATAATCACAATGGGTCCGACTTGCTTTATGTTGTGAGCAATGCAGACGAGCTTAGCGAGGATGAAGCGAAGCGATTCGTATTGAGTGCGCCGACTCGATGCTGGGAAGAGGGGTTGCAGTAATATGTTTGTTCTTCCTCCCGCCGCACCATGTTGAATATGTCACGAAGAGCGGTTGGGAAAGGCTCCCATCATTAGGATTTGACTCCTTAGGTTGGAGAAACGGTCGTGTAGTCCCCCCGAGAAACTCCATGGCTAGTTCACGCTCAACCTCTCAAGAAGAGATTTGCCCGGCCCACCACATATGCAGACTTAGGTAGCAGCCACAAGAGAGTCGTATTGATCCCACAGTTTTGAGCTTTTGTGTAATAAAAGACGGACACTGATTCGCCACAGCGTTATGGCAGATTTAAGTCGAAAAGAATATAGGTGCATTGGAGATGCAAAACCTCACACCGGTCCTTCCATAGCGCATGAGAAGAAGCAAAGCATATAAACAACTAGCCCGATATCTCAAGTTGGCATGAATTGAGAAGCCAACTACCAACAAGATCATCACACCGTTTCCAACACCGATCTTGCAACGCATCTTTTGGAGGAGGAAGAGAACCGTCCACAAATCCAAGCTTGCCTTTGGCGTTAAAGGGCTTTGGTAATCCCTCGTACCCGGGAGCCATAGTTATCTCCTTGTAATAGAGGAGAGAAAAAGAATCGTGGCCGGATTATCACCTGGGATGAATTATATAGGGATCTAAGGGACGATGGTTTCCTACGGATGAATTGGGTTGAGTTTTTGAAGGATCGGGTTGGAGTTTCGGTATGAGTAGGGCTTTGTAGGAGTTAGATCAACTCAATCCACCATTGTTAGGTTGAGAAATCAGAGATTTGAATGAAGGAAGAGATTGAAATAGGTCCTAGGATGGATCAAGATGATACCATCAAAGATTCTAGGATTATTGATTTAATGTCTCTTATTTATACAGACAAGAGATATATTTTCGATGGTATTTATATTAGTTACATAAGAAGAAATCAATAACATGAAACAGTTTATGGAAGACTAAGGCTAAGACTAGGAAGTATACAAGATTAAGTTACAACGCGGACTAGGCTTTTACAACAAATTACAACTTGATATACAGGAAACAAACTTGGACTTGGCTTCATGTTGCTGGTGTTGTGTGCTGGGACCGCACACACTACAAACATTACGTCTAATACGTCTAATAGCTAGAGAGGAGAAAGTACAAGAAATACCAAAAGAAAAAGAACAAAAGAAACAAATTCAGAAATAGGGGGGATTACATGAATAGAGTATCCCAATCAGATAGGCATAGTGTATTAGCGGTATCTGGTTTGATAATAGCATCCCACGAGAGAAGCATTGACCTTGCACCATTACTTACAGCCCAAAAATCTGTTGATTTCAAGCCGCGGGAAGAGCATAATTTGCTGTGCTGTTGTCTGGGAAGTTGCTGCAGACATTTGAAAAATTGCTGCAGAGGTTTCACATGAATTTGTGAACATGCTCCCACTCCATGTTGTTGACATCTGAAAGTTTCTTGGATATCTGGAGGGTAAATTCATTACTTCAAGGTTCTGAAATTCAAATGATTCCCAGATAAATGTTAAGACATGTTTTGTTAAGAAGAGAGACTAATCAATCAAACAGCATACCCTTCAGTGATTAGTTTACCTTGCCACTGGTTGATACAGTATTCAATTCACCATCTTACTGGTACCAATACACAACATTCACTACCACAGTAGAGAAGAGTCATGCAGATTCCTCATCTGATGGTCTATTGGATTGAATGGTTGAGATGTTTGAGAACTTAGTCCTGAAAATTGGCCCGGAAATGGGTACTATGGTTAATGTGGCAGTACATGCTACTAGTCACTGGTACAGGTTAGTGAAGTTCTCACTTACAACATTTAGAAATTGTGAGGCATTTGTTTCTCCAATTAATTTAGCCTGAAAGTACAATTTCTTCACCGGAAACTGATAAACAAGTACTCATGTCACTGGAACATTAACTACTAAAACATTATCATGAAGGACGGAAAATTGTAATCTTTTCAAGGATGGAAAATTGTTTTAGCAATAGAATAACTATCATGAGAGGAAAGCTGTACCTAGTAGTTTTTTGAATTCTTGGGTGGAGACAATGTTTCGGATGAGCAACTGGGATCTGAATTGAATGAATAATTAAGTTTGTACAATCAAATGACCGTTGCTTGATGCTTTAAGGGCATTGGGTGGAGCTATCTCTGAAATCAAGTGTTCAATTGATGATAACCAGCTATTTTTTCTGACAGGGATCCAAACATATGGTGATTTCAAGGGTGTGTCAGTATTATATGAGTTTCCTTTGCACTCAATAGAAACCTGAGGCAAACCAGTGCAAGCAACAGTATTAATAGCAGCATTTCTTGTTCTATGACTAATTTAGGCAACCAAAGAGATACCTCATAAATCATGTCAATTACCTGATGGATGAGAATGAAATGAATAACCATAAATTTCAGGCAACACATTACCCTTAAGTTCAACAATCGAAATTGAATCCAGAAAGATGTCTAAAGTAGGTGAAAAGAGAAGAATCCAAAAGTAATATAGAACTAAGACATCAATCATAAGATCTTACTGATACTCATTTCAGTTTAAATTTGTTATAAACAAGAGGAATGCCCGATAGAAACTTATGTCTAATAACCACTACATAATAATACGAAATAATAAGTCTTGTTCCTGTAATTTAAGTTGTTTGACGAATCCACAAATCAAAGAGGTATGTAAGTAAATCACTTTGGACTGGAGTTCCTTTCTTAGACAACTTCTTGCATACACAGCCCTTAAGTAGTGTTACTAAAAGTAATAGTCTGTAAGCCACGATCATCACTCCGCAGAGAAATCAAAAATTGCTGCAGTGGTTTAAAACTTGCTACAGAGGTTCCACACCTCTCACACTCCTCAATATTATCTCCTGTCCAAAAGCTTCTTCGATACACTGTCATTCTGCAATTCAAATGAATCCTGATAATGTCAAATACTTTGTTTTTCGAAGGGAAAAGACCAACCAAACAATAAAAATCTATATACGCATCACGTAAAAACTGAATCTTAAGCTCAAGAGACTCGACAAGGCAAAAATTATCTGGGCACAAAAATTAACAAGAAACCATTACCTATACTCAAGCTGTAAGCAACCAAAAAGGATACCTCATAAATCATGTTAAAGAAAATGCAACAATCAAACGTTTCAGACAAAGTTCAACGGTTGAAATTTCAAGTTAAACCATTATAGTGACACTTGTACACACATTTGGATGGATTCTTAGAGCATTGCTCTACAACCCATTATAGTTGTAGTATATGACTTGATTATAGGCTGTCGGTGTGAGCTAGCCTGTCGGTGGTGGAGCTAGTGGAGATAGTGAAGCTGTCGGCTGTGACTTTCAGTGGATAATGGAGCTAGTGGAGCATCCACTTTGTGAGTATGTCGACATTCCCATTTGTACACTCCGAGAGCAATTATGAAACTATATAAAGACTTATGTAGTTTCATTGTAAACCAACTAGAGATATCAAGTTGTGAGCATCACAACATCAGAGAGACACTAGAGTAGTAGTGTATGCTAATAGAGAGAGTAAGGTCTTGTTCTTGAGAGAGGAGTTTATACTCTTGTAACCTTGTTAAAATCATAGTGCAACGTTATCGCTAAGTCTTCCAAGAGTGGATGTAGATCATCTTGACTTAACCACTATAAATCCTTGTGTTGTGTGTGTGTCTGTTTTACATTTGTTTTTCATTTCTATTTCAATTCTCTATTGATTGTGCTTGGAAGTGCCATTGGTGATAACAAATTGGTATCAGAGCTCCGAGTAAAAACGATCCACGATGGCGGCAAAGTATGAGATTGAGAAATTTGATGGAAGAAATGATTTCAATTTATGGAGACTAAAGATGAGGGCTGTTTTGGTGCAACAAGGTTTGGTAAAAACTTTGAAGGGGAAAAACGGCTCTAGCGCGAAACATTGAAGGATGAAGAAAAGGATGAGCACTTGGAGAAAGCACATGGATTAATTCTATGGTGTTTGAGCAACGAGGTCTTGAGAGAAGTGGCGGCGGAAATGACACCGGACGGGCTTTGGAACAAGTTGGAGAAGAGGTAATGATTAAATCCGTAACTAATCGTTTATATCTTAAGAAGAAATTACATACTCTTAAAATGCATGAAGGAATGTCTATTATAAATCATATTGATGATTATAATAAAATTCTCTTGGATTTGGCAAATATTGAGGTCAAAATTGAAGATGAAGACCAAGCTTTGGGTTTGCTTTGTTCCTTACCACCATCTTATGAAAATTTTGTTGATACCGTAATGTATGGAAAAACTACAATTTCCATGGAAGACGTTAAAGCGGCTTTGAACTCTAAGGAGTTAAAGAAGACGGGTATCGACGGTAAAGATAATTCGGGAGATGGGTTGTTTGTTAGAGGAAAAGGAAACCAAAAAGGCGGATTTGATAGGAGTAGATCAAAGTCAAGGTCTAAATCAAAATCCGTAAATTTTATTGCTTTCATTGTAAGGAAAAGGACATTTCAAGAAGGATTGTCCAAAATTGAAGAATGTCGAGAAGAATACCAACCAAGGCACCGCAAAATGTTGAAGTTGAAAGTGATGATGGAGCCCGGTTCTCACTTCGTTCCATACCGAAAGATCGGAGAATGGGTGGATTCTTGATTCGGGTGTACTTTTCACATGTGTCCTCATAAAGAGTGGTTTACTACTTATCAAGCTAGAGAAGGTGGTAAAGTTCTTATGGGAAACAATGTCACTTGTAAAGTGGTGGGTGTAGGTACAATTCAAATTAAGATGTATGACGGTATGGTGAGGACTCTAACTAAGGTTAGACATGTTCCGGACCAGAGAAGAAATCTTATTTCTTTGGGTACACTTGATTCAAATGGCTGCAAGTATCAAGGTGAAGGTGGAATTATTCGTGTCTCAAGAGGAAGTCTTAAAATTATGAAGGGCAAGAGAATTAATGGTCTTTATACGCTGCAAGGTACCACTGTGACAGGTAATGCAGCTGTATGTTCTTCAAATTCTGATGATGATACTTCCAAGTTGTGGCATATGCGGATAGGGCATATGAGCGAGAGGGGGTTGTCTTTTTTTGAGCAGCGGGGGATTGCTTTGTGGTCATAAAACAGGCAAGCTTGATTTTTTTGTGAACATTGTGTCTTTGGAAAACAATGTAGAGTCAAGTTTAGTACAACTATTCATAACACCAAAGGTATTCTGGATTATATTCATTCGATCTTTGGGGTCCTTCTCGGTCGATTCACATGGTGGTGGTAGATATATGCTTGACGTTCATTGATGATTTCTCAAGGAAAGTATGGGTATTCATACTTAAACACAAAGATGAAACTTTTGTCAAGTTCAAGCAATGGAAGACTATGGTTGAGAAGCAAACCGGAAGACAAATCAAGTGCTTGAGGACATACAATGGTTTGGAATTTTGTGGGTGTGAGTTCAATGAGTTCTGCAAGGATCAAGGGATTGTGAGACACCGCATACGGAGAGAAAAACACCACAAGAAATGGTGTTGCAGAAAGGATGAATAGAACCATAATGGAGAAGGCACGGTGCATGCTCTCCCGCCGGGTTACCAAAGCATTTTTGGGAAGAAATAGCAAACACATCAGCTTATTTAGTGAACAGATCTCCATCGACTTCCATTGAGTGCAAGACTCCAAATGAAGTTTGGACAGGTTCGCATGCTAACTATGAAGACTTGAAGATATTCGGATGTCCATCCTATGCTTATGTGAATGAGGGGAAGATAGAGCCTATATAAAAGAAGTGTATATTTCTTGGGTATGCAAAGGGCGTGAAAGGCTATAGGTTATGGTGTCTTGCAGAAAGATCAAACAAGTTTCTTATCGAGAGATGTGAAATTTGATGAGCAATCGATGTTGAAGCCAAAGAATGAAGAACTAGATGGAAGAGTCAAGAGGGTGTTAGTGATAAAGTGGAGCTTGGTGACAAGGTGGAACTTGAGGTGCAAGTTCAAGGAAGCAATGAGACTTTATTTCGATGATGATGATGATCAAGATATTGTGCAAGAACCTGCCCGGGAAGAAGAAGCACAAGGTCATCGACAATCTTGCAAGAGACAGAGAGAGGAGGCAAGTCAGACCACCTCAGAGATACGTCCATGCTGATTTGGTTGCATATGCATTTGTAGCAGGTGATAGCATAGATAGGGATGATCCAACAACCTATGAAGAAGCAATCAGTAGTGAAGAATCAGCAGAATGGGGAGCATCTGCAATTGAAGAAATTGAGTCTCTTGACAATAATGGCACTTGGGAGATAGTTGCAAGACCAAAAGGGAAGAAGATTGTTGGAAGCAAATGGATCTTCAAGAAAAAACAAGGTACTTCAGATGGTGAAGGAACAAGGTACAAGTCAAGGCTTGTGGCAAAGGGGTTTACGCAAAGAGACGGCATTGACTACAATGAGGTACTCTCTCCTGTTGTTAAACATAGTTTTATTAGAACATTGCTTGCTATAGTTGCTTTAAAAGATCTAGAATTGGAACAACTAGATGTTAAGACGTCTTTCCTTCATGGTGATTTGGAAGAGCGTATTTATATGCAACAACCAAAGGGGTTTGAAGTTCCTGGAAAATAAGACCATGTATGTTTGTTGAAGAAATCTTTGTATGGTTTGAAGCAATCTCCAAGGCAGTGGTATAAACGTTTTGATACGTTTATGGTGGCAAATGGCTATGACAGAGTAAGTATGATAGTTGTATATCACAGAAACTCCAAGGTGGTTCATTTGTGTATTTACTCTTGTATGTTGATGATATGTTGATTGCTTGCAAAGACATGTCGTAGGAGATATATGTTTCAAGGAGCAATTAAGTAGTGAGTTTGAGATGAAGGATTTGGGCGCAACAAAGAAGATATTGGGCATGGAGATTCATAGAAACCGAGCTGAAGGCAAGTTGCATTTGTCCCATAAGGCTTACATCGAGAAGGTGTTGGAGCGGTTTTGGTATGAAAGATGCAAAACCGGTAAGTACTCCTTTGGCAGCTCATTTTAAACTTTCTAGAAAGCAATCACCTCAAACCTGCAGATGAGGCGAGTATATGTCTCGAGTTCCATATGCAAGCGCAGTTGGTAGCATCATGTATGCTATGGTTTGTACAAGATCGGATATCCCACAAGTTGTGAGTGTGGTAAGTAGATACATGGGAAGTCCAGGAAGGCTCATTGGAAAGCTAGAAGTGGATTTTGAAGTATCTAAGGGGAAGTACGAGATGTTGGTTTAGTGTTTGATAAACACTATGGTGATTCGACAAATGTTGTGGGTTATGTTGATTCTGATTATGCAGGTGATCTTGATAGAAGAATGTCATTGACAGGTTATACTTTTACATTGTGTGGTAGTACTATCAGTTGGAGGTCGGTTTTGCAAAGCACAGTTGCATTGTCTACAACTGAGGCAGAGTACATGGAAGCCACGGAAGTAGTGAAGGAAGGTATATAGTTGATGGGTTTGGTTGGTTATTTGGGTTTCAAGCAAGAGAATGCAACTTTGTTATGTGATAGTCAAAGTGCCATTCACTTGACCAAGAACCAGATGTATCATGAGAGAACGAAGCACATTGACGTCAGGTATCATTTTATCAAGGATGCAGTTGAGGAAGGTAGGATAGCGATGCTAAAGGTTCATACAATGGATAACCCTGCAGACATGTTGACAAAGCCAGTTCCAAGTATCAAGTTCAAGCACTGCTTGGACTTGGTTGGTGTCAACAGGTGTTGAGAGACCTTGAGGGGCTGAGAGAAGACGATTATGATGAGTGGTGATGATATTCAAGTCAAGGTGGAGATTTGTAGTATATGACTTGATTATACGTTGTCTGTGTGAGCTAGCCTATAGGTGGTGGAGTTAGTCGGTGGTGGAGCTAGTGGATATAGTGAAGCTGTCGGCTGTGAATTTCGGTGGATAATGGAGCTAGTGGAGCATCCACTTTGTGAGTATGTTGACATTCCCATTTGTACACCCCGAGAGCAATTATGAAACTATATAAATACTTATTTAGTTTCATTGTAAACCAATGAGAGATATCAAGTTGTGAGCATCACAACATCAGAGAGACACTAGAGTAGTAGTGTATGCTAATAGAGAGAGTAAGGTCTTGTTCTTGAGAGAGGAGTTTATACTCTTGTAACCTTGTTCAAATCATAGTGCAACGTTATCGTCGTCTTCCAGAGTGGATGTAGATCATCTTGATCGAACCACTATAAATCCTTGTGTTGTGTGTGTGTCTGTTTTACATTTGTTTTTTATTTCTATTTCAATTCTCTATTGATTGTGCTTGGAAGTGCCATTCGTGATAACAATAGTGACACTTGTAAATTTCTGTCATTCAGTGGATGTGGATGTTCGGAAGATTCAATGGAACAATACCTATTTCAGTTGATTCTGCAGAGACAATTAAAGCAATACATCGGAAGTTGTTTTATCTATGGTAAGTTTTGTTAAAAATACAAGCTAATTTGTGATTCTAGAATAATCGGCTTAAATAACATAATACACTGAACATAAGACCACAACTATCCAGACTAGTCGAGCCCACAACTATCTGGATACTTCCATCTCTAGTATTTTTGGTCATTATCTGGAGGATTCTTTCCCAGATTTTTCTTAATTGGTCGGTCATAGAATAGTATAGATTTTTTGACTAGACTTTGAGTCACGTAAGAGATTACTCTCTACAAGGTTCTTGGATAAGCCCTAGAACTATCTAGAGATATTAAGAGGTCGGTGATCAATGCCTATAAATAGGCAGAAGATGCGATCATTAGTAATCAACCAAAACAAAATCATCCAAACCAAGTGAGATAGCAAGTAGTAGAGTGAGAGAAAGAGTTAAAGAGAGAGCCAAAGAGTCCTCTTTGTAAAATTATAGTGAGCCAAAGAGCTACACAAAATCACCTTGTAAACATTTTCATTTCCAAAATAAAATAAAGCCTCACTTTTCTTAAAACAACCTCTTTTCCTAAATTCATTTCCTAACCCAAATCATTTCCATAAACCCATTACACTTCCGCATTGCGCCAACAAATTTGGTATCAGAGCAAACCTAAACCCATAATCCTAAAACTCCACCCATGGCAATTAACCAAGGTTTTAATTATGCCCAAAGTATAATTCCAATTTTTGATGGTGAGAGTTATGATTATTGGAGTCTACAAATGAAGACATTATTCGTTTCACAAGACCTATGGGATTTTTGTGGAAGATGGTTACTTGGTACCTAAGTCGGTGCGCTTACGGCATCATGGACTCGACGCACGTTAAAAGGGAGTATAAAGAAAATAAGAAGAAGGATGCTAAAGCACTACTATTTCTACAACAAGGAGTGACCAAAGCAATTTTTCCTCGAATTTCGGTGGCAAAAACTTCGAAGGAGGCACGGAATATTCTCAAAGTAGCATTCCAAGGATCGAGAAGGTAATCTCCATTAAACTACAAAATTTATGGCGAGATTTTGATAATTTACTCATGAAAGAAAATGAAACTATCCGAACTTCTTTTCAAGAGTTACTGGAATAGTAAATCAAATCGGTAGTTATGGAGATACCATAGAAAACAAAAAGAGTTGTAGAAAAGATTTTAAGAAGCTTACTTTAAGTTCGACCATGTCGTCGCTGCCATTGAGGAGTCAAAAAATTTATCGACTCTCTCGGTACATGAACTAATGGGTTCATTAGAGGCGCATGAAAAAAGAATAAATAGGTTCGCGGATCAATCGTTGGAGCAGGCGTTTCAATCAAAAATAAATTTCAAAGAAAAGAAAAATACGGAAGCCGAAAAAGAAATCTCCAGAGGGGGATCATCATCCAACTCGCAATACGATAAAGGGTCGACATCAAATCAAGGGCCCAGAAATTTCTACCGCGGACGTGGAAGAGGAAAAGGAGGTTATAGAAATAACAATCAAAGGTACGGGAAAAATTACTCCTCAAATCTCCGATGCAATGTTTGCAAAAAGTTTGGCCATCCAACTGAAAATTGCAGATATAAGTGCACAAGGTGTGATAAATTAAATCACATGGAAAAGGATTGTTGGTTTAAAAATAATGAAGCCAACTATTCTGAGAAAAAAGATTCTCAAAATCAAGTATTTTATTCCTGCCTCACCTCGCAACAAGAAGCGCAAGGTATATGGTATGTCGACAGAGGATGTAGCATCCATATGACAGGAAATAAAGAATATTTCGTGAAGTTGGAGGAGCAAGAGATTCCACCAGTCAAACTCGGAGTTGGAAAGTACCAAAATGTTAAAGGAAGAGGAGTCATATCCGTACGAACAAGGTCAGGTAAAAATTGATACATATCTGATGTTCTTTATGTTCCTGTCCTAGCTCAAAATTTATTAAGTGTTGGAAAACTCATACGAAAAGGGTACTCACTACATTTTGAAGACGGAGAATGCACAATTTATGATAAAATTAATAAGCAATTGGTGGAAAAGGTAAAAATGACAAATTTTTTTGTCTTTCCCCTATCTATGCCATCAATTGGAAATTGTGCAATGAGTACCGATCATATCGATGAATGCAAGTTATGGCATTTGAGATATGGGCATCTCAACTACAGATCCTTGAAGGTTCTAAAATCAAAGAACATGGTAATTGGTCTTCCTAATATCAGAGGTGGAGATAAAGTATGTGAAGGTTGTATTCTTGGGAAGTTTCATAGACTTCCGTTCACAAAAAAATCTTGGAGAGCAAGAAGGCCCCTCGAATTGGTGCACGCTGATATATGCGGTCCGACAAGAACAACCTCACTCAACAATACCAGGATGATGTGGGTGTATATTCTCGAGCAAAAGTCCGAGGCATTCACTAAATTTCTAGAGTTCAAGGCGTTGGAAGAGAATCAAAGTGGCCATAAACTAAAGGTTTTCCGTACAGACCATGGTGGAGAATTTACTTCAAATAAATTTATCAACTACTGCAAAGAAAATGGAATAAAGAAGGAGCTTACCATCCGATACACTCCACAACAAAACGGTGTCGCAGAAAGGAAAAATCGTACAATCGTGGAAATGGCTCGCAGTATGCTAAAATCCAGGAAGCTACCCAATAGCTACTGGGAATAAGCAGTCAACACGGCGGTCTACATGCTTAATCGTTCACCAACTAAAGCAGTCCTCAACAAAACTCCATATGAAGCTTGGCATAAGAAAAAGCCCGAGGTAACTTCTTTCATAATTTTTGGTTGCGTAGCATACTCACATATTCCATCCCAACATAGAGAAAAGTTCGATGAAAAAGGAGAAAAGTTAATATTCATCGGATACAGCGAAGAGTCTAAAGCATATAGACTTATAAATCCAGACACAAAAGAACTGGTAATTTCAAGAGATATTATCTTTGATGAATTCAAATCATGGGACTGGAATGATGAACCAGACAACCACAAGTTTCCACTACTCATTGAAGACGAGCCAGATCAGCCGCATCAGGAGGAAAGTACTCCACCAGCTAGCCCGAGATCTCCAAGTCCAACATAACAAAGTCCAAGTTCTTCAGAAGCAAGTGCCACACCTAGAAGGGGGCGCTACCTTGTAGATATTTATAATACATCTAATTGTGTATTTATAGCACTATAACCTCACAAATATGAGGAAGCGGCAAAAGAAGAAAAATGGATACATGCCATGGATGAAGAAATGCGAGTAATCGAGAAAAATAAGACATGGGATCTTGTTAATCAGCTAATAGACAAAGAAATAATTGGTCTGAAGTGGGTCTACAAGAAAAAATATAATGAAGACGGGTCAATTCAAAAGCACAAAGAAAGGCTAGTTGCAAAAGTATATTCCCAGCAACCAGGAATTGACTACAACGAGACGTTCGCCCCATTCGCTCGCATGGAAACAATCCGGATGGTGTTAGCCTTGGCAGCTCAACTAAAAATGAAGATCTACCAATTGGACGTAAAGTAGGCATTCCTAAACGGAGAACTTGAAGAGAGGGTGTACGTTGAACAACCTCAAGGATATGTCCGAAAAGGAAAAGAAAAAATGGTCTATCATCTCCGCAAAGCACTATATGGTCTAAAGCAAGCACCACGTGCATGGAACAGCAAAATCGACAAGTATTTCCGAGATAATGGATTTGAGAGAAGTCCAAGTAATCCATACCTCTACATAAGAAAACAAGGTACGGATTTCCTAATCGTCTGTCTCTATGTTGATGATTTAATTTATGCCAGCACAAAACAAGAGATGGCAGAAAAATTTAAGAAGGGGATGATGAAAGAATATGAGATGACAGACTTAGGACTTATGCGATATTTTCTTGGGATTCAAGTAAAACAATCTTCAGAAGAAATATTCATTTCCCAAGAAAAATATGCAGAAGACTTACTGAAAAGGTTCAACATGATGGATTGCAAACCAATTGCAACTCCAATGGGTGCCAATGAGAAATTGGTAAAAAATGACGGAGCAACTAAAGTGGATCCAACCTTATTCAGAAGTCTAATCGGCTCACTTATCTACTTAACAAATACAAGGCCAGACATCGTCAATGCAACCAACATTGTTTCTCGTTTTATGAGCGAGCCAAGAAAGTTACACTATGCCGCCGCAAAACGAATTCTCCGATATATTAAGGGAACAAAAGATTTTGGCATCAAGTATAAAAGAGAGGAAGATAACAATTTAATTGGCTTCACAGATAGCGATTGGGCAAGTTCTATTGAAGACCGAAAGAGCACATCATGCTATTTTTTCTGTATGGGCACAAAAGTTATCTCTTGGAGTTCTAAAAAACAAAGTACGGTGGCACTATTGTCAGCCGAAGCAGAGTACATAGCAGCAACAAGTGCAACATGTGAAGCAGTATGGTTGAGAAGAATAATGACCGACCTACAACAAAGGTGTTGAATTAATTATTATTCACTAGAAATAATGCGTTTTTGAAACAATCCTATCACTTATTATATAACTTAAGGGCTCACCGACTTTGTCAATGCTAGATATTTACATCAAAGGGACTTGTTGAATATTGCATGTTTAATAGGATCAGTTTAGAACATCCTCACCCCATGGTCTCGCAGTGGTTACCATCAAAGGTTGCAGATGGTATCTAAGGATAAGTTATGCGTAACAACCTTCCTATAAATGCTTGGTGGATATGCAATATTACACGCATCTTCACTTATTTGTTTTTAGACCCACAATTGGTCAACCATTCTTTGCGTACCAGTTGGTAACTGGATATAAGCCTGAAATTTTGTGTTCTTACGCATTTTTGGTTGCACTATATATGTGTCATTACGAATCTGCATCGTACTATAATGGGTCATCCAAATGATTAGTGACTACGTTGGACAAGAATTTTCAACGACTATCCGCATTTTAAAAACTTTGGCAGGAGATTTCTTACCGCTACATTTGCGGGTTATCATTTTAATGAGACAGTCTTCCCGTCGTTAGGGGGAGATAAGAAAAAGTAATTTCTAAGAGAACAACATGAATTGTCGTGGTGTGTTCCCACTGTGTATATTATAGGTACAAATTGGTTTTGGGCTAAATTCGTATTTGATTTCAAGTTGCTTTACCTGTGTATATTATAGGTACAAATAACTAACATCATACAAAGAATGTAATCGGATAAAAGGGAAGTACGTTGCAGTTCCTTAATGGGATCCAACAATGGCTCGAGAAAGAGATTGCGTGAAAGTCCTATACTCATTAACACTTCAGTGGAGTGCAACCAGCCCTCTACCTCCATACCCCAAAAAAATCCAAGACTTAATGCCCATGCACAACGTCCGGAACTGATCCAAGCGGAGAATGGGAAAGGTCAGATGTTTCCTTTTGCTTTAAGATTTTTTCTCTCATGTTTAGTTAGTTAGATGTTAGAAAATTGAATGAATATCTTTTGCAACTGTATATGTATCAGAAATGGGAAAACAAAACTTCTGTCTTGGACTCCGTAGAAGCCCAAGGTTCATTGAGCAAGCTAAACTTCAAGCACTAGGACATTCAGAAGATGAGAGAGAAAGACAAGATGCAGAGCATAGTGTTTACAAAAGAATACGATAAACTTTTTTGTCGGATAATGATAAGGCATTAATGTTGGAACAACATCGTAACCGTTATAGAGAGAAGAGAAGTGCATTGACCGAGGAGAAAATAAAAAAAGATCTTGAACGTCGTCGTAATACTTACCGTAAGCAGCGGCAACAATCACTTGAAGGTGCTTCGACATCTACTTCTCAAATTGACAGAGGTAAATAAATATTTTAGTTTACTGTTATGTGATTTCAAAATTTTAATTCTTAATTCACATAGTAAGATATATATATTGATAGATAGATACATATATACCATTAGTAGAATTAGTTGATCAACACCAGTGAACTAACATGTATGCCCATAATTCCTTTGTTTCAAAATTTTTTGTAGGAATTGAGGGGAACATGCCCTCCAGGTTCAGCAACCTTCGCCGAAGCCCCAGGTTTCTCAACCAACATAGAATGGAGAAACCAGGACCAAGTACTAACAGAGCTACCCATGAAAAAAATATGCCAACACAGTACTCAGTCATCACAACATCGGCATGAAAATAAAGAAGGGCACGCAGGTGAAAAAAGTTGTGGTAAGATAAAATAATGTTCATTGTCGAAATTGTTTTACTTACTATGAACTTCTTCAATAATCTGGTAGTGGTGATTATGTCTGCGGTGAAGCTGATGGTGCAGACTGGTGGTAGTGAGAAGATGGACTGGTGGCGTTGTGTTGCTACTGACTTGGTTTTGTAGAATGTATGAAAGGGAGGTGATGTATGCAGGTGAGGTGGTGATGCAAGTAGTGAATGTTTGAGATTGTATCGGTTGGCTCTGGTGCAATGAGACCTGGAGGTATACTGAAAAGAGGAGATGTTGTTGTGGATGGAGACTGCATGGTGTTTGTTGTATGTGAGATGGGAATATTTCCCTCAAGCAAAGATGATGCTGAGAGGAGAAAGTCTCTTTTCTGTTATCGATTAGCTCAAGGTGTAAATAATCACCATTAGCAGCTACTCGAAGAAGTTCCCTGTTTTTGTTTAATAATTTATCTATTTGCTTCCATTTTCTCTAATTTACTCATTACAATCAATGTTGATATTGTCACAGATAATGAAAGAAATGTTGATATTGGCACGGACAGTGAAAGAAATAAGAAACGTCTACTTGAAATGGATAAATTGTTGGAGCATCACGTCAAGGATAGGGGCAAAAGAGTAAGAAATGAACATGAGGAAGGACCAAGTAGGGGTAAGTTGAAAAAAGTAGATTAGATGTGTATGAAATACTTTTTTCTGAACTTTGTTATGTTGATCATTAAGTTGTCGATATTGTTTTACTTACTGGATTTGTACTTTTTCGCATTTCAATTTATGCAGCGATTCCATACCGAAGCCCCCAATTTGTCGGGCAAGTTCATCTTCAAGATGAGGAGGCCACAGAGGCATCGCGAAAGAAAAAGGCAAAGTCGGTTATGATGTACCAGGTATGTTTCTGAATGTGTTTATTTATATTGGCAACTGTTTCATGCATGTTTCTGATTATGTTCATCACATAGTACTGTCAATAGCAATAGATATAGTTCAGTTTCTTACTGAGAAGTCTGTAATGGACATACTCCTTCTTTGACATACCAAAATGATTCTCTTTCCGTTTCAGTTTACGGATTAATTTAAAATGAAGATGTATTCTAGACTTTTGAGGTTACGTTGATTATAGAATTTCGTATTATTTTTCATAACCAGAACTATTGTCTCACCGCATAATTTTGTAAATAGAGACGACGTCGAGCAAACGTCACCTACGTTCCTGACGGAAACCCGGTGGGAGGCATTATTATTGGTTCCACTAGAGAGAACAACAATCGCGAGTCAACATATGGCAGCAGCTCCGATGATGAGGAACACTACGAGATTTATGAGAAAGGTAATTTAGAAGTTGTTACCAAAAATGTTGTAAGTGAACTAAGGCCAAGAACTATTGGTGCCTCGACATCGACAACGTCCACTTCCCAAGGTATAATCTTTGACCACATCAAAGATTCATTTGCTTTTATTCCTTTTTTAATTCTTTTCAAAATATATGTATATATACCATCAGTACCTTATGACTTATATCTTTTCAAGAAGGCATTTTTCACTGGGCCTCTCAATTACCACTGCGTAGAAGTCCAAGATTCAGTCAACAACCTCAACATGGAGAGCCATCACATACACAAAATGCAATCGGTATAGTCGGATTTATCTTGATTTATCTACCTATATATTTCGGTTTAGTATATAACCATCCGTGTTTGTAGTTTTATTTGTCATAACTGAATGATTAGTTTCACCGACTTAATGTATGCATCAATGTGTGCATCAATGTGTGCAGCAACAAATGACAATCTTGCTTCCAACCTAAATCTTCGTAGAAGCCTTCGACTCATAGGGCAGGATCAATCTCAACAAAATGCAATATGTATATTCAGAATGGCTAAGATAATACTGGTGAATATACATTCATCAATAATGTCTCTGTGTTCTTTGGAATAATTGTTAGATAAAGATAAGAAAGTTGGTTCAAGAAAGATAGAAATACATGTTAATAATTGTTGACATGAACAGTGTCGCACTCAGTTAGATAACTTGGTATACATTTTCAAAATCGTTTAGATTGATTAGTCAACGTATGCTAAAATATACAGATCTGAGTTGTTTGGGTTATGCGACAAATTCACAAGGAATTCAAGTCGAAGAGGGAGAGGTCGTCCGTGTCGAAGCGTTGTAGGAAGATCCTCATTCTTAAATTGTGCTAGAGGGACCACTTAATAAGTTGATTCAGAAGTTCCATTTTCCTCCTACAAGGACATGTCCAAAGTGCCAGGCGATGATTTTTTATCGTGAACCGAAAGGATTTTGCTGTTCAGATGGGAAAGTTGTTTTACTGTTTGTTCCACCCCATATTGAGCTTTTGGAGTTGTTTGATGATCAAACGGAAGTAGGATACACTTTCGGAGGTACATACGATGTTACAATCAATGTTTCTCTTTAGCACGTCGGTGGGTGAATTATGACGGAACAGTGATAATAGAGAAGTTGTGTACACATTCCGTGTTCAGGGTGACATATACCATAGGATAGGCAGTCTTCTACATCCCGTGGTTGAAAATGAAACAGATCCTCCAAGTACAGGTCGTCCCAGATATATACTAATGTATATTTATGATACAGATAACGAGATTAATTGGAGGATGGAAGAGAAAATGACGATCTAAACAGACAGGTGATGGAGAAGTTGAGGATAATTCTGGATACACATAATAGGTTCGTGCATGTAATAGGTTCGTGCTGAATTGCATCAAGGTCTACAAGATGCACGAACGGCCGGCGAAACCAGTGCAAGTAAGTTAATAGATAATCAGTTTTTTTTTTGGTCCGGTGCCAATTAAGCCTTGCTACATTTATTTATTCTTTATCTGATATTTACTGTGAAATGTTATAGGATAATGACAAACACGTAAAAAAGGAGAGAGTACGTTATTAAAATCCTGAAACATGCTTTTTTCGTGATAGAGAATCTTGGTCAAAGGAAAGTGCTTCCTTCCTCATACATAAGAAATGACCCATGACATGTACCAGCGGTATCAGGATGCAATGGCACTGGTACAAAAGTATGGGAAGCTGATTTATTCATTTCAATGACTTGCAACCCACTTTGGGATAAAATCGTGTCCAACTTGGGGGTCAATGCGTGAGGATGAACTGATTTGACTACAAGGGTGTTCCGCGCTAATCTTGAAGAGCTAAAGGTAAATCTTTTTACCAAGTCAATATTTGGCAGAGTAGCTGCCCATGTGCATGTTGTTGAGTTTCAAAAAATAGGTCTGCCTCATGTTCATATGTTAATTATTTTGAGTGAGGAAGACAAACTACAAGGTCGAGATGATTATGATAAGATAGTGAGAGAAGAAATACCCTAACCTAAATCGAGCGGAACTACGAGTGTGTGAAAAATGGATGATTCACGGTCCATGTGGTACTAAGTGCATGAGGGATGGTAAATGTAAGAGAAACTTTCCGAAAGAGTTTTCTGAGTGTACTGTGCAAGGAAAAGATGCGTTCCCTGTTTACAGGAGACGTAATGATGGTATTCGCGTACGTAAAAGTGATAGTTTTGAAGTAGATAATAGGATGGTTGTGCCTTATAACCCTTGGATATTACAGAAGTATGATTGTCATATAAACGTAGAAATTTGTAGTAGTGTGGAGAGTGTCAAATACCTTTACAAGTATGTGTACAAGGGTCCGGATTATGTATCTTTCGGAGTACAACCAGTAGACCATGACGAGGCATTTTATGAGGATTCAAGTACCACTATCGATCATATTGGGCATGTTGTAGATAAACAGGACTGGTAAGTCCACCTCGAAATGAAATTTTGGGCTACATAGTCGGGAGAGAAGAAATCAGGAGAGTACGTGTGGATGATGAGTTAACCACGGGATTACAGCGTGTTCGTACGTCTTCTTCTCATGTTTGGGTAGAGCTTGGTTTCAGCAGAAACGTGTAGAAGACAAATAAGGATATTTGACAGCAACAGGATTGCGTGAAGAATTAAATTAGGGAAGAAAATTCTCGTATCTTGCATGGATATATTATTGATTAAACTGCCGGATATATTGGAGTTATGGGGGTTTGTTCTCGGTCCAAATGAATATATATAGGCCTATGGGATCACAGAGGGGGTTTATGAAGAATTAGGGGTAGTTTTAGAGCAATACAAATCGTAGTAGCAGTAGAGAAAGGAAGAAGAGAGTTGCAGACGACACATCAAGAGTGTCGTTCTCAAGAACCCTAAAGCTGAAGAACATAATACTATAGAGAACAGTCGTAGTTAGTTTCGTATATTCAAACTGTTTTGTAACTGTCCTTTAGTCACGTTTATCTTCATTTCATAACATCTTTTATCAGCAGTATTCTCAGAACATCCTAGGTAGGTGTTGCGAGATTACGCATTATTATTTATCTCTAATAAAACACCTTTTAAAGCCATGAATCTATATTTTGAGTGTGTTTTGATAATGAGGATCTAAACCCCACCATTGGGACGATGGAGGAAGCCAAATTTCATACATGGGTAATTTTAATTAATTCTTTATAGACTTTTGCACTAATTAAAATAGAATTATGAATTGTATTAATTAGTTATCATTTTATTAGATGGGTCATGCTTGCTTAGATGTTTTGATGAGAGAATCTACCTTGGAAAAAATAAGAGTCCATGTTATTTTATTTGTTGAGCGATAATTGTTAACAGAATTAATATTTGAACCTTTTGTTATGAGTTTGGCGGAATCCTGAGTCCCAGCACCTCTCTTCATCCTGTGAAAATATTTTGTATATATTTTTATTTTATTTTAGTTTATTAAATCCTAAAATCGATTTCAACAAGTCCGAGTGAACGACAACTCTACTTACCACTATATAAAATTCGATCAACCATAGACTAAGGTGTTGCAACTACACTTGGTGGAAGTGTAGTTAAGGTCGTGGCTCCACAAAGGAAGATGGAGAGACACCATATTCGATCAATACTCACCTAGAAAGGAAGTAGATGAGTAAGGAACAACCTAATTTGTATCATTAATGAAATCATCTCATTTTATTGACTCGACTATGTCCATGAATCCAATACCGAGGACGCTCAGAAATTTTAAATGATTCAAAGAACAATGAAATCCTGACGGATTATGAAAATTCACATGAGTCAATGGAATGATCATGCGTGCACAGTGATGATATAATTCATAAATAGTAGTTCCAGAAGTAGAGCACAATGATATCGAACCATTCTTTATTTTGATTAATTTCAAATAAATAACATATTTGGCCTACAAAATCCAGGTAGAACTTAGTTCTCTGGCAGATATACGGGTATTTGGTGTGGTAGTGCTAACTAACCAAGTGTAAAGCCCATGGGATATACATGATTATTTGTCATAGAGCATAGTGGGAAGAACGAAGTTTCAAAGTATCAAGACTCGCCTTGTGGAGCAAGGTTTCTCACAAAGCCATGGAATTGTCCTCTTGTAATGAATGTTATAACGTTCCACTACTTAATTAGCTTGGTAATTTCAAAAGGACTTGAAATACAGCATATGTATGTGTTTATTACGTATCTCTGAAAGTATCAAGAAATAACATATATTTACAATGATACTAGATAGCCTTTTTTTTCCCAAATCAAGTGACTCTAAACCATGAGTGTGTTTATAGCTAGATAAACTCTCACTTATAGATTGAAGCAATCAGATGGAAGTGGTATACCCGTCTAAGTGGCTATTTGATTTGGAGGGATAGAAAAGTTATTTATTTTCTTTCTTGTGTATTCACAAGAAAGTTTCTGATTTGGAATTGTAGCTATTTATGTCGATGGTATAGACATGATGGGTACTCTTAATGGAATATAAGATACCTTAAAAGCTATTTTAAAATCCTAATTTGAGATGAAAATTCTAGGGAAAGCTCGACCGAATACTGAGTTGCTGGTATATTATTCCACTAGTTTGCATATGTCTAAAGTTGTCAGGCAATTTAACAAATACATGCATCCTGATAGCACTCCCATGATTAGTCGAGGTTCAAATGTAAGTAAGTTACCATTTCGTCTAAAGGAAGATGACGAATATGTGTTGGGAGATGAATTTCCCATATCTAAGTACAATAGACGCATTGTTGTACTTAATATAATAATGTACTTGATCATAATCAGGGAATATGTTAGCTATATATAGCTCAGCGCCAACGCAACATCATTGGAAAGCTATAATGAATGTAATCATGTACTTAAAAGTAACCATTGACATAAAAAAAAAATTATCCCTACAAAGACATTAAAAGGAATAATAATGAAAGTGCAATCCGAAAGTTGTTGATTATGAAGGAACAATAATCTCTTCTCTAACGAAAGTAATCAGGAGGAAATATGGTAGACTATTTTCTAAGTCATTACCAATATTCTGTTTCGAAAAATACATGAATAAAGGAACTATCTGGAACAACTCTGAAATTAATCAGGGGGAGATGACGACATCAGAGGGAGGATCCAAGGATATGATGTCGACATATTTTATTTCAAAATTGAAGATGTGTTGTGCTCTTTTTCCCTTCGATCGAGAATAGTTTTTCCCAAAGGGTTTTGTCACTCGACAAGGTTTTTAGCGAGACAACACTAAAAACATTAAGCATATTGAACGTTGAAGACATAAAGATCGTGTTCATATTACTGAAAATATCTGAATCAAAGAAATGAAACGCAATAGTCTGTTAAGAAACGTAACTTCGAGAATCAACAACATGGTCTTATAAACATTCAAGTCACCAAAGTAAAGTGTGACATACTTCTTTTGACTACATTATGCTAATAAAAATTGTCTGACATCAGGGGGAGTATCTAATGGTGTGTTTAACTATTTTCCTTCACCGAGGTTAATTTTTCCCATAAGGTTTTGTTACTCGGCAAGGTTTTTAATGCATCCAACTATGTTCTAAGTTTAATTAATATTGTACTCTTTTTCTTTAGTTCCATTTTTCTCCCTTTGGGGTTTGTTTCCCTGACAAATTTTTAACGAGGAAATTAAATTAGACTCATCGGTATTTGAAGATTGTATTGCATTTGATGAACTACATGTAAAGTACGAGACAACATGTTAAGTATTAAATGTGAATATTTGTACCAAGGTTTGGTCCCACTGGGTTTTTCCTTATCAAAGTTTTAATGAGGCAATGTACTTTGACACAAGCCATCAAGGAGAACGACATTTGAAGAAATATATGTGAAGTACTATGTATAAAGTTTTGTTTTATTATTGAACCTCACAAGAGGGGGTGTTACAGGGCCTACGGTCCATGAATGTGCGGTCCAACTAGATTCCTAGGGTTGTATATAAAGGAAACTATGTAATGCTTCTACCCTAAGCTCTTAATAAGGTTGTTCTTCTTCTTCTTCTTATCATACCAGTAAGACTCATCATCTATGTAATGCTTCTACCCTAGGCTACCATCAGATGTAATGTGGTTGTTAGCTCCAGAATTAGCATACCAGTAAGACTCATCATCATGAATGGAGGCAGCAGCAAGCATAGCATGAATGTTCTTTGGTGGTGCACAACCTTGATAGGTGAAGTTCATCATATGAGTGCATTCAAGAGCACTATGACCAGGTTGAATACATATCTGACATGGAAGATCCTCTGAGGTAGATGAAGTAACAGCAGGCGGAGAGTAGTAGTTGGTTCTGTGAAAGAAATTGGATAAACCTCTTCCTCCACGGCCTCCACGATGATTATAACCTCTACCACCACGATAATAGCCAGATGAAAATGATGATGAAGATCTCATGGATGCAAACGCTTTAGCTTCATTTTCAATTTTGTCAGATGCAATACGCTGATTAATGACCAATTCCTCACTAATAAGTAGATTATGCAACTTTGTGTTGCTGACTGGTGGATTATGAATACGAATCGATGTTGCAAATGAAGCATAATCATTGGACAAAGCTGAGAGTATGATAATAACCATTTCTGTATCGGAAATTGGAGATCCGACGGCATCTAATTCATCTTCAATTTGCTTGAGATCAGCAAGTAAAGTAGAGACCTAGTTGCTACCTTGTTTAATTGTTTGAAGACGAGTTCGAAGCTGAATCGCATGAGTGGTGGAGACTTTGGATAAATGACGTCCAATATTGGTCCATAACTCATGAGATGTAGCTCCAACAACGTACCAAATAACAGAATCAGAGATGGTTGATTGAATCCAAAGAATAATTGTAGAATCATCTTATTCCCATTCAGTGTATTGAGGATTGACGATATTGCGATTTTCATTGACTCTGGAGATGAATTTGACAGGACAAGGAAATGATCCATCAAGATACTTTTGAACTTGAAATTTTCGAAACAAAGGTGTGATCAAAGCTTTCCATACAAGATAATTATCATTCGTGAGTTTGAGTGGAATGATATTGGAGATAGTGTTTAGAGGCAGAGACGAAATTCTTGAAGGTTCCATGAAAATCAAAATAGAAAAGTGGATCGAAAAGAAATCTAATAAGATGATAATTGAAACTCAATGCTCAATTCTCATTCATTCTGGACCCACAAACAGATGATGTGGACAATTTTGGTTTGAGTATTGTAAGATAATACTTTCTCATTCAATCTGGACCCACATCCATTAACAAAATGAATATCCATACACCATACTTACACCAACCGTTGGCAAACTTCTCCCCACTTATTATATTCGATGGTTTCAACCAACTGTTCCCACTTCTCCTTTCACCACTTTCTAAACTATCACTACTTCCTTTCTTCAAACTTCGAATCAAACTACAACTACCCCACTTTCTCTTACTGCTCAACATCTTCTTCGTGAATTAATTCATCAACAAAAGTTGAATCCTCAATTCATACTCAGGTATGTTTTGGTTTCTTCAAATGTAGTTTTGATTGAGATGTTTCAATTTGATTATACTAATTGTGGGTTTTCAACATTCAGTCAATTAATAAGTTTAGTAAAATAGTTAATTACTACATTTGCTTTACTGTAGGTGCCTTACAAGGAATTTTCTTTATAGGAGCTCTCTTAGCCGTAAGCATTATATTGTGTTCGTTTTTTGTTTTCATGTTTATCCCAGACACTTTTCTGTTTGTGGAAATGCCAAGCAGAGATTCGTCTCAATTTTTTACTCCACCGGTTTGTGATACCATCAGATCAATCGGTAACGTAGAGGTAGAGGTTAAGATTCAGGTAAGTATTCTTCACTTTTTCAATTTCCTTTTAATACCCAGCGTGGTTGTTTTCGTTGTAAAACAATTGAATTCATGTAACTATTCTTCTCTTTTTTACCATGCAGTCTTTGTAATCTGATACTGAGATGGGTGAAAATAAAAATTATAGGTTAAGTTCTGTATAGTCACTCCGTTTCAGTATTTGTTGTACACATGTTTATGCACTGTGTAGAGAAACCACCTACTTCCTTGACTTCACAATCTCACGTTGTTTCTTGACTGTTTTTTTTTCCTTACTGGCTATTAAGTACTAGCAGCGTTGAAATCCCTTGGGAATAAGCAAATTGAGGAGATCTATCTACCTAATAATCCAGGAATGAGAGAAAGCTAGAGGATTTTCTCCCCTGGAAATCAGTACCCATTCTGATGCAGTGGCGGGCATCTCAACATCTTAGAGAACAAGATGTTGTATTTTTGTTTGATAGAATTGCTGAAGTTGCTTTGCACAATCTTCTATACTCCCAGCAAAGAATCTCTCTCATAGGTTTGTAATGTCTGAACTGTTCCCTATACACGTAATGCCTCACAAGTAAGTTCATTGGTTTTAATTATGTATTTATTTTTTGGTAGCATTTCAATCTACTTTGTAGTTTGTACATATCCCCTTTATCGTACTTCATCATATGGACATCACTAAATATCATTTGTTAATCGGTCATTCATGCGTGGGTAAGTCTTTGGTATTGCTTATATTTTTTCTTTGTTCGGTACTACAAAAACAACAAAATTTTCAGTTTGCATAATGCTCGTTGTTTTCTTTGGGAGTGTACTAAAGAAGGGTTAATTAGTATTTGGGTCGTAAGTTTTGGTATGTCTTTGAGTTTGGGTCGTAAATTTGTCCGTTTTTGAGTTTGGGTCGTTGACCCCGTTAGTCAACGACGTCACTAGTCAAGCTGGTTAGTCAAAGTTAACTTGATTAGCCAATGTATTTACCCATTTTCAGGCTCTCTAGACTTCGTTAGAATTAGGAATTAAGAATTTGACCCCATCTTAGAAAGCGAATAACCACCTTCCAAACTCACTTTAAAAATCCAGATTCCGAGTTCAAATGGTCAATCAAAAGTATGCGCAAACTAGGTCACAAAACTGCGCGCTACAGATTTCAGACTGCACTAGTTTAGAACAAGATCTCCTAAACGATAAATCTGATTGCTAACCTTTTAACTCATTAAATACAAGACATGAGAAACGTTTTTCGTTAAGAAAGTGTCGCATAAATCCCTAACTGTTGGTGCGATTTACGCAGACAACAAGGGGAAAAAAACGCGACAAAACTCTAATCTGGATTTTCTCGCTTACGCTTTTTCTCCCCTTTGTTGTTGTCGCACCAACAGTAAAGGATTTAGGGGCGACACTTTCTTAACGAAAAACGTTCCTCTATGTCTTGTATTTAATGAGTTAAAAGGTCTTAGCAATCGGATTTATCGTTTAGAGATCTGTTCCCCGAAACTAGCTGTCTGAGCTGAAATCTGTAGCTTCATGATTTTGTGACCTAGTTCGCGACACTTTGATTGACCATTTGAACTCCGAATCTGGATTTTTAAAGTGAGTTTGGAAGGTGGTTATTTCGGTTTTCTAATATGGGGTCAAACTCTTAATTCGACTTCTAACGAAGTCTAGAGAGCCTCCGACAAACTGGTAAATACATTGGCTAACTGAAGTTAACTTTGACTAACAGTTTGACTAGTGACGTCGTTGACTAACGGGGTCAACGACCCAAACTCAAAAACGGACAAATTTACGACCCAAACTCAAAAACATACCAAAACTTACGACCCAAATACTAATTAACCCACTAAAGAATGGAGGTGAATATGATGTATACAACTCTCTAAAACTGTATTCAATCACTTATAATTTAAATGTTTATTTCAGCCTTTCTCAAGTGACATTGAGATTATATTATCAGCAAAAGCTTCAAAAGTCAGGAAGTCATACATGGTCTCACCATGGGTGCAAGGATATGGAAGGTGAATATGATGTCTTTACTGTTGAGGGGTGACTTAATTCATTGGTTATCTTATTTGGTGTGGTAATCGAAGGAAACACAATCAGTGTCTTTTTAGAGGTAATATTTAATATAACTGTCATGTTCGTTAATGATTATTTATTCCTTCCCTTCCACCCCTTTGTATCCCCACGTATTTTCTATGATCTAATGATATAAGATTATCAGGAATGGTAATTGGAAGCTACAAACGCTCTCGAGAAGCTAATATGCGCGGAAGCACAACTGGATAAGAGGTGGCTGAAAGAAGAGTACATAATGAAGTCTCAAAGTTTGACTTTGATAGGAACCAAGACTGAGCTAACCATAATGAGTTTTATAGAGGATGGCAGCCAAAGTCCATTTGTGAAGGTGTAATGTAACCCCAATAAAATTTTCAGCGACAACATTCACCTGCTGCTGCAGAAAAAAAAAATTGTCACAATTCAAGTTTTCCATTGGTCAATTAGCAGTGGACATGTATGCATACATATCTTTGACCTGCTAAAGAATATCTTTAATTATGTTGAACAAATTTTTGCATCGTATTTTGTAAAATGGATTTCAAATAGTAGATTTTAGGGGTTCATGACTTTTATGAATCTGTAGAACCTAATTTGGCGTATACATGAATTTGGTTTGGCTGAAATCTTTTGGAAATGGTTTCAAGGACTCTTCTTGCTGTTCACATCTGCTAAGGTGGAAGCAAATGAATTTATGATATTCAATCACTTTCTATAGAGCCCAACATCTGACTCAAGAATAATGGCAACACTTGCTACCTGAACTTGGACCTCATCGTACCCTTGGAACCTCATACGACGTAGATGTTGGAAAATACATGGGGCACCTTATTAATGTCGCATTAAATCCATCACATGATTTCAAAAATGAGTGATGAAATAGGATTGTTAGTTGCTCGATATTTATTTGAATGACCATGCATGTTTTTCTAGCGGTAATTGCAGATAATTGTTATGGATAAATTACAATACCAAACTCCAATGAGTTTATAGCTTGAGTACCTTTCGTTTCAGTGTGTTGCTTTGTTTATGCAGTCTATAGTTTGAAAAATGCACCAGCGAACATATATCACCATAGGAAGGCACACAGGTCGCCAGACACAAAACAAACAAATCAACTTAAGGGGTTCCCGGTGCGAAGCACGGGTTATTATCTAGTATTGATGAAGAATCAATGATAACAATCGAAAAATTGAAGTAAAATAGAGACCAAAGGACTCAAGATGAACTCTGAGTGAAGAAGAGATGAAGATCAAACAAATCTGTAAAGACAAGATCGGAACAAAGTGATGAGAATTAGCCGGAAGCAGGATCAGAAGAAGAAAAGCTCTTTACCCGAATGATACCATAGTAACAGTGTAAATCATCTCTTCATAAACCAAAACTTAATCTGAGTTTTACATTCTCTAATTTGCAGAGAAGAGAGAGAAAAATAAAACTAAAAACTGATTTCAAATTTAAAGTTAAATCAAGTACATAAAAGAGATAGCTATTTAAAGCAATACAAGAGTTTCACACACACACAATTGTTATGAAGCACCCTGAAATATTACTCAGTACCACCACCTTTTGAATTGTTAGTTTCGGCACATTCTTGAGGAGAGTCTTCAGCTGTAATACTAGACTCGATTAGTTCCCGTGCTACGCATCGGGCATTTTTCTTCTTTTAACGGTGTGTGTGGGATTCCGCCCCAACCTGGCGATGTATTTTTGATTTGGTATGCGGGGCTTCGTCCCACGCCGTGATGATGCATTTTTTTATTTTTGGTGTGGCGAGGGCGAGGGTTCCCTCGTAGTATAACGTGGGAGCTTTAGATACGCTTTTGAACTTTTAATTGCAGCTTTCACAGGCCGTCATAAAAGCAGCAAAGTTTGAGGCTGAATAAATATGTTTTGCATAGCAGCATCAGGCCATTCTTGATGGACTAAGAGACACTACAATGTTACTATTCAGTTTATGTTTCACGGGACCACTCCAAAGGACGTCATGGACATGGATTTAGGTGCCTGGTCCCAAATTCTCATGAGTCGTGATATTTCTTTCTAGCAGACTCAGGTTATGGCCACAATGGAAATCTCAGATTTGGATTGTAAGAGATGATACAACCATCGTAGCAGCGGGTTGGAGATTAAGATCTTTACGATGTATCTAACCAAAAAAATGTAGGGAGGAAAATAGTTAAACAGTGATAGTTGCACAAAATGTTTTCTTCTTCTAAACTCAATTCTATAAATCAGCTAAAAGAATAATACCTCATTAAATCTCAAAATTAGATTGAAATTCTCCAATCTCAAGCATGATCTCCTCCTCGAATTTGAAGTGCATATTGTCTTTACAAAGAACCAAATATTCTCCATCCTTAGATTTATCAGTCATTTCCTTCATGTTGGCTCGATAGAAAGCGTAAGAGCAACACCGTTGTTGCTCGTAAGAAGAATGTCAGTAGTGGCATAATGAGATTTCTGAGAAGAAGGTCCTAATACATTGAATTGGAAATAAACAAAAAGATGATTGTCATTATTTAGTCTAATTAACTGATATCTCACTTCAAGACTTATTGACATCCTTTATTGCATGTAAGGTTGGCTACTCAATTGTACTTTCAAATTCTCCATCATTTTTTTTAACTACAATGGATGAACAGAGTTAGCTGACCCATCTTAGACTCAAGGTTGAGTAAGATGAATTTGATAACACCCCAGAAACCATGGTACTGTTACCACCTTCTCATTCTTGCCTTCCGCTTCTCATAATGTCTCCCTGTAATACTTGACATATTTATCAGTGAAAAAGCAACACTATTAACACCTCAATTTTTTTAGCATCTTTACATCCAAAAGATTCAAGAAAGAACACTATTAACACCAATGCCATACTTGTCACTATTTATCAGTGACACCTCGAAGTTGTTTATCATACTAAAACAAAATCTATAAGAGTGACAGGGTACTACCAACAAGACCAATTTCCCATTTACATGCAAAAATCATGCACGACAAAATTTGGGTTACTAAATTTTTTTGAGATAGTCTTTTTCATCCCATCATTGAGCAAATATCGAGATCCCTGCTTCATTCAGATGTGTTCCCCACACCACATCTGTTAACTAAGCCACCAAGGTTTCTCAAAACATCAAAATGGGGGCAATTTTCCTTGTTACATATTGTTCTTAATCTATTTAACCTTTCTCCTCAAAAAAAAAAAAAAAAGGTTTCTCAAAACACGAAAAAAAGACTATCTCATCCTTCGGTTGGACAGATATATTAGTTGTAATTTACCGTTAGGATTGGCCTATCTAATCACCTGACCAAAGCAATGATTCACACACTTCTTGAAGAGAGTAGCAATGAACTGCAGACATGTACAACCCTTATTAAGGTCGTCTGGAACATGTACAAACCCGAATTGCAATTCGCAATAATATATCAGTTCCTGTATAAATATGTACATGGAATTCCTATTTATGCCGAACCTAATTTCGGTCTATTTGTGCAAAACTCATATTTCAAAAATCACAGGTAATCAACATAGAATTTTTACTACCCAATAGTGTAAGGATCAACAGAACCTTGGGTTTGGTGTACAATTTTCTCTAAAACCTTTTTTTTATTTCTTATGGAAACCTAAATCAAATAACAAACGGAAATAGAAAATACCTTGGTCAGATCAAAGAGATGTATGAAATCAAAAGAAGATGAGGAAAATGTATTCAGTTACAACTATTAAGATTAGAGGATAAAAATAGAGAATTAACCTTTTCTGGGCAGCATCAACAACTGCTGATAGAGTTTCTTGAGATGTTAATCCATATTCTAGGAGCACGGAGAGAAAAGTACCAAGCCGCTGATGGTGTTTCTCATGGAAAACTAAATCAGAAATAAAAAATACTTCTCAGATTCCCATGATTTATGCGAAACTCAGTAATTGCAGAAAGTGTGTTATGTTGGATGGCTCACAATACCAATGGCGACATCAATAATCAGTGTAATATTTGCTTCTGCAATTATCGTACCCGGAGGAAACATTCAAGACAATTGCTATAGTACTGAAAAATTGCATATATAAACAAAATAACACGATTTTCATACGGAAACCATAACACAATTTCCTTAATAAGTACAGCAATTGAATGGATTTCCTTAATTAACGATTTTCTTAATTGAATGGATTACCTTAATTAATACGAAGCAAAGAGTTTTACGTGTTTTTTTTTTTAACGATTTTGATGATGCAAGTTTTGTCCACCTTTGACGGTGTTAGTAATGTACAGTTAAGTTTGGTGTAAACACGGTGTAACAAATTATTTAAGCTCAAATTTTGATTTAAGTATTGTCCACCTACTTTTTTGTTAACGTTACTAACAAACAGTTAAATATTTCATGTAACCAAAGTGTAACCAAATTTTAATTATTACAACGAATAGAGTTATGCCAAATGTCCTCACCATAGCTTTTGCATTAGAAAAGCCCTATTTCGGCCAATAAGAATCGAGGGTTTCATCACCGTTTAACGTGAGAGCTTTATTTGTCAAGGCCTTTAAGGGGAAGATATTCCATTATTCTCCACGTAAAACAACTTAAGTACTCACATTGGGAGGCCGTTTAGGTGGGTGGCAGAAACACCAAATCCATGTATTTACGTGTTCCCTCATTCATTTAGTTACTAAATTGAATCACACATTATTGAGCTTCGGATAGGTATTCCGATAACTTTAGGGGAAGAAAAAAAAACTATAACTTCATGCATCGGACCGACTTGGACGTGGTGTGTGCATGCCAATATGATAAAAGGGCTTAGACTTTAATCCACGTCATCTACCAAAAACCATTTGATAAGCTAGATTGCCATTTGTTCACCCGATCGAGGAAACAAAACGTTTTAGTGTTATTACTTTCACACTTAATAAACTCCCCTGACATGCATGCATGATAGCGAGATAAACAGAATAAAACATACATATGTATGGAATTATAAGCTTAAGAATTTGCGTTCTTGCATTACCCAATTTTTTTCCTCCCAAGAGTACTCAAAATCTCGAAAGAGTTTAAGGTTCATGATCAGTCCAGCGAAACATGTCCATTAACAAATGGGATTGACATAATTTGATGTTGACAAATGAATCATGTGTGACAGACCCCCTCTAGTACTGATAAGATTTGCATATTTTTAATTACACCTATAAAATAATCGAAAAATTGGTTATTTGTTCAAATATTTTTAAAACATGGTTCAAATTGAGGAGTAAAAATAAGTATGGTGAAATTGACACCAAAAAAATAGCAAAAGTGAACCTGGATGCATGACTTAAACTTAAAAAATAGCAAGGATGATAATGGATGCATCATGATGTAAATTTAAAATAAGAAAACGGAAAATGGGTCATTTGTCCAAATATTTATTAAACATGGTTGAAATGGACGAGTAAAAATAAGTATGGGTGAAATAGATACCAAAAAATGGCAAAGATGAAACTGGATTCATCATGACTTAAACTTAAAAAATAGTAAGGATGAAACTGGATGCATCTTGATGTAAATTAAAAATAAGAAAAAATATTTGAAAATAGGTATGATGAAACTGTTTACATCCTGACTATTTTTACATTTTTGTCCATTTAAACAGTGTCAAAATCTAAATGTCCTTTTCACCCATGAATTGTTGATTTTGGTCTTTTTAACCAATTTTGTGATAAGAAAAAATATTTGAAAATGTGTAGGATGACACTGTTTACATCCTGGCTTTTTTTACATTTTTGTCCATTTAAACAGTATCAAAATCTAAATATCCTTTTCACACAAGAATTGTTGATTTTGGTCTTTTTAACCAATTTTGCGTAAAATAATTGAAACTTATGCAACCTTATGTAGAAGAGAAGATAACATCAAAGTTCCCGTATCCACTCGCTATAGCTTGACTAAATTGTTTTCACTTCATGTGTACATCCCATTTGTCACAATCAACAATTTTGAATGTTAGAAGTAAGATTTAGAATGAGATATTGGAGGGAATTAAAATTTTCCGAGCAGAAAGCAGTGAGAAAGTTTCCATTTGTTGAAACGGAGTGGGAAGGTAATGTAATCCAAGAACAAACTAAGTAATGTGAGAGCTTGTCGAAACAAAGTAGTGCATGTCAGGGGGTTGGCTTCGCCTATGGTGCATGTATAGTAATAGTGGATAAAAATTCTGATTTAAATAGCAAAATCATTCATCAACTCATATCGAGTGGTAGCAAATCAGGACAGTGCTGAAGAAAAATTGCAACCTCGTGCTAGAAATAAAACATGGTATGCTCCTCTCATGCTGGTTCCTCCACAATACAAAGCGAATTTCTTTATAATATTTCAAACAATCATGTTGTAATGCTTTAACGTGAAACATTCTGCTCCTTCTACAATAATTTTCTCTTACAAAACCATTATAAAAATTTATGTCTTTGTTTTCTATAAAACTTAAACGAGAATAAATTTAAAGATATTATTTTAGTGATATATTTATCTATAAGCTCTACATTCGTACTATAAATGAGAACATACCAAACCAAACTTCAATGATAAAACACTCAAGATTATTTTTCCTATGTGCATACACTTAAGTTGCTCCTTTTTCCAAATGAGATGGAGAGAATGGGACGTCTTCGTTTCTTTTATATTTCTCGATCGTAATTTATTTAGATAGAATGACGAATTAGCAGCAACTGGACAGAACAAATTATGAAAAACATAATCTGGGAAGTAGTCGTGCATAACTAAATCTTTGTTTACTGGGAAGTAGTCTTGTATATCTATTTCTCCCTTTCCGTGGTTTAAGTCCTTCCTTTGGCACTGTTGTACGTGTACTTTGCCTTTGGCTGCTTTTTCTTCTTAATATAAATTTTCTCTTTTCAAAAAAAATAATCTAGAAAATTCAAAATTCTATAGAAAAAAACAAATTATTACTCGTACGGGTAAAAAATGAGGATGGTGCCGAAGACCGATTACAAAGTGGGAATTATATAAATGACCCTCTTTATGACGGGCTTCAAAATTACCCTTGTGAAGCAATAAAAATACCCCTCTCCATTTAAAGCCCATCAGGGGTCCAATTAGAATTTTGAGAGATTACTAAATTACACTTTTTATATAATTAATAATCTAAAACCAAAAAACTGTTGATCCAACGGAAAGAAAGAAAAACGAGAGAGAGAGAGTCGTCCTTCCGTCAGCTGAAAACGAGAGAGAAGAAAAAATTCGATTTTTTTTAGGAATTCTACAGATTCAATCAGCAGATAATCATCTTCTTCTTCTATTACTGAATCTTGTATCATCAACATCGTTCGTATGTTTTGAATCTCAGATCTGAAACTGTTTCTTCATCAACAACAGAATCAACAAAATTTTCTCAATTTGTTTTTCTGAAAAATATTGGTAATGGTGATTCGTGTTTGAAGATGATTATATTTATTTTGTATTTTCATGTTCGATTTGTAGTATCGCAATCTTCATATTTGATTTCAGATTATTTGTATCTTCTGTTGCAGAGATCAAGATTTTAGAAGCTTGATTTTGTGTGTTTGATTCTACTGGATTGATTGGTTCATTTACATATTATTTGAATTCGAGATTGTTATTCATATCTTAGATCTTTGTGTACTATACTAGACACAATCGAAGCAAAAAATATTTGATTCACTTGAATCGGTTCATGAACTATAAAGCCACGGTTTGCAAATAGCATTCCTTAGTTTGTAAAGATAAGTTCACACACATCGTTTTTAGACATAACCTACTCAAGTTCGCGGATTGGTTCGCGGACTTAAGTTCCCGGACGGAGTTCACAAACTCCAGCAGAAATTCTCGGGTTCGAGAACTACGCCAGTTCGTGGATTGGTTTCGCGGACTGAAGTTCACGCACTACTCCGGTTTCACTTGATCAACAAAGTTCGCAAACTCCGTTTCAAGCAATAAGGACTTATACATATATGTGTTACCACAACAATGCTTATATCCTCCAATGGTTATATTATCTAAACTCTTATTCCAATCATTAAAACATTCTCAGAGGACGTTACATAGTTGTTATTCACAAACCATTTTTCGTCAGAGCAATTTTCAAAGTGATTGAAACATAACATGACTTTCGTCACTAGGTAAAGATGAACTTGGCTAAAGCGAAAGCTTTACCAACACATATTTCTAGAAATAGATAAACGAGATATACTCATCTCGAAATATCCACATGTGTATAATCTAAGTCTATATATAGCAAAACGACTTTTGTCTCAGGATAGGAGAGAGAGTAGATAGACTTTTGAGTGATAGATAAGTTCAAGTCTCCGCATACCTTTTAGTTGATGAAGATCCACTGGGTCCTTGAGTAGTCCTTCGTCTTGTATGATGATCGCCATGGAGTTCTTGAGATCAACTACACTTTCTATCCTAGTCCGTAACCTTAGCTATAGTAGACTAGAAATCAAGACTTTATAGTTTTGATCATTAATATTGACAAACATGATTGAGATATCAACGCATGCGAGTTCGACCGAGCAATGCTCTAACAGTAATAAAGCATGTAACTCATTTTACAAAGTCATTCTTTAGTAAAAATGATTGATACCATCCTAAGATGCAAATGGTAAACATCCCATTCTTTCAAAATAAACAAGGTGATATTTGTAAACATATCCATGCAGAATGCGGACCATTCAAGTGGTTTATGGCTCTGGTGGATGATTCAAAGTGTTGAATTAATTATTATTCACTAGAAATAATGCGTTTTTGAAACAATCCTAGCACTTATTATATAACTTAAGGGCTCACCGACCTTGTCAATACTAGATATTTACATGAAAAGGACTTGATGAATATTGCATGTTTAATTGGATCAGTTTAGAACATCCTCACCCCATGGTCTCGCAGAGGCTACCATCAAAGGTTGCAGATGGTTCTAAGGATAGGCTATGCGTAACAACCTTCCTATAAATACTTGGTGGATATGCAATATTGCACGCATCTTCACTTATTTGTTTTTAGACCCACAATTGGTCAACCATTCTTTGCGTACTAGTTGGTAACTGGATATAAGCCTGACATTTTGTGTTCTTACGCATTTTTGTTTGCACTATATATGTGTAGTTACGAATCTGCATTGTACTATGATGGGTCATCCAAATGATTAGTGACTACGTTGGATAAGAATTTTCAACGACTATCCGCATTTTAAAACCTTTGGCAGGAGATTTCTTACCGCTAGATTTTGGGGTTATCATTTTAATGAGACAGTCTTCCCGTCGTTAGGGGGAGATAAGAAAAATTAATTTCTAAGGGAACGACATGAATTGTCGTGGTGTGTTCCCACTGTGTCTCACATTAATTCTTGTACTTCACAAATGTAAATGTGAAGTGACAATGAATAATCGATTTAACAAAGTGCACTGATATCGACAACGTGACAAGATCACACATACCAGCTGCAAATAATCCTGCAAAGTTAGAAATCCTCAGTATGGGGTACACCATTGATAGACACATTTTTGTGTCTTAATTGTCCTCAATGTCTCTATTGTTAGTGCTTGATTTTTGTACTTCTTTTGGTGTTTTTATGTTTGTGTAGGTGTTTTTGGAGAAATACACTTGTATGGAAAAGGTTACTCAAAAAGTACTATTTGGACCCCGCAGAGAAAAGTGATAAAGGCACCCTCATTTTGGATAAGGGCACCCCCAGGGAGCCAGCTGCTGTTCGCACCCCCCGGTTTGGTTAGGGGGACACCACCTTCTTCATTCAAATTCCAAAAATTGGCGGGAAACTGTGTTCATCAATGGAAGATTGGAGTTAGAATTTTGGGCATGCTAGAAGGAGATTCAATGGCTGATATTCATTGGGATGACTTGTTTGAGCGTAATAGGCGTGGTAAGATCGAGTTTTTGGGTTATATTTGGTTGGTTATTGAGATTGAAGAAGTCAGGGAATTCCATTTTTCTCTTGAAAAACCCGATCATCCCTATTTTGTATTTGGAGGCATTTTATGAGGATTCAAGTACCACTATCGATCATATTGGGCCTGTTGTAGCTAAACAGGACTGGTAAGTCCACCAGAACTGGAAATTTTGGGCTACATAGTCGGAGAGAAGAAATCAGGAGAGTACGTGTGCATGATGAGTTAACCACGGGATTACAGCGCGTTTGTACGTCTGCTTCTCATGTTTGGGTAGAGCTTGGTTTCAGCAGAAACGTGTAGAACACAAATAAGGATATTTGACAGCAACAGGATTGCGTGAAGAATTAAATCAGGGAAGAAAATTCACGTATCTTGCATGGATATATTCTTGATTAAACTTCCGGATATATTGGACTTATGGGGGTATGTTCTCGGTCCAAATGAATATATATAGGCTTATGGGATCACAAAGGGGGTTTATGAAGAGTTAGGGGAAGTTTTAGAGCAATACAAATCGCAGTAGCAGCAGAGAAACACTACACCAAAAACCAGGATTTTCTCACAGTGTAACCTTATCACGATTTATTTTTCAATCCTTTATACCATGATAAGTCCTTAACAATTATAACTGTTGCTAAATTTTGTAATCGTGATAATGAATCTGAGTATTTAACTTTTTTACTAGTCACAATTATATTTGTTGACAATTATCCAAACAATCACAATCAAGAATACAAAACAAAGTTAGGCTAAGTTTGCCTTTGTTAGTGGTGGTCAGGATTTTTCCGTGGGAAAGATAAATCAAAGGTTGTGGTTCTCCCTACCACACCCTACAAGTCGCACACGTGGTGTTAATTCCAATATTATGAATGAAAAATGAATACTCAATTCAAGATATGGAATTTCAAAAATTATAACGTGGAGGTTCGAACTCATGACCTATTGTGTCATAAGAGTGACCTCTAACCATTGTTCCACCTTGGTTGGAATTGATAGAAAAGATAAATCAACAGTGGTGGTTTGTTTAACTTAAATACCATAATTGGTCTATTAATTAGTGTTTTACTAATTGCAAATAATAAATAATCTATTCATTATAAAGTGTTTTATTAATTAGTGTTTCATTAATTTCTTATAATAAATGACTAATTATTTTTTAATTATAAATGTTTTCTTAATTAATTATAATATTTATTTATATTAATAAGTAATTTTGATAAATAATATCAATAGACATTTTCTGCGACAATGAGTAGTAGAAGAGGTGGAGGCCGAAAGATTAGTGGTGGTTAAGGGCGGAGCTAAGCACAATTATATATATTTATTTTTGTTAAAGTTATCGCAAAATGGGATACAAAGTCCATTTTTCACATGTATCCACTTGCCAAGAATTTTTCTCCTCTCTCCTCAAAATCCTGGCTCACCCCCGGTTTGTGGTGGAAGAAGTAGTGACGGTGAATCTTTGGTGAGTAGTGATGGACAATATTAATTTTATGTTTGTCGTTACAACATAGATAACATTGTAGTGTGGAAGATGTGGTTGGTTGTTTTTAACACTTTTGATAAAGGAAGGTACCATATATTTCAGGGATGATATCATACAAGACAATATTTTCATGATCGTAGTTGGATCACCCAAATTGTACCCCTGTTATCTTTGGTACTATGTCGTATAAATCATGATTTTTTAATGTTAAAATAAAATTGATTGCAATACAAAAAAATAATATATACACGGAAAAAAATTAATGAAACTAATCAATTGACAAAAAAAATTTCAATCTAAACCTCATAATGGCATTTGTGATTGAAAATTAGAATTGCGTCCAACAACCTACATGGGATGGGCGGCAGTGATGGTGGCAGTGGTAGAGTCAAAAATTGACATTGAGGATGCCTATTGTTTTTTAAAAAGAAACATGTAAACTTTGGTAAACTAAACCATAAATATATAAGGACAAAGTACTATTTATAAAATATAAACTAAAACATTTATGTAGTTATTAAAAATTTAAGGGGTTAGAGACATGTTAGTCAACCCTTGGCTCCGCCACTAGGTGGTGGTGGATAAAAAAAGTGGATTCATATGGTTTTATGGTGGTGGCGGGTATTGGTGAACAAAAACATATTATACTAATTTTGTAACGCCACAAAATGTGTAACGTTATATTATAAAGTATAAAATGTGGTTGATCATTCTAATGTTAAAATAAAATCGATAAAACACATGTCCATTTTAAAAATTGGTGCAATCAATTGCCATGTTATGTAATAACTAAACGAACGACACAAATCAAGATCAGAACATATGAAATTATTTATTATCGATTTGCTTATGTAAAGAGTGGTCAGGATTTGTATCGCTGGGGTTTGTTCAACTTAACCATTTTTAAACGTTTTATTAATTAGTGTCTCATTGATTGTTCATAATGATTAATTAAATTTATATTATAAATGTCCCTTTAATAATCTAACATAAATACATAATTTTATTAATAAATAATTTTACTAAAAACTATATTAATTCTAATGGTGGTAGTGGAAGTAGGGTTAATATAAGCGGTGGCGGGTGTTTGTGAATGGTGGAGGCAGTAACATTACTATTTGTGGAATAAATAGTGACGGTGGATGGTTTTTATAGTGGTGGGAGTTGGTAATAGTAGTGTATAATAATAGTTTTTGTTTTTTAGTGAGTTTTATTGACCAAGTAAAAAAATAATCTTCACAAAACATGCAACATTATATTGTGAAAGATGTAATTGGTTGTTTTTAGCACGATTTATAAGGACAAAAACCAAATATTTTGAGGATTATATCGGAACGTATGAGACAATATGATCATGACAAATGATCACCCGTATTATATAAAGGCAATTGGTGTACCAGTAAGAGAACATTACCGCTCTCTCAAGTACTATTACATTCTTTTTCCTGAAAGACCATCAATGTCGAGTTGTTTCCGCGACAACTACCTACAAAGACAACAACTTTCACTCAATTCCCGATACAAAACCTTATTGACCTGGAAAATGTATTTGCATTCTAAAATATTTGTTTGAAAATTATGTTTGTTCATCAAAATCATCATAAAAACTCTAAATCATAAATCCAAATTTACATTCAGATGTTTATAGAATATTTTTTATATTTTAAATTCTCAAATCATGCGACCTCTTGATGACAAATTAACAATATCAAATTACGGATCAATACGTATAGGTTTCATTCACTTGGTTAGAAGGTATAGTAGACACAGATGGGTAGATCACACAAAGCCGAACATGACTGAGAATACTTCAATAATTTGGTCAAGAGATAAGGTCAAAAATTTAAGATTAACTTTCTATAGGACTAATTAGATCGGCCGATAGGAGCTGACTAAAATATGGATTAATAATAATTTTCACGTAAGACAATTGCAAAACATAGTTTGGCTAACTATGCCTATGTAAAGATTGGTCAAGATTTGTCCTTCATCAATTGCTATATTATGTGAGAAGAATGTGATATATAAGATTGAGGTATACGATAAAAATTATTGGGGAAGAGATATCAAAAATTTGGTCAAGAGATAAGGTCAAAATTGGTGATATCTAACATGACTGAGAATACTTCGATAATTTGGTCAATAGATACGGTCGGAAATTTAAGATTAACTTTCAATAGGGCTAATTAGATCGGCTTGATAGGAGCTGACTAAAATATGGATTAATAATAATTTTCACGTAAGACAATTGCAAAACATAGTTTGGCTAACTCTGCCTATGTAAAGAGTGGTCAAGATTTTTCCTTCCTCAATTGCTATGTTATGCGAGAAGAAGGTAATATCTAAGATTGAGGTATAATTCAAATCTATTAGATTCACATCATTTAAAACTGGATTCCTTGAAAAAATTGACGTGTTGTTATTATTATTACAGGCAAGGGATACATTGACCACACTTACGCAAATAGCTCACTTCGCAAATAATTAGTGTTGCATGTACTATCTATAATGCAACGAGGAATTTGAGGAAACAGGGCACCAGAAGCAGTGTCCGTAGTATTTTGGATATAGTACCTTAAAACCAATGTAATACGTATGTACTTTTTTTTTAGTTTTTCCACAATCTATTTATTTAAGAAAAATGAACATTGCAAATACATAATATCAGCAAAAATTAGACAAATTGCGTTTGACAATAATGGCTACTGATGGTCCGGAAACAATAAAAGAAAGGAATTGTTGTAGAAGAATTGTTGGGATATACAACGGATTACTTGATACGAATGAAAGAGGTATAACTATTTCGATTCTGAAATCGCATAAAGTTCACAGTACAAGATGACATCAAGTTTAAAGTTAGTAACAAACATAATATGGCTAACTAAAATATTAAAAACAAACAAGATATATAAAATTAGAAATTCATGGGACTTGAAGAGGCTAATTTTGAAAACTACAATCTTAGAAAGCAACGATCCACAATACCATTTTTTTTTATAAATATTCAACGTAGAATATGTCAACTTTTGGTTAAGGATTTATTGCAACCTATTAATTTGAAATAGGATCAGGGAGTACAATATGTGTTCAGGGTTCTTTATGAGGTAATGTGTCGCCAGATTGTATTCCAAGTGAAGGTAGGAACATACGAAGTGACAAAATGTCCAAGACTTTTGAAGTTACCAAAGCCTTCGTTAAGATGAATTGCTGGGAACAAACACGAATTGCGGTAAATTTTACGAAAGCCTTCGTTAAGGAAAGGAGATTCTCTATCTCCATTCTTGTTCTTACTTGTGGTGGAAATTCTCTAAAAATTGGTGGATGATGCAGTTAGGAGGAAGCAAATTCATGGTTTCCAGGTGGTGGAAGGTGGTTTAATGATTTCTCATTTGCAATTTGCAGATGATACTTTATTATTGCTGAATGCAACTGAGGATGAGGTTATAAGATTGCTTCTTATTTTAAATTCTTTTGAGTTACTCACAGTTATGAAGTTGAATTTGGAGAAAAGTACTTTAATAAGTGTTGGAGCAGATGATGTTGTAGGGTCTTTAGCAATGGAGTTGGGTTGCAGGGTGGAGAAATTGCTAATTAAATATTTAGGCTTGCCAATTGGAGCTACAGTTAGGTGCACATCAGTCTGGGATGAGGTAATTAAGAGAATGGAAGTGAAGTTAGCCTCATGGAAGAAGAAGTTTTATCCAAAGTTTGAGATTAGTTCTTATTAGAAGTTGCTTAGCAAGACTGCCTATTTACTTTCTTTCTCTTATTCATATGCCTGTTTGTGTGGAGAAGAGATTAAATAAGTTGATGAGAAGATTTTTGTGGGAATTCACTGAAGATAGAAGGAAGATGAGTTGGGTGTCTTGGTTAAAAATTTGTAAGCCAAAGAAGTTAGGAGGTTTGGGTGTTAAAGATTTAAGAAGTACAAGCAAAGCTTTCAAGGCAAAATGGATCTGGAGATATGCTAGAGAGAAGAAGGCATTGTGGAGGAGAGTGGTTCAAGAAAAAATAAAAAATAACAGGGAGGTTTACAGATGACAGTTCAGGTCAAGGGAGAAGCTTTTGGAAAGGAATTTTGAAGTCAACTGAATTTATGGAAGAACATGTAAGGTGTAAGCTGAATAATGGGAAGTCAATTAGATTTTGGTTTGATAATTGGCTTAGTGAAAAGGATGTTTTTAAAGGTGTTTCAATTACTCAAATTTTGTATCATTGGGAAACAGTATTGCATATTTGATGTTGTAAATTGTGGCCTTGCTTTGTAATTTTTCCTCTTTTAAGATAACCTTCCAATTTCAAAAAAAACAAACACATATTAAATCATAAGAAATTGATAAGTATTAGGGACACAAATTATACGATATATTAAAAATGAACCAACATCATGTCCCGTGCCGTTACGGCACGGGTTAAGGGCTAGTTATTATATAAAATGATGTTTCCACCCAAAAATTTCACCACATCTAAAACAACCCCGAATTAATCACTCTTAGAATTTTGGTTGTCACTACTTTCGCAACAGTTATACAAAATAACAATTTTATTTAATTTCTAAATATCATTTTTAATTTTTAATTTTAATTTTAATTTTCTTAATATTAGAAAAAAGGATCAAGTCCAAGTCAACAAGTCATGACTTTGTATGACATTTGACTTGGACAAATACCAACCTTTTCTCTTGATTTTCTCGACAAAACCAGAACAAAAATTTATGTTTCTTCCGAACGCTGTGAAAATGACCATATTACCCTTATCGGAATAAGTGCAATAAAAATTCAGAAAACCTTGAAAATGACCATATTACCCTAACTGGAAATAAATGCAACAAATATTATAAAGACTGTGAAAATGACCAGAATACCCTTATTGAAAAAAAAGAGAGCAAATATTAGGGATTGTGAAAATGACCTTATTGGAAATAACTGCAATAATTTTTATGGTGACTGTGAAAATGACCAGACTACCCTTATCGAAAATAAGTAAAGTAAATATTACACACTTTGAAAAAGACCATATTACTCTTACTGGAAATAAGTGCAATAAATGTAATACCCTGTATCTTTATTTTCTGTTTCGGTTCGGTTTCCTTGAGTTAGCTAACATTTTTGTTTAGGTTGTTGCTTCTTTTTCCTTAGCATAGTTGGGTTGTTTGAACTACAAGAGCTACAAGTTAGGGTGGAAATAAACTCATCTAATTTATTTTAATAAATAAAGAAATTTAGAGAAAATGAAAAGTTTAATAAAATAGTTAAGAAAAACAATAAATGTATTTATGTGTATTTATGTTAGTATTAATATATATAGGTTTTGTATTATTATAAAAAATAGAAATAATTTTAGAAAAATTTAGGGAAGAAAAGGGGCTAAGAGAAGAAGGAGATGGAGATGGATTTCTTTTAGAGAAGAAGAGTATGGAGAATGAAGTGGATCAAATGAATTAAGGTAGAATGCTAGACTCTTTCTCTTTGGTGTTTTTTTGTTTTCTTTGCTTGTGTTCTCTTGGATGAATTTGCATTGCTAGGTTTCATAAATTTATTTCCGTGACTATATATATTGGACTGATGATCAGGTGGGTTCTTGTTATAAATAACATGATTGGGTTTTATTGGTTGAAAATTGAGAACAATATACCACAAATTCACCGTTGAATGTGTGTTTGAAATTGGATGACAGTTTCTGAATTTCTGGACAGTTTGGTTGTGCTGTGGTTTTGATGTTTGTAGGTAGTCTTAATGATGTTGAAATGACTTGAAGTCTTAACGAATGTTGTAGATAAACATCTTGTCTTTCATTTCGTTTTGGAATTTCTCAATTTGATGTTAATATGAATTTACTGTGAATAATATGATAATATGATGTTATCTGCCCAGTTTTTAGGATGATCATATAAAACAAATATCTTTGTTTTGAATCGTTGGTTTGGTGTGAATTTTGGATATGTTATATAATAATGTGTCAAGACTTTCCTGTACAATTTGAGGATGATCTGATAAACTTATCACCATGAAACATATAATGTAATGTGGTTGCAGCTAGCGTGTTCGATTAAATGCTTGAATGAAATTCATGTTGTTAAGCCATGGTTGCTTGTATTGTGTGTAAAAACGATTTATAAAAAGGAAATGAGTTCATGTTTTTACCATTATATGAAACATATTTCATGTTAATGGAGGGTAATGATCCCGAGAGTTAAATGGGTAATGATCCCCATGGGAACTTGTGTTTCCGATCATCGATGGCGAATGAAATCCGTCTTGCATTAAACGATAGGTGGTGTCGAACCAAGGTTTTAAATCTTTGATTAATGAAATGGGTAATGATCCCCAAGAGAATATGGGTATGATCCCCATAGGAACTTTTGTTCCCCACCATCGATGGAGGCTGTCCGTCTTGGAGATAAACGATAGGTGGGTGTACGAACCAAGGTCATTCGTACCATGAACTCAATTGTTAAAACCTAAAATTGGTAGATTTATCGAAAGTATTGTTGATATTAATATGACCTCATGGTTATTTGTTGTGATGATAATATTAATTTGTTAATCGTGTGTTGAAATCTCTATTGGAAACCTTATTGGGTTTATGAACTCAAGTATCGAAATACGAATTGAAGTATTTGTAGGGAATACGAATAATGTCATGAACTCATGTTTTCTCCGTGACCATATTAATACACGAATAGATGTTTGAAGCATTGATGAATGACTTGTTGACAATTACTTTGGTACTGTAAACTGATGGCTTGCCGTGACAATATTAATATGTGAATGGCATGTGGAAACTTAAATGGATGAGTTGTTGGAAAACAATATTGTTGATGTGAATTGTTAAGTTGACCCTAAAAGGATGATTTGTTGGTAATAACATTAATGTTTTGAACCCATAGACTGAATTTTAGATTGGATAATTTATCGAAAATATTGAGGTATTGTGATTCTTGAATATATCAGGGATTCGTTGAAGTTGTAATGTGTTATTGTTACATGTTTATCCTTGACAAAATGATTATGTTTGCGCATCTTTAGAGAAAAGGGGAATGCATTCTATTGATCTGTCATCTCACCCCAATTGACATCCTTGCAGATTTATCAAAGTGGCGCAGCGAAATCTAGGAATGAGTAGCTTAGTGATTGAATTGTTTTATTGTATTGTTTCAAATCTAGTTGAAATAATATGTTTGGTTAAAAATGTTGTTAAAGATGATTATCGAATTCATATGTTTAAATTCATGTTAGGAAAGTTAAATTTCGTTTGTTGTAATAAATAAATTAGAAGAGTTATATGCATAAGTCTCTCTCCGACCGGTAACGCTTCGAGTTCGGATCTCCATACGGGTTTGACCCTGGTCCGGAACTCGGGGTGTTACAAGTTGGTATCAGAGCTCTAGGCTTTAGATCTTGAATGGGACCGTAAATAAATTGTTTCTTATGTTGCAATGCATGCTTTTCTGACTTGAGTGTTTTATTGCTTGCTTCGTGTTAGTAGTTGTATTATTTCCTTGTGTAATTCATGTGAATTATTAATTGTGGGTTGGATTGAATTGTCGTGTAGTGTGGTTATACGTATTTTCTAAATTTCGGGACGAAATTTCTTTTAAGGGTGGTAGAATGTAATACCCTGTATCTTTATTTTCTGTTTCGGTTCGGTTTCCTTGAGTTAGCTAACATTTTTGTTTAGGTTGTTTCTTCTTTTTCCTTAGCATAGTTGGGTTGTTTGAACTTCAAGAGCTACAAGTTAGGGTGGAAATAAACTCATCTAATTTATTTTAATAAATAAAGAAATTTAGAGAAAATGAAAATTTTAATAAAATAGTTAAGAAAAACAATAAATGTATTTATGTGTATTTATGTTAGTATTAATATATATAGGTTTTGTATTATTATAAAAAATAGAAATAATTTTAGAAAAATTTAGGGAAGAAAAGGGGCTAAGAGAAGAAGGAGATGGAGATGGATTTATTTTAGAGAAGAAGAGTATGGAGAATGAAGTGGATCAAATGAATTAAGGTAGAATGCTAGACTCTTTCTCTTTTGGTGTTTTTTTTGTTTTCTTGCTTGTGTTCTCTTGGATGAATTTGCATTGCTAGGTTTCATAAATTTATTTCCGTGACTATATATATTGGACTGATGATCAGGTGGGTTCTTGTTATAAATAACATGATTGGGTTTTATTGGTTGAAAATTGAGAACAATATACCACAAATTCACCGTTGAATGTGTGTTTGAAATTGGATGACAGTTTCTGAATTTCTGGACAGTTTGGTTGTGCTGTGGTTTTGATGTTTGTAGGTAGTCTTAATGATGTTGAAATGACTTGAAGTCTTAACGAATGTTGTAGATAAACATCTTGTCTTTCATTTCGTTTTGGAATTTCTCAATTTGAGGTTAATATGAATTTACTGTGAATAATATGATAATATGATGTTATCTGCCCAGTTTTTAGGATGATCATATAAAACAAATATCTTTGTTTTGAATCGTTGGTTTGGTGTAAATTTTGGATATGTTATATAATAATGTGTCAAGAATGTTCCTGTACAATTTGAGGATGATCTGATAAACTTATCACCATGAAACATATAATGTAATGTGGTTGCAGCTAGCGTGTTCGATTAAATGCTTGAATGAAATTCATGTTGTTAAGCCATGGTTGCTTGTATTGTGTGTAAAAACGATTTATAAAAAGGAAATGAGTTCATGTTTTTACCATTATATGAAACATATTTCATGTTAATGGAGGGTAATGATCCCCGAGAGTTAAATGGGTAATGATCCCCATGGGAACTTGTGTTTCCCGATCATCGATGGCGGCTGTCTTGCATTAAACGATAGGTGGTGTACGAACCAAGGTTTTAGATCTATTAATGAAACGGGTAATGATCCCCAAGAGAATATGGGTATGATCCCCATAGGAAATTTTGTTCCTGACCATCGATGGAGGCTGTCCGTGCCGATAAACGATAGGTGGGTGTACGAACCAAGGTCATTCGTACCATGAACTCAATTGTTAAAACCTAAAATTGGTAGATTTATCGAAAGTATTGTTGATATTAATATGACCTCATGGTTACTTGTTGTGATGATAATATTAATTTGTTAATCGTGTGTTGAAATCTCTATTGGAAACCTTATTGGGTTTATGAACTCAAGTATCGAAATACGAATTGAAGTATTTGTAGGGAATACGAATAATGTCATGAACTCATGTTTTCTCCGTGACCATATTAATACACGAATAGATGTTTGAAGCATTGATGAATGACTTGTTGACAATTACTTTGATCAGAATCATGGCTTGCTTAGTGACAATATTAATATGTGAATGGCATGTGGAAAGTTAAATGGATGAGTTGTTGGAAAACAATATTGTTGATGTGAATTGTTAAGTTGACCCTAAAAGGATGATTTGTTGATAATAACATTAATGTTTTGAACCCATAGACTGAATTTTAGATTGGATAATTTATCGAAAATATTGAGGTATTGTGATTCTTGAATATATCAGTGATTCGTTGAAGTTGTAATGTGTTATTGTTACATGTTTATCCTTGACAAAATGATTATGTTTGCGCATCTTTAGAGAAAAGGGGAATGCATTCTATTGATCATTCATCTCACCCCAATTGACATCCTTGCGATTTATCAAAGTGGTAGCAAATGAAATCTAGGAATGAGTAGCTTAGTGATTGAATTGTTTTATTGTATTGTTTCAAATGTAGTTGAAATAATATGTTTGGTTAAAAATGTTGTTAAAGATGATTATCGAATTCATATGTTTAAATTCATGTTAGGAAAGTTAAATTTCGTTTGTTGTAATAAATAAATTAGAAGAGTTATATGCATAAGTCTCTCTCCGACCGGTAACGCTTCGAGTTCGGATCTCCATACGGGTTTGACCCTGGTCCGGAACTCGGGGTGTTACAATAAATATTACGGAGACTGTGAAAAGGACCAGACTACCCAATTAAGTGTAATAAGTAAAGTAAATATTACAGACTGGGAAAATGACCATATTACCCTTATTATAAATAGTGCAATAAATATTATGGAGACTGTGAAAATGACCAAACTACCCTTATCGAAAATAAGTAAAGTAAATATTACAGACTGTGAAAATGACCATATTACCCTTGTTGGAATTAAGTGAAATAAATATTAAGGAGACTGTGAAAATGACCAGACTGGCCTTATTGAAAATAAGTAAAGTAATATTACACACTTTGAAAATGACCATATTACCCTTATTAGAAATAAGTGCAATAAATATTATGGAGATTGTGAAAATGACCAAACTACCCTTATTAAAAATAAATAAAGTAAATACTACATACTGTGAAAATGACCATATTACCCTTATTGGAAATAAGTGCCATAAATATTATAGAGACTGTGAAAATGACCAGACTACCCTTATCGAAAATATGTAAAGTAAATATTACAGATTGTGAAAATGACCATATTACCCTTATTGGAAATAAATGGAATAATTATTTGGGAGACTGTGAAAATGACCAAACTACCCTTATTGAAAATAAATAAAGTAAATATTACAGATTATGAAAATGACCATATTACCCTTATTGGAAATAAGTGCCATAAATATTATGGAGACTGTGAAAATGACCAGACTACCCTTATCGAAAATAAGTAAAGTAATACGTACAGACTGTGAAAATGACCATATTACCCTTATTGGAAAAAAGTGCAATAAATATTATGGAGACTGTGAAAATGACCATACTACCTTTATCATTTATCAGAAATAAGTAAAGTAATTCCTACAGAATGTGAAAATGACCATATTACCCATATTGGAAAAAAGTGCAATAAATATTATGGAGACTGTGAAAATGACCAGACTACCCTCATCGGAAATATATAAAGTAATGTTACTGATTGTGAAAATGACCATATTACCCTTATTGGAAAAAAGTGCAATAAATATCATGGAAAATGTGAAAATAACCATACTACCCTTATCGGAAATAAATAGAGTAACTGTTACAGACTGTGAAAATGACCATATTACCCTTGTTGAAAATAAGTGTAATAAATATTATGGAGACTGTGAAAATGACCAAACTACCCTTAATGAAAATAAATATTGTAAATTTATAGATTGTGAAAATGACCACATTACCCTTATTTGAAATAAGCGCAATAAATATTATGGAGACTGTGAAAATACCCTTATCGGAAATAAGTAAAGTAATTCGTACATACTGTGAAAATGACCATATTACCCTTATTGGAAAAAGTGCCATAAATATTATGTAGACTGTGAAAATGACCAGACTACCCTTATCGAAAATAAGTAACGTAAATATTACAGACTGTGAAAATGACCATATTATCCTTATTGGAAATACTGTAATAAATATTATGGAGACTGGGAAAATGACCAAACTACTCTTATTGAAAATAAATAAAGTAAATGTTACATAATGTGAAAATGACCATATTACCCTTATTGGAAATAAATGCAATAAATATTATGGAGACTGTGAAAATGACCAAACTACCCTTATTAAAAATCAATATAGTAAATATTACAGAATATGAAAATGACCATATTACCCTTATTCACAATAAATATTATGGAGACTGTGAAAATGACCAAACTACCTTTATCGGAAATAAATAAAGTAATACTTACAGACTGTGAAAATGACCATATTACCCTTATTGGGAAAAAGTGCAATAAATATTATGGATACTGTGAAAAATGACCATACTACCCTTATCGAAGAAAAAAATTAAAGTAAATATTACAGACTATGAAAATGACCATATTACCCTTATTCTAAATAAGTGTAATAAATATTACTGTCATTTTCACGGTCTGTAATATTTACTCTACCTATTTCCGATAAGGTTAGTCTGGTCATTTTCACAGTCTCCATAATATTTATTCCACTTATTTTCAACAAGGGTAATATGGTCATTTTCACAATCGGTAATATTTACTTTATATATTACCGATAAGGGTAGTCTGGTCATTTTCATAGTCTCCATAATATTTATTCCACTTATTTCCAACAAGTGTAATATGGTCATTTGCATAATTGGTAATATTTACCTTATTTATTTTAAATAAGGGTAGTTTGGTTATTTTCACAGTCTCCATAATATTTATTACACTTATTTTCAACAAGGGTAATATGGTCATTTTCACAGTCTATAACAGTTACTCTATTTATTTCCGATAAGGGTAGTATGGTTATTTTCACATTTTCCATGATATTTATTGCACTTTTTTCCAATAAGGGTAATATAGTCATTTTCACAATCAGTAACATTACTTTATTTATTTCCGATGAGGGTAGTCTGGTCATTTTCACAGTCTCCATAATATTTATTGCACTTTTTTCCAATATGGGTAATATGGTCATTTTCACATTCTGTAGGAATTACTTTACTTATTTTGGATAAAGGTAGTATGGTCATTTTCACAGTCTCCGTAATATTTATTGCACTTTTTTCCAATAAGGCTAATATGGTCATTTTCACAGTCCATAAGAATTACTTTACTTATTTCTGATAAGGGTAGTATGGTAATTTTCATAGTTTCCATAATATTTAGTGCACTTTTTCCAATAAGGGTAATATGGTCATTTTCATAGTCTGTAACATTTACTTTACTTATTTCCGATAAGGGTAATATGGTCATTTTCACAGTCTCCATAATATTTATTGCATCTTTTTCCAATAAGGGTAATATGGTCATTTTCACATTCTGTAGGAATTACTTTACTTATTTCTGATAAAGGTAGTATGGTCATTTTCAGAGTCTCCATAATATTTATTGCACTTTTTTCCAATAAGGCTAATATGGTCATTTTCACAGTCCATAAGAATTACTTTACTTATTTCTGATAAGGGTAGTATGGTCATTTTCATAGTCTCCATAATATTTAGTGCACTTTTTCCAAGAAGGGTAATATGGTCATTTTCATAGTGTGTAACATTTACTTTACTTATTTTCGATAAGGGTAATATGGTCATTTTCACAGTCTCTATAATATTTATTGCACTTTTTTCCAATAAGGGTAATATGGTCATTTTCACAATAGGTAACATTTACTTTACTTAATTCCGATAAGGGTAGTATGGTCATTTTCACTGTCTCCATAATATTTATTCCACTTTTTTCCAATAAGGGCAATATGGTCATTTTCACAATCTGTAAGAATTACTTTACTTATTTTCGATAAGGGAAGTATGGTCATTTTCACAGTCTCCATAATATTTATTCCACTTTTTTCCAATAAGGGTAATATGGTCATTTTCATAATCTGTAATAATTACTATATTTATTTTCAATAAGGGTAGTTTGGTCATTTTCACAGTCTACATAATATTTATTGCAGTTATTTCCAATAAGGGTAATATGGTCATTTTCTAACTCAAGTATTCTTTTAACCAGTGATGTTCAATTCTGATATATTTCGTCTCTAGTTCATCTGAAACAGAAACTCAAGTCTAACTCTAGTAATATTTGAACCTATTATGTTCAATTCTGATATATTTCGTCCTCGGTTCATCCGGAAGAGAAACTCATGTCTAACTCTAGTATTCTTTGAACCTGTGACCTTCAATTCTGATATATTTCGTCTCCAGTTCATCCGAAAGCGAAACTCAGGTCTAACTCTGGTAATCTTTGAACCTGTGTTGTTCAATTATGATATATTTCTTCCACAGTTCATCCGAAAGAGAAACCTCGTGTAATCATGGTAATCTTTGAACCTGTGATGTTCAATTCTGATATATTTCTTCTCCAGTTCCTCCGAAAGAAAAAATCAGGTCTAACTGTGGTAATCTTTGAACCTATGATGTTCAATTCTGATATATTTCGACTCTGGTTCATCCGAAAGAAAAACTCAGGTCTAACTCTAGTAATATTTGAACATGTGATGTTCAATTCTAATATATTTCGTGTCCAGTTCATCCGAACGAGAAACTCAGGTCTAACTCTAGTAATCTTTGAACTTGAGATGTTCAATTCTGATATATTTCTTCTTCAGTTCACCCGAACGAGAAACTCAGGTCTAACTCTAGTAATCTTTGAACTTGAGATGTTCAATTTCGATATATTTCTTCTTCGTTCACCCGAAAGAGAAACTCAAACCAACTCTAGTAATCTCGAACCTCGGATGTTCAATTCTCGATAAATTTCATCTCTAGGTTCACCCAAAGAGAAACTCGTGTCTAACTCTAGTAATCTTTGAACTTGTGATGTTCAATTGATATATTTCGTCTCCAAGTCATCCTAAGAGAAACTCGCTTCTAAATCTTTGAACCTGGATGTTCAAATCGATAAATTTCATCTTTTCGCTTCACCAGATCAAACTCTGTCCGACGGTAATCTTAGAACCTGGGATGTTCAAACCTGATAAATTGCATCTTCAGTTCACCCGGATGAGAAACTCAAGTCCAACTCTGGTAATCTTAGAACATGTGATGTTCAAATCTGATAAATTGCTTCTTCAGTTTACCCTGATGAGAAACTCAGGTCCAACTCTGGTAATCTTTGAACCTGGGATGTTCAAATCTAATAAATTTCGTCTTCAGTTCACCCGGATGAGAAACTCAGGTCCAACTATGGTAATCTTTGAACCTAGGATATTCAAATCTGATAAATTTTCATCTTCAGTTCACCCGGATGAGAAACTCATGTCAAACTCTGGTAATCTTAGAACCTGGGTTGTTCAAATCTGACAAATTTCGTCTCCAGTTCACCCAGATAAGAAATTCAGGTCCATCTCTGGTAATCATTGAACCTGGGATGTTCAAATCTGATAAATTTCGTCTCCAGTTCACCCGTATGAGAAACTCATGAAATCTTATAAAATGATATCACATAGTGTTCACAAAGTCATATAATGCATCACTTAATATTAAAATCATGTGAATTGTTGAATAAATTTCGTTTTTAACACATGGCAATAATCTAACCGGTAGATATTTGCGGACCTATTAAATCGGTGTCATAAGGAATTATTGTCTAACTCTAGTTAGCAATTCGGGGTACGGGAAATGTTCGGAACGTGATACATACGAGTATTATATGGATTCGTAAAATTCAAATTCGGTCAATGATTCGTGATTCGGCAGTAATGCGGTACGTGATACATACGTGTATAATTCAATTCACTAATGCAAGTTCGGCGCAAAAAATTTGGCCTACATATATCATAAATTAATAAGTTTTTATAATCTTAAGACATTAATTTTTGTATTTCTAATGGGTTTTAATATGGAAAAATAACTTTTTAACACAAGTACAAGTATGGAGAGTAAGAAATGAATTTTATGAGTTAATTTTTATATATAATTAAAAATGGGGAGAATTTATAAAGTACCCCCGTTTTATTGACATAGCTTTTTTGTTATCCCCGTTTTTTACAAATTTTCTAAACTGCCCCAACTGTTTAGTTTTCCATCCTAGTTAGTTAACACTAGTTTACTTTCTATAAAGTTTACTTCTTTACCCTTTAGTTTTCCATCCTAGTTAGTATGTTTACCTTCTACATCATTTTTCTAATTTGTCGAGCTCGGTTCAGGATCATGTCATCATTTTCAGGTTCGTTTCACCATTCCCAAAAAGGGTTCATCATTCCCAAGTGTCTTGGGGTTTTTGGTTGGTGGAGAATCAATCTTCTACAATATTTTTCAGGTTAGTCGAGCCCGGTTCAGGGTCGTTACACCACTTTCGTGTTCGCTCGAGCCTAGTTCGTGGATCGTTACACCCTCTTTTCCGGATCGCTTGAATCATTTATCCTCTCTACCAAGGAGATGTAGTTCAATGGTAAACAAGACTTTTAATTGGAAAGATAACTGCCACCTAGCACTTAACTGGATGGAATTTACCTTTTGAATAAAGCGGGGTACTTTAGAAAATTTGTAAAAAATGGGGTTCTTTTAAAGTGTACATTTCAAAACAGGGGTACTTTTTAAAATGTCCCTTAAAAATATTCGTTGACAAACCAAAAATAATGGTCGGAGCAGCGGTTTGAATTTTGCCTAGTGAGATTTATGTCCCACCATCAAATCCGGAAATTATTTTGCTCTAGCAGTGCTAGAGCATTTTTTTGAACTAGCAGCGTTTGCGGCCGTTGGATGGAAGAAATGTGATGTCAGCAGAAGACAAAAAGCATGCAATGACGTCACATTCACAGGATCTAATGGTTAGAATCGCAGCTAGAGCAAATGCTGCTAGAGCAAACTCGTTCCCATCAAATCCCCGCACTAACACTTTTTTAGTAAAGAATCATTTCCTAAACCAGCTGTAGTGGCGTAGTAGCCAGTTGTCCGTATTAGTCCGGCGAGTACTTGTGCCAAACACACAAATAGTGTGTGAAGATATTTTTTTCGAGGATATCTACTCCTTTAAACTCCTAAGCCATGCGAGACCATGCGTCGCGCGGTGAGAATACCCACCTTTGGGTGAGCGTCACCGCCCCGTTTAAAATTCTCTATTCAACTTTTTCTCAAATCTAATGAATGTAACACTAAAAACTCTTTCTGGATTTAAAAAAAAAACAAGTAAAAAACCTGAGGAAAAAAAGGGAAAAACCGAGGAAAAAAAAAATAAAAAAAAAAAACTCTTTCACGCCAAAAGAGAGAAAACGCAGCGAAAGTAGAACCCTAAAACAAGCAAAACACAAACTTGCAAGGAGCAATAGGCTTTCTTTTACTCATAATAGAGATTCTATGTGTAGATTACATGTTACGTGACTCACACAGGGCAATAAGATATTAGTTATCGACTCATTCTTCTTTTTTTGTTAACAAGAATAAGATATCGCTTATGGTTTCAATTTTCTTAACAGCTTTAGTTGTTCTTTTTTCATCATATACGATTCATAATTTGTTTGTAAACCCTAACCCCTAATGTGTTTGATTTTATTTTCCTGGTATGTTATTGCTCAAAAGGATATGTAATCAAAGGTTCGGAAACACTAACCCTAATGTGTTTGATTTTATTTTCAAGGTACGTTATTCGCCAAAAGGATTTCATAATGATTTTAATCAAATACGATTCTGATTTTGTTTGTTGGTAAACCGTAAACCTTATTTCGTTTCTCCTGTTCTCCTTTTTTATGTGACTACGATGAAAATTTTAGTACACAAAAACCAAAAGGGGATTTCGATGCTGCTAAAGTAACAAATCAAAACACATTATGCTGCAAGTTGATATTAGAACTCTGACCCTTTTGTTTATGTCTCTTTGATTCTCTAAATCTATCAACCCTAACCCCTTTTTTTTGTTGTCCAATATTGTGTCTTTAATTTCTGAATTTGACGGGGTGAGGCAAATTGGCTTCTAAGGCCGCCCGGTTATTTGTTATCCAACGTACAGGTAAAACAGTGGAGTACGATGAACCAATGAAGTTGATGGAGGAAGTTGAGCCGTTGCTTGGTCAACTGGTGAAAGAATACTGATCGCATGTCCATTCTGCAGGTACAGGTTACGCTAACTGTATTTTTTTGTCGCACGCACAGAGAGTTATGTGAGTGTATGATAAGCTCTACATATAATCGATAATCTACCAAAATCATTTGCATAGTTTAGATGGTAGATCATTTAATCTGATAACCAACTGGTGCTTCTGATTACATGTCAAACTCCAAATTTAGTTTGTGTTTTGATTTCCTTTTATAGCCGTGTCTATAACATCTTTTGCAGTGGTCCTGGGAACAATAATTGAGTAACCTATTACATTGTTGCTTAGCCCATCAACAATGGCTTGACACCTCCAAGCAATACCAAATCCAGGAATGTATGTATATTCAGCTGCAACCTCTCCTTTCGCCCCATTACATTGTCTTTTAGCTAAAATGTATGACTATTTATTTTCGTTTATTTTGCTACCCAATCCCACCGTCATATTTGTTATTTCCATGTAAATGATATCCCAATGTTCTTCTAATGGAAGATATTTTTTTTATTTTTTATTTTTTTTTATTTGAGTTTTACTTTCATTTAATTTCCAAATTCAGACAAGAAACTAGTCGGAAGCCTAGCAACAAGCTGGGCTCCAACTCATGATTTAAATGCTCCTTCTAGAGCTAGCTTTACACAGTGACACAAGTTTTTTCATCCAGGTTGGAAATATAGGTATCAAACTGTTGGCAGTGAAATATGACATTAATCAATTATTTATGTTCCCCGTGCCATGGCCAGAATGCATTGGCATTTGTGGAATCATGACAACTCTATGCTATCCCTCCTTTGGTCTGTTGTATGGAGAATCCTGAAGACGTTTTGTTTGGTGAAAATGAAAATGGCAATATTGTGTTCTCAAATTTTCCGAAGATGGTACCTCTCCTCTTTTCATAGTAAGTAGTCATTTTAGGAAAAGCTATTTAGACAATCACATTTTTTTTCCCTATGTAGTGAATGACATTTTCTTAATTGTACCTGCCTAATTTGTGAAATGCGGTGGTGGAATAGGTATGCTATGGAGAGGGACTTTACTGAATCAAAAATCCTTTTTATTTAGTAGATATGTCAGGAATAGTAGGAAACTTTCTCAACATAAACTTAAATAATCATCCAATAGATGTATGTTAATGATCTGGTCCCATTGAGTATTTACGGTTGCGATGTCATGAGATAAAAGCGGCACTCATAAGTTGATTCAGGTGCACTAAATAATAGTGCGTAGGATTTGGATTTCAGAAGTTTTTTTAGTTATATATCTTCACGAACTGCAATTGTAGTCTTTGTTGCAATTCTTCTCTTGATACTCACTATGATCCGGACCTTCATACATAATATGCTCATTTAGTGGGGCTAGAATACCAGTTGTTCTCTATTGATTATGGGTTGTAACTTGCTAACAATTCTTATCATCATGTTTTAAGCACTGTACTTTTCCCGTGAATTTTGTTAGATTGGTTACTTCTGATCTAATAGTTAGTATTAACTTATGTTGCTAGGAGAGTGAGACAGGTCAGGTCATCTGGGAATCCTCTATGATGAAAGCATATTAATGCATGCATGGCAGTCAAATATGCTTTAGGAAGCCAGATGGGAAGCTAGATGTTTTCAGATTAAATTTCTTAAAGAGCTAAGCTTTCACAGCCTATATGTCCTACAACAGTATAATAGTGCAAGGGTTGGAACCTACCGCATCCACAGGTTACAGGAATGAGTTACCGATCAGAAGTAACGTGTTGGAATGACTCAAGTGAGGGTACTCGACGTCAGGTTCAAGACATATTGAGAAAACAGTCAAAGGTCGATTCTCCTGATGTAGTCATGTTTTCATATGTACCAAGTAATAATGATAGCAACAGAAATAAATATTCTATGGTCAAGCATGACAAGAAGAGTGACAGTGCAACCTCCTTGCGAAAGAGCTAAGCCAACGGTTATACTTGGTATGGTTTTAAAATCTGGCGGTGACGTTATAGTTTAGAATATAGTATGGTTGTACCGGTTGAAGTAACTTAACCAAGCAATAGATTTTGTTTTTCAGTTTTTGTTCACAATTGCATTTCTTTTGTGTATAAGAGTGAATTGCAATGGGGCGGGCCGCAACTATTTCGTAGCACTAGCCACATGCCGCTTCTTAAAATAAAGCAACTATTATGAGGATTATATTTTCTTGTCTTATATTTTTACTTTTACTCAATTTTTTATGGGTTTTAAATGTAAAGTTTGCAATTCCCTTGCGGTTGGGCGAGGGGAGCGAGCCACACGAAATTAGAAATCCTAAGCCAATCCACATTATCAAATATCATACGCAACGGGCATTGGAAAGCGGATCCACACCAAATCAAAGATCCAAATATCAAAGATTAAAAATGTATCATGACTGGCGGGCTAATACTTGACACCAAATCAAAAATAGATGACGGGGCGAGGCAAATTGGCTTCTAGGGCTTCCCGGTCCGTAGCACATGCACAAAATCTAGGTGTAATATTACGCACAATGCTGAGATGGTAATTTTAAGTCAGGATCAATTTTGTCAATATGTCTTGAGTTCCGTTAAAAGGTATTACTGTTTCTACAATGGTGATGGAAAGTGTATACAATGTTTCTGAAAATTTATTTTGTTTTGTTCTGTGACATAAGATGTCAGGTTGGTGCAGAGAATAGTATTTAACTCTCCTTCAATACAAAAAAAAAATAAAAAAAAAACTCTCCTTCTTAACATCTGCATATGAAGCTAAATTTTCTTAACATTCCATACCTCATTTTCTTATTTATTTAACTCTTTTTTGTAATAGTTCTCCTTTCTTAATCTAGCTAAATCTTATTTTGATTGCGATTTTCGCTTTTAAATTATGAGTGCAACCTAGCTAAAGTGTGCGTATTCTAACAGAAATTAAGTTTATCGATCAAAATCATGGGACACTTAAATCAAATTAAAATTAAAATCCTAAGTGACGTAAGCAGGCAAAGCCGTTAGCCACACCAAATCAAAAAAACGAAGCATGCATCGGGATGTGGCAAAAATGAAGCCGAGCCACACAAATCAAAAACCCTAAGCATGCATCGTGATGTGGCAAACGAAGACGAGCCACACCAATTCAAAAAATCCTAAGCGACCAAGAAGGCGTTTAGCCACACCAAATCAAAAATGCATCTAAGCAAACCTTGCGAGACCAAATCAAAAATACATGATTGTGGCGTAAGCCGAAGCCACATCACATAAAAAAAAACGAAATACATGACGGTGGATGGTTTCGGACCCGCCCGGTGCGTAGCACGGGCACAAAATCTAGTTGTATATATAATTTGAGTAGAAATTGCTGGCCTCACATTGAAAGTTAGGTCAAAAGCTTGAATTCTAGAGCTCCTGGCCCCTGACCAATAAGAATTAAGGATTTTGAAAAAAAAATCGGTCTTTTTCTACCGCAGACGAAGGGTAGGTGATAAGTACCTTTACGGAATCCTCTCCCAATTCTCCATTCTTTCTTCTCATGAAACCCTATAGAGCCAGCAAAATCCTTCTTCTAGCAAGCCGTCTTACGTAAAGAAAACTTAAATCTCAAAGGGGTTTACGACAACAATCATGATAATATCAGTCAGTTTGTTTCTGGGTTTTTTTCGTGATTCTGTTTTTTTTTCTTATTGTTTGGTGAAGGTACTACTGATAACGGAACAGAGATGTAGCTATTCGTGATTGTTTTTGGAATCATTATTTGAGATTGAAGTAGAAACCATTTGAGAAATCCTATGGTATTACTCCGGGTAAGATTTTATGCTTCTTAATCCTAGGGTTTGTTAATGATCATTAGTCGCTATTTTAATTTGTGTTTTTCAGTGTTGTACTAAAGATAAATACCATTGGATTTAGTATCTAATGGAAGTTCAAGAGAAAATGAAATAATCGAGTGTGCAGGGGCATGATTGTTCAAGAAAGAATATGGTATTACTCCGGGTAAGACTTTATGCTTCTTAATCCTAGGGTTTGTTAATGATCATTAGTCGCTATTTTAATTTGTGTTTTTCAGTGTTGTACTAAAGATAAATACCATTGGATTTAGTATCTAATGGAAGTTCAAGAGAAAATGAAATAATCGAGTGTGCAGGGGCATGATTGTTCAAGAAAGAATAATGTCTCTTTGATTGATGAGTTGTTAATATTATATCATTTACTCTAATATTGTTGTTTTGGATGTTAGCTGATAAGGGGATATATATATCAGTGTCACCATTGGATTCTGTAAATGTGACGTCATGGCATGTTTTTTCTCTTCGGGTGACATCACATTTATAGCATCCAACGGGCGCAAACGCTGCTAGTTCAAAAAAATGCTCTAGCGCTGCTAGAGCAAAATAATTTCCTTATCACTCTGCTGTATTTTTTCTATCACTTATGTTTGTTTCTTTCGTTTGCTTAAATTTGTTTCTTTCGTTTGAAAACTAATGCAATGAGGGTCCCAAACTCGGGTTGTTTTTCTTCTATTACTTAGATATGTTTGTATGAAACCAGTTCTGTTTCAGTCTATGAGAAGGATTCACTTGATATGCTGGTTAGGACAATCCTATGTCAGTCTATGAAGAATTGACATTCTGATTTTATGTTTAAAGATAAGTCTGTTTCAGAACATGGTTGGGATAATAGTTGGATTTTAAATACTCTCCGATGAAAGATGAATAAATTAATAGTCTCACTTTTCCACATCTCTTGGTCTGTTTTGATTCTTGGGATCCAGTTATCCATAATCTTTCCCGGGTACTCCTGTTCATTTTCCAAACATATCTGCTCATCATTAAAGTCTGTATAATCTCAATGAAATTTTCTATAAAAACAAGGAATTTATTGATCTTTTTATGTTAGTTGGGTGTTCCAACTGTTAGACCAATTTCACATGACATGTGCATCCAAGTATGAGTGTATTACTAGAGTACGATACAAAGTAAACCATTTTGTCATCTTAAGTTAGGCCAAAGAACTAATTCTACTTACAGATGCAGGGGAAGTCACACGAGTAGAGGTTCATCTTGGACTCTCTTCCTTTTACAACTTTGATCATTATCACCAGCTGCTTAAGACATTAAGGTCAGTTTAAAACACACTTGGCAGTTGAAATGTCAATGAAAGGTTTCTACACACTGATAACTATATATAAGGGAAGTTGAGCAGACCTAATTATTTTACTTCTTAGCACTTACTTCAAGAGTCTTTAACAAAATGAATTCAAAGAGCAACAAATCTCTTACTTTCGACATATGTTTTGATCTAATGGAAAGGATTCTTTGAAACTAGAAACTGAATTTGAAGTTAACAAGAAAAGAATATGAACCTGTGTCATGTGACTCATGTTATCTACTTATTATCAATTATATTGCTTAATTTGTTGCAGCAAATACGCTCCAAACTAGCTGAACTGATGTAACCTATGTGGCTTATCTATTCCACTTCTCTTAAAGTTTTGGATCAATAAAGCAATATAATTAGCATATGCTTACCACGGGATCAGGTACATAAAATCTTAAGATCTCCATTTTTTGTAGAAATAGAAATATGCAACCTGCTAGAATTTCTAAATTAAGCTGCTGTATTGTTTTCCACAGATACACTATAAGAGCATCTCCAATGGTAACTTGGTGTGCATCTCTTGGAATACATACTATGACAGGTTGTTCTATTTATAATTCAGGATGTTACGACAGGTTGGAACACTTTCAATTCTTTTTGAACGCATACTGTGATTAAACTGAATTTCTAATTCAGTTTAATCATCTTTTGGAACCGATCAAACTACTTATATTGGAGTACAAGAATAGTAACAAGTTTGTGCTCCGTGTCAAACTAGGAACATAATTACTAAATCACTGCTCACTAAAATTTGACATAACTGAAGAGTATTCATAATTCATAGATTCAGATGGTTCGTTTTACAATAGATTGTAGTGAATTTACTTAACAATTGATAATTTAAGTGCGACTGGATAGAAAAAGTGGTAGCACTATAATCTAGAGAAAAATACTAATGTGTCTGTGTGTGGCTGCAGCATGGGTCCAAGTTAAGTGTCTTGCAACTTTTGACTCGGATGGGAAGCCATCCAAGAAACTGCAGTGAAAGATCCATTGTTCTTCTTTCCATGAGACTATAGCAGGCTATATCTCTTTGTGCATCAGCGATTGGTCAGAAAAGGAACTTAATCCTCTTCCAGTTAATCTGGTGGAATAAGATAGTATGTCTCTCAGTTATATACCCTTATCTACTTTGAGGTAAATTTTTGTGTCTGTTCATTGATTAATCCTGCTCCGTACCGAGATATTAACTCTCCAACTTCCAACAGAAGCCATAGAAATAACCACTTGGTGGGTTGAGTGGTCTAGATATCAGTATTGGTGAAAGCTTTTTAAGATTCTAACTTCTTCCAATTTTTATAACACTACAAAGGATTCCTCCGAATACGACCTATTTTGTTTTATTTTATCTTAGTTTCTACTTTTGAAGATAGTTTAAGAGAACTCTTAAAATCAATATAAATTAGTCTATTTAGACTTACATATGGCATAGATACTCTAAATGCGCATCATTTGTAAGTTTGTTAAGCGATGTAAAAAAAGACATATTTGAACTATTTGACCATGAAAACCCTCTTTGTTATATTCAAAATATGTATCCATTCATAATTGATCCTTCAATTGCTTCATTTAATGTTGTCATGTTTACATTTTGTTGGCAGTACCTATGACAAGGTAATCAGTAACCCTTACAAACATATTAGGTTCTTTTTTTTCTTAACCATTTAGCTGTGTTGTGCTAACTTTAATCTTTCATTGCATTATTTTTTGGTGTAGGGGGTGTCGTTCCAGTGATATTTGCTTAGTCTATGGTTTTCGCTACCGCAAACATAACATGCATATCAGCTGAATTGGAGTTGCTCTAAGTTGATCACTGAATTTCTAAAACCCTGCGTAATGTGTTTGTGGGCTTAAAATATTAGTCTTCCATTAAGATAAATTGCCGCAAGGTTGTATAAATCACGAATGATAATGAACCA
>JAJJWX010003563.1:319882-354350 GCA_023529315.1 Papaver bracteatum | reverse complement strand
TGTGTTCGAGGTGTTTGTTGAATGCTCTCTAAAAGTGCTAGATTTTGCTTCAAATCCTTTAACCTAGGACAATCTAGTACACAACATTTTTAAACATGAAGAGGCTAATTTCAGAGATTTAGAATAGATTCCTAAATTGTTTGTGTTACCTAAAGGTAATTTGTTTTTCAATACTTCTTGTGAGTAGTCATAGCCATAGTGTCTGTCTGATATCAATTTGGTTGTATATGGTTTATCTTTTTCATGAAGTGGGATGTTAGGAAAATCCAGCCTAAGTACAAACTGTTCCGCAATAATGATGAACAATAAAGAAATAGAAATTAAGAAAACCCTTCTATGCAAATTTTATTTCAATAATTTTGTTTATAGAATGTCTTACAAATTACAGAGGATACCATGATCTTACAAATTCTAGCTCTTCCCATTCATTTTAGTTCATATACACTATATATGTCTTATGACATTCAATTTTACTACAACTGAAAAATTAAAATTAAACAATGATGATTATAGGAAATCACATCCAGCTTTTACACTACTATCAAGAGAAAGATGATGATTATAGGAAATCAGATCCAGTTTACACTACTATCGAAGAGAAAAGATGATGATAAAATTCAAATGTAACAATTCTGTATTTGACGATAATATAGGAGAATCAGATCTATTTCCTTTCAGTATCTTCTCTGTAGACATTTGGTCAGAAGAAGAAGAAAGGGATGTCAAATTCGATTCAACCCTACCTGATTAAATGATCCAGATTATCTCTTACAATTAGAAGATCCAGTGCCAAATCAAAAGAAGTTTTAGATGGAAACCCAAATTAACATTATGAGTGGAGATATTATAATGCTTGGCATCTGGTGATCCTATTGAACCCCACTGATTCTCCCATGAATTTGTTGCCGTCGCGAGATTCACATATAAACCAAGGAGTCACTGTTATTTGTTTTAGGGCTTCTTTCTTTCTTTTCTTCTACAAATGGAGGCACTTTGGTTTGGATGACTTAGACTAAGTCTTATGAGCTAGATTGGAAGTGCTAGATTGGCACATAAGTGTTGCAATTCAAAAAAAAAAAGTGTAGCAAAAAGTTTAACACTAAGTTCTCTTTCCTACTACGATTGCTAGCATGTAAAGTAGCATGCTAGATTGATGTGCAGAATGATTCGGCACTAAAAAACTACCTTTCGAGGAATGATTCGGCGGCTGAGGATTTATTTTTTATCGACGGTGAGATTGGTTGCGTTGAACCATTTAGCAACGAGCAGCCGAATGGAATGATTGAAGGTCAAGGTTGAATGGTTCAATATTTGGTCGACGAGATCTGCTAATCTAGCTGCTAGATTAGGAGTCCACATCAGCGCGTTGCGCGGAACCATTCAGTTATCAGATCAAAAATAAATCTCTCAGCGCTGAACCATTGGAGAAAAGTTAGTTTTTCTAGTCTTGAATCATTCTCATGTATCAATCTAGCATGCTACTTCACATGCTAGCAATCGGTAAGAAAGAGAGCTAGTGTTAAAATTTTGCTACACTTTTTTTGGAATTGTAACACTTATGTGCTAATCTAACACCTCCAATCTATCCCATAAGACTTAGTCTTAGACTAAGTCTTATGGGGTGCTAGTCTAGCCTAGATTAGCAGTCAGGAATACCTCCTAAGTCTTATGGGAGTGCTAATCAAGCAGCTAGATTAACAGTCCACGTCAGCCCAGCGCTGAACCATTCGGCGCCCAGCGCTAAATCATTTCGCGCTCAGCGCTAAAAGGTTCAGCGCAACCAATCTCAGCCGTCACATCAAAAATAAATCCTCAGCGCTGAATCATTCCGCGAAAAGGTAATTTTTCTAGCGCTGAATCATTCTACGTATCAATCTAGCATCACTAGTACAATAATGGTCTTTGGTCACGGTGCTACCTATAAACGAGACTAACGTTTAGTTAGTCACGGGAAAATAGGGTTCCGTGTCTAAACACCAGTCCACGTCTTTTAAACGGGATAAAAATGCCTTGGTTTCTCAACCCACCATACTCCCACGATTTACAACCCCACGCTCATCACTGGACTTCCATTTCATCTTTCTCTCATCCTTATGTTTTAGGAAATCATTCCCCCTTTCTTCTCTTTGTTATTCAAACTCATTTTTTTGATCTAATAATTTGCAATTGTGAAATAGGGAATTCTTTGTATCTTGGGGTTTAATTTCTTATCTAAAATTGTGACGAATTATTTTCCAGTTTTTATTGTAGTTGAATTTTTAAATTAGGTACCCTTAAATAAACATTGTTAGAGTGTCGGAGATCCATATTTTTTCTCATTATCTGAAAGGTACGCTAGTACCTTCCTTGGCATCTTATATTTTGCTGATACCTATTTTTAAGATGAACTGGCTTCCATGGTGCAAAGATCAGAATGACAAGTAATCCAGTTGAGACATCAGAATCGCTTCCATGGTGCTTTGCTAGTGAAGGAAGAAATTGAATTCCCCTTCTTGAAAGACAAAAAGTCATTGAGGTAACAAGCAGATTACCAATTTCATTTTTCGAAAGGGAAATTCGGGGAACTTAAAATACGGAGGAACATATATAAATCCCCATAAATACTCTTCCAGTCTTACTTTTGGCGTTGTATATAAATTGCAATATAAGTTCATGAAATTTTCTGTTAATTCTTTGCCTATTTTTAATAATATTTGTGGTGTATGGATGTCTCTGGTACTTGTGCAGTGTAAGATCTTTTACTGTAATTTGACGGATACACTTTGTTCATTTTTCAATGCTTTAATTACAGTCAAACTACATCCTAGTGGCAGTGTTTGGATGAGCTCTTGCAGTTTGGGCCTGCAGAGGGCATATGATCAGTAAACAAGACATCGAGCAGGTATGAGACGGAAGTGTAGCTGCCTTCCGAAACTTCTTTGGAGGCTTCCCTTGCTACTTTTTTATGTGGGCGCGTGTACTTGTTTTGATAATTACCGGTTATATTGATATGTCCACAACTAGTAGAATCCATATATCAAAATAGATGTAAACTATTTTGCACGACATTATCAGATTTAATGAGTGGTAATTTCATTCAGATTTTGTTACTGTGTTGCTTATTTTCTGATTTTGCAAGGCACAAATTAAAGATGTTTTGAGGCTTGAAATTATGCCTAATATCTTCTTACGTGTATGTTTGATGGTTTGGACACGACCGATAAATAAAATTCGAGACCAATACATAAATTGGTCACGGTATAATATAGAAATTCGTGTCTAGTAAACGAGTTTGGTCTAATGAGAAAAATTTATCACGGTGTTCAATAAAAATCCGTGACTATTGAAATGCTGGTCACGGTGGATTTGGCAAGAAATAGCCTCGGAAATATACCATGTCCAAATGTCATGACTTTTGGCCCCTCAGGCTTTGCCACGGTTTTCCCAAAAAATGAATTCATCGTGACCATAGAAATTTAGACACGGTAAATTACCATGGCGAAAGGAATTTTTGTACTAGTGCATGCTACTTCACATGCCCCAAGCTGGTAGGAAAGAGAACTAGTGTTAAATTTTTTGTTACACTTTTTTTGGAATTGCAACACTTATGTGCTAATCTATCACCTCCAATCTAGCCCATAAGACTTAGTCTTAGGTGGATTATTTATAAGGACATCTTCCCCATTGGGTTCTGAGTTAAGTTATTACGGTTGATTTCACTATTACTATTTGATCCATCGGCTATAACCTATTCAATGCATGACCGTATTTGCTGACCTAAGTGTAGTACTTGACTTGATATATACACGAGGAGGGTTGTTTTCTAGTTTTATCTGATCATAAAATGTTGGGCATGTGGGTAGACTTGTTCGCTGATGGCTGGTGATTGGATTTGGTGAATGCATTTCTCTACTTAGGTGGCCATTTCCATCAATTTCATTCATTATTCATAGGATTACTAGCCTTCATATTTTATTACAAATGCCAATGCTTGAAATTATTCGTAGTTTCTATCGAAATGCCTAAAATTACCAAGCATATTCGAATTGGATTAAGTATTTAAGTATTTAATATTATCGATAATATAGTATGCTACCGCTGCTATAAGCTAGCTAACCAGAAAAATGAATGACATAACTCGAATTAAGCTAATGACGTGAGCGTCAAACAAGGCAACCGATGATTTCATGGAGGAAAAATGATTGACTAATGGTACTCTTGCATTGCCGGACTAAGTGCTTCAAAAATCAACTCCACAACAAAGGAATACCTAAGAAGCGAGAACTCTCAAAGAAGTTACGAACTTCTTAAATCTTTAAATCTGTTTCTCTTTCTCTTCTACAAAAAACCTAAAAACAGACCCGAAGAAAATGATTCAAGAAAATGAAGAAGTTCTCTAAAAAAATTCAAGAGAATAGTGGAATACCCAATCTTAGTATTTTATTTTTCGGAAAATGGGTCATTTGTCCAAAAAAAATTAAAACACGGTTCAAATGGACGAGTACAAAATTTTATGGGTGAAATGGACAAAAAAAAATAGCAAGGATGAAACTGGATGCATCCTGTGTAAAATAAAAATAAGAAAAAATATTTGAAAATGGGCATGATGAAACTGGTTACATCCTGCCTATTTTTAAATTTTTGTCCATTTAAAGCAAGATCTAACCCCCAATTTCACTCAGGAAATTTTGAATTTGGAGTCTTTTTCACCAATTTTGTGTTTATTTTTTTCACAATGAGATCTACATTTTTGTTCCAAGTTAAAGTTTTTTATTTGTGTTCTTTTCCAAACTCAAAGACACAATTTTTTTATAGATTACCAAACCCATCTTAGCTAATATCAGTTTGTTATTACGCAAAATCATATTTTATGCGAGCCATTAGTCTTATGGTGGCCTGGAATCGTAGTTCAGTGAGGAAGTGTATTCATTTTACTGCGTTTATTTTAGTTAAAAGATGGAACAACAGTTTTTCCTCTAAAATTATGCATTGTTGCCTGATGGCCAATGCTGCTTAAATTTCAAGATTAGAAAATGAGAGGCCATTCAAGGTAACGGAGAAGCTTATCAAACAACGAACTGCTAGACTTGCAAAGTAAAAAGAACTTCAATAAATTCTAAACGAGGCCATTTAAGGTATGGAATTTGATGAATAACCAAGAGAGAAATTCTCATTTTAAAAGCACAAACTATTTCGGCTCTAGAATTAGTCCATTAATTTCTTCCTGAATAAACATCATACTTCAAAAGTTCAAAGGAAGGTTACGATCATCATATCTGGTAATCTTAAATTGAAACTGAAAACCTAAATAGATATTTTCAACTAGGATTGCTAGTGATTTCATATTGATACGGAAACAATGAACTGATCTTTTTAAACAAAATGAACTGACACCCAATGTAAAATCTTTCCAAATTAAGATTGTAAATTGATTCCCATTTTAATTCAATTATACCTACTCCTGTTGACAAACAATCTGAAAAGGATAGCATTGCAACTCTCACATACATTACGGAGGAGATAGATCTTGTAAAACTAAAACCAAAAAAATAAAATTACAGAAAACAATTAAATAGGTTGTTAATGAACTAAAAAGTATCTCCCTCTTTGAAACACCCATACAGTAGGTATCTTTGCCTATCAAGACTAGCCGTGAGACTATGGCCACGATTACTAATTCTTAACTAGTTCAGCATAAACATTTGATAAATTACATGTCACTGCACTTATGCAATAACAAAAGTACAAGGTTTAATTTTTGAGAGGAAAAATCGTTATGCTGAAACATTGTGGTGGCTGATGAACATGTTTTTATTAAACAATCGGCCACCATAATTTTGCAGTGGAGATCTGTTATAGTTGATTAGGGTTAGGGTTATAAAGGTTTAGAGACCCGCCCTGATAAGAAAACTGATGGTTCTTATAAAGGTTTAGAGATCCGCCCTTTAAGTTAGGGTTTTATTATGATCGTTGATTCACTTCCTGGTATATTTTCTGACGGATGATCTGTAATTTTGTATTGTATGCCTGGCCGTATTAGCCAACCAACACATCTTCTCATTGACCGCTGTGATTGTGTGATTGATACAAGTCGAGGGTTTTCAAGAGTTAGATCCCTGTTTTGCCCATTATTGTATCTAAATTAGTACACTCAGACAAGGTCTTTAAAGAGAAATCCAACACTTTAAAACTCTCCATGTATTTCAAATACAGCCGTCCACAACAGATATTGCCAATCCGTATGTACGGTTGGTTATATGAATGGATCAGCCGTTAGATTATATAAAGATCAACGGAAATAAAGTTAACCCTAAATCTTTATCTCATATAAGTAGTATCTTGTTTCACTTGCGCCTCCTTCCTTCGTCTGTGTGAAGAATTAAAGGAAGAAAACAAACCTAGCCTAACTTTGAAATTAAATTAAAGATGCGGATGATGATGATACAGAGTCAGATTAATGGCAGCAACAGCATAATCAGCAGCGAGAAGAAGATGTATTAGCATTATGATATCTCCTCTCATAGTTGTAAAATCTGGTGTACTGGACGAAGAAGGCGACAAAGGAAATCACTCAGATTTCAGAATGAAATGTAAATTACTATTTTCTTCTTCTTCATTACAATCTCATCCTACAGGTTGTTGCTTTTACAAACGTCAATGCTTGCAATTCCTTGTAGTTCTGTATCAAAATCTCAAAGATTAGCCTTCATTTTTAGAAATCTATCGAGTCTTTGGACTCTTAGTGTTTGAAAATGGTCACCTGCTTAAACTGGATTTGTAAACTTAAACCACTGGCATAGTGTGAACTTGACAACACTATGCCGTATAGCATATAGCGTTCTAGTTTTACATTAGTTATTCCCTTTGGCCGAATATTGCCATGGCGGCCTTGTGAGGTTTCCTGTAAAAAACATCTATGCAGCTAAATCCAGAAATTTACAATGTAATGAACTTCGGTCCGCACTTTGGATGCAAAATATCCCAAACCAATTGAAACAAATCATGCCTATTCCATGAGCTATGCAAGTCAAAGAAAACATGCCTGTACAGAAATTTGATCCCAACTTCCACGTAACAAGTTTCTTATCAGTTTGTGGTATAGGAAGAAAATTATAGAAAGTGAAAATATAATTATATTTTCGAAACTTTAATGCAATAATAGAAAGTGAATGAATCTCCAAGACACTGAAACAGGTGACTTAAGTCTTCAGGGATGAGTGATCTACACATACTCTAATTTGGGTTATAACGAGGTTTATTCGCAGCCCTGTAATACATTCAGATCCAAATTGAAGAATTTGTCAAAATTGGTATTCTTTGGATTAACAAAACAACAATTGAAACATTTATTAATAAATCACAAAACATTCATTAAATTTTCTGAAACTGATATTATACAGAATTAAATTGCAGATTTGCATTTACGAAAGTTCTTGATGAAATTGAAGACATAACATTCAAACCCTGTTTGTCAAAGATTATCAACACATAAATAATATCAGGAACAACATTTATACCGCTACCTGCACTTCAGCAAATTCTTGATGAAAAGACCTACATTCCATTGAGGCAAAACCTCTTATTGACACTAAAAAAATTCTTTTGAACAAGTTTTAGGAAGAATATCACAATCTGCGGTTGAACATAACCCTTACGTATTCTCTGATAAAATTGTACAAAACTATCACACCATTGTTATGAGATGCTGTTTATTTTCTAAATGGTTTCTCCACCATATATCCATACAAAACCACGGCCACCACCACTTTCAATTTACAACGACACTCCATTTGAGTGTTCGCTTTCTTCAAAAAGCAAAAAACCTAATTTTTAATTCGGCCGCCTCTCCCTCACTCTTTGTTGGTTAAGAACTGAAATGAAAGAAACCCTAATGGAATTAGGTCATTTGCTGTTATATAGCGGAACAAAATCAACTAGAACGTACACCTGGAGTTAGTGTCAAATGGACGACTATTTTCTAGTTTAAGAATTTTTTATTTTTCACATGGACCTACTTGGATCAAGCCATCGAATTAGCTCGACTCCCGTTTGAAATTTTCTGTATCTGGCGAACAGATTTGTTGAAATAATACTGAATTGTTCCCTTATAGCTCGACTCATGTATAAAATAATTAGTTATAGGCCCAGGAAACTTGTTGCTCCATACCTAAAGAGAGACTATGAGTCCCACGATCTTGACTTTGTTTGACTATCTTTGACCGCATATACTATTTAAGCCACCAAACATAACCCCTAGATATCTCCTCCTTTTCCCTTCTTTTCCAGATCACTTCCTCAAGACATCATAAATCCTAGACCATAAACTCTATTTTATATCCGAGTCCGTGGTAAACCAGGATCAATCATAAGCTTAATTTCTCATAATATCAGCGTCATCTTTTGGTAATTGATTAGTCTCCATCTTCTTTTCCATTTAAAAACGGTGGAATGCGAGGATTAGTAGTAGTGGTTACATATGGTAATGCGGTGGTGGTGGAATACCTCTTTAATCCAATGAGCATAATGATTTCTCCTCTCTAAACCAAGTTTCCTTCGGCTAAAATATTTCCATATGCAAGTTATGAAGAGGAAGTACTACAAAGGGCTGGGATCTTAAATATATAGTGATGCAGAAATGAATTTTTGGCATTTGGATTCAACTTTTGACCTGAGTATGGATGCTGATTCATGGAGGAGTTGGCATGTAAAAACAGCAATATAACCTCTTTGTTTCCGATTTCTTAAAGACATCACATCAAGTGAAACTTCATGATGATTTTTAAAGATCTAATGGAACTCAGATGTTTCGGATGTATATATCCATGTTTTCCTTTCCGACATGTGAATCAAGCTGTTACACTTACATCCGTTGAGTTTGTGGGTTTACCTTTTAAAGATTTGAACTCAGCTATTAAATTGGGTCTTATACCTTTCATTTTGGTTATAATGTTGATATTCAAGTGGTTTTTTACTCATTAGGTCACCCCAAGTCTGTGAAATTTATACCCTCTATGAATCCTCCGTTGTTGCAACTATGATTTTTTCTCTCAATACGCGGTGGAGCTTAGTATTCTAGAATACAATATTGAACTTATGGTATTGTTCATTCTTGTTGCAGCTATACACTTGCATCAATGCAAAATCATGGCGGCAGATTGTTTAGTTGAAGCATCATCGTCAACAACCACAATGTTAGATTTAACTAATGATTTCTCCTCTCAAAATATTAACTTCCATGTAATCAGGATCCTTGTAAAGAAACAATGATATAGATGTGTAATACCATTTTCTTAAGATGTTATAGTACCTCGTGGGTATATCATTAATTTTATTTGCATTAATCAAAATATGATGTATTTAGTTTAAATTACTTGTTGGAACGAATTTCTATACTTTATGCAGAAGATCTCCTTTGTAATTAATGTGTTTATTGATCTTTATTTCAGTTTGAATGTCAAAAGAATGAATTCTAATCTCTAATAATAAAAATAGGAATTAGCGAAACAGAAGCGAGTTGTTCCTTGTTTAATTTAATTATGAGAGAGTTGCAATGACCATGTACAATCAGGAAGTGTTGAAATGGTTATCGCATTTCAATCACAGTAAATAAATTTTAGAGCCAAAACTGTTGTCAGCTGCTTTTAGCATGACGACTGATTTCTCTATTAGTTATCGACTTCCATGTCTGAGACGAAATGGTTTGGTTTAAGTTCTTTTGACTCTATCGAGTGCTTCTTCATTATTAATTTCTAAATATATAGTTAACTGGAATTGCTTAAGAACTGCAAATTTAATGTCGGCCTGGAAAAACTAAGAGGGAACATGGGGGCATTCGTTTACCAGGTCCAGCACTACTAATTACTTTTGGACGGGGAACCTTATGAATGCCACAATTTGATTGGTCACCAGGTTGTATTGGAAGATAGTACGACCTCTAATAGGTTGTATTACCAAGAAATGATACGTCCATTCAGATATTGTCTGATCCAATTGGAAGAATAAAAGTTTTTCGTGGCAAGCTTTAATTAAAATGAACCCATCCATTGATTGACACATTGTCACCACGGACAGAACGTTTGGTCATCTGTCTACCAATAGGTGGTTGGTGCCAAATTCACAAAGTTTATGGAAACTTTCCTTGTGTCAATAAAACGGTGTTATCTTTCTGAAATACCCTCTTTCAAAATAGCATTCCAATTTAACTAATTAGTTGAAGTGGTGGAGATGAAGCTATAGTGGTGGTGGTGGAAGCTTAAGAATCTTCACTAAACCTCAGAGAGGAAGCGGTGAACCTTTTGAGTGAATGCGATGTAACGAACCTGAATGCGGTAACGATCCTCAATGCAATGTAACGGGTGTGTAATCGCGGCACCACCACTTACAAATACCACCACCTAAGTCAAAACATTTACAATGAAAGAAAAATTTAAAATTGTGTATGGAAGGATAAGTAAGGAGGACACATAGGTAATTTGGTTAACATATTTAATCGTGAGTCATCACTTAACTCTCTTTTAACGAAAGTGTGACGTTTTTATTAGTAGTTTGTAACACTATGACAGTTTTGTGAATCAAGTCCTAATACTAGGTCTGTTTTGTACATTCTCCTAAAATTAAACAAGTGTCTAAGAACAACCGCAGTGGCAATGACAAAACCCATTTATTTGGAAAAAGAACCAGGCGGTAGCGGGGCGTACCATCGATCAAATCCAGGACCAACACCAAATCCCAGACTATATTTGGTCTCGGGACTAAGACTATACCCAAATTTAGTTGAGCGTTGATATAATCTTCGTTTCTCAACGTGCAGTTATATAATCTATGCTTGACATGAAGCGCACATATAATCTTTCGTCCCACGAATAGGCGTTCTTGAAATCTACGCCCCACCGAAGCGTTGCTAAAGTTTACGGGATGGAGCGAAGCTGAAGTTTACGCCTGATATCGGGCGTTGATATCGCGCTTCCCGCCTCAATAAAGCGAACATAAAGATTACGACCCGGCATCAAGCAGGCATATAGTTAACGCCTCAATCAGGCATTCGTAAAGTTCACCCCGATGCCAAGCGAACGTAATAGCTCCGCCCCATACTAATTTCGAACCTTTGTCACTGTTGACGTTGCCAGAAATAATTACAAATCTATGCTTGACATTTTTAGGGAAGTTAGATCGGTTGTCAGACAAAACTCTTGATCACTATGATCATAATCTGTTGATTAAGAGATTTCGGTGGACTTATACACATGTTAGATCAATTTTGTTAATACAGGACCACTTTGTTGTTTTTGTTTGATTCAGTGCTTTATGATATAGTTCCCCTGAACTTTAATTGAGAAATGTTAGTTTGATAAGCTGGAATCTCAAACCGTAGTTGGACTATGTACGTAGGCATCGCTTTGTCTTATTAGGCTCATTTGTACACACTGTGCGTAGTAGTTTTTTTTTTTTTTGAAGCATGATGTGCATAGTTGTGTATGGTGTATTTTACTAGTTGTGAATAGTTGTTTATTGAGAGAGTCGACGACTTAATACTGCTATGTTGTGAATAGTTATTTATTGAGCACAGGCGGGGACTATATGTACGCCCCACACCAAAAGTGACTATATGTACGTGACTATATGTAAGCCCTATCCGGCGTTTATTATCACATATGCCCCTTCTGCAGGCGTAAATTTTAGAACGCTCCACACTGCGCGTAATCTATATCAACGCCTCTCAATAGGCGTAAACTATATCAACGCCTGAACGGAACGAAGATTATAATATACTTGCCTCCCACTGTGTCACACAACGGACTAAACTAAAATTTAGTCGTTTTTTTTACTCTTCGATCTAACAACTTTATTTTTAGTAGTAAAGGTAGATCTCATTCTAGGAAACAACATCACATTTTATTATTGGTCGTGTGGCCTGACGGAGGATGGCTAATATTTATATGATAAGATGAGAAAATAAGAATCCTTAGGCATCCACTGATCCCTCATATTTAGATTATAGACTCATTGTTCTGAGTTAAGTTGCAGATCTAACTTTGTTCATATTCTCCATTGCCTTTTGCTAAATTCAGATGCCTTTTGCTAATTCAGATTGTAAAATTCTGACCACTCATTTCCATTTTATTAACTTATACCGAGGAAATCTGAAAGAACTAGCTTCTCATCTCTCGCACACAATACATAGGAGACCTGATCTATACATCATTTGTAGTAACTAGGAGAACAGGATTTCTAACAAGGAATCCAAACTAGATAGTAATCCCCAAACTAGAACAGGATCTCTGAATAAAACCATTACATAGATTTTTATTGAATGAAAAGAACTCCCCGATTCATAACACGAAATAAGTTAGTTACAGGTGCAAAGATACAAAAGATCTAAGTAATTCTGTCCTCTTTATTTGATCCGTGGAAATTATCTTTCTTGCATTCGCACTTGCAAATCAAATCAAAGAACTTCACTACGGAACTAACTGAAAGATCTAAGTTGTTACTTTGGAGAGGAAAAATCATTATGCGAAAAATTTGAGGTTGCTGATGATGCTTCTAAGAAATCAGCCGCCATGGATTTGAAGTTTAGGACTAGGGTTTTCCGTCTTTTTCTCTCTATAGGGAAGACACTGAAATGAGAGGAAAAGAAAAGGAAACTATTTCATGTATAGGCTTTAGAGATCTACCCTTTACTTTAGGGTTTAATTATGAGCGTTGGTTCAGTTTTAGTACTTTGATCTGATGGATGGTATACAATGTAAGACTGGCCGTATTTGCTACCATCGTATGTTTAGTAGACGGTTGTGAATTGTGATTGTGTTTTTCATGGTTGTGGAGGTTAAGGAAACAAATAGTTGAGTCGTTTCCAAAGACGCATCCTACTAGATTATTGAAGGAATTTTTGTTTTCGCACTTCTATGTTTAATCTACATCCATCTGAGTAAAGAAATACATTCAATTTTCGGACCATGTTCATGTTTAATTTTTATTCTATTATGAATTTTCCTGTACATTAGTCATTCAGTTGTACATTTTCATATAGAACCACAAGTTTGTTATATGCCGAAAACGATCATTTTTTGTTTTCAAATATCATTCATCATGTTGAGATGAGAATTTGGTAATTAAATTTGTGCATGCTTCATAGTTCAGTTTAGTTACGCTAATACGAAGTTGTAACCAAATGAATCTATTTTTGCTCCAAATTTTGTATTTCTTAATTAATTTCCAGCTAGTAGTTATAATTTGACAGTGAAGAAGCATATTGTATAATGAACTGCAGGGTTATACTGAACTCGCAAAATAATAGACCGAGGAACTCCATAAATTTTGATTGAACATAGTGTTTTATAGATGCTGGTGGGTTGAAGGTATACTAGGGATATATTGAATGTATTAGCCATCGTGCCACCATTTCATGTATCTGATTAGGATCATCTGTTGACAAACAAACTAAAATGCCCAAACTCGTTTTTTTTCTTTTTGATTAGGATCATCATGTCTGGTTATATACTTGATTAAATAGAAATTTCATTAATGGAATAGTAGGTACAAAGCACAAACCCATATCTAATGTAAGAACCCTACAGGCAAGTAACTCAGTAGAACACCCACATTAGAAAATCCCGTATCCCCAAAGGGATGAAGGCCCTCATAACAAACTTCTAAAACAAATTCCTACGCGGGCGCCTCCGAAATCCTAGCACAAAATCAACCTCAGATCTTCCATGACCAAGCCACCATATAGAAATCGCCTCCCGATATGAAATTATTGATTTCGTCTGATGTTGATCCAAAAAGATGAAAAACAATAAGCGGATTGACAGGAAATGCAACAATTAAGTGACTAGATCGGACTGCCCGGACAAAAGACACTGCAACTTTGAGACGTCTCCACCATCACCTGCACCACCATCTTCAAACCTCACAACAATCAACCCCTATTAAAACCGCTCAAGAGGAGTTAGGATAGTTTTACACAATGATTTGACAGATGATGAAAACGAAAAAGAAGGCAAATAAAGAAGAAGAAGAAAAGCGCAACACCACAAAGATTTGGATGGAAAAAACCCAACAATAGAAACCCAAATGAACCTAGATCTAAAGCTGGAATTTTTTAAATCCAAGATTAGAACCCCAATAACATCAAAGAGCAAAACAGATCGAAGATTGAAATGAAATCCAGCTTCGAATCTGGTCCGAAAGGACCAAATTCGAGCTCGGAGAGGAGGCGCCTATGGTTGAGAAAAGAAATAAAGGGGAAAAGAAGAGAGGAGAGGAGAAGAGAGAGAGGGAAAGAGAGAAAAGAAGAGTTTGTGCATCACATACGTACATTATCCATCTATCTATCTATCCATCTTCTTTCTTCAACATTTAGATTAGAATGCACAAAAACAGATAAATGAAATCGGTCTCACAAGCTGAACTTACTCTAGAGTTTAACAGGATAAGGATTTTCTTAGGAGCTGTAGGAAATTTTAGCAGCATCTTACTAAATTTTATCATCCATTTCTTCCTTTGTGAGTCTTGTTTTGAATAATTACTGGTGGTGAGTACCAATTTCTCCAAGCCCGAAGCATGTTTCAACACCATCTCTAAAACTTCAGTTCATTAACACATCCACAAATACCTTTAATCTCAACAAACTTTAGGTAACATATCGTGCATGACACAGACAACCCTGCATCCCAGTAGTCCCCTATGTTCTCCGGATTGAACTTCACCTAGATAATAACCAGATAGAATATTAAATCTTACTAAATTTTATAGCTCTCAGATTTGTGGTTCATTATTAATGAAATATTCATATGATTGCTTCATGAATACCTCGTTACAATATGGATACAGTGGAGGATTGAAGCGATATCCCTGGATATTGAGCATTGCCAAACATTAAATAAAGCCACTTATTTTGACTTCAAAATGACTTACTTTGGGTGGTATGAAAAACTAAAAGTAATGACATTGAATTTAGTTAAAACCTGTGACACCAACGAAACAGATTCTATGTTAGGATAATTCTTTAGTACGTTGAAAATTGAACACATGCAGTCCCTTGTAAGGTTGGTGTGGAAATCTAAATCTTGCAAATTATAAAACTCCGGTAGGAGCTCCACCTAAAGCCTGTGGTGCACAAAAAAGAAAATTAGAGAAATGTCATTCAGATTATAGTTACACTGCATGAATCACAATTACAACAACTAGTTAAAAACGATAAGAAAAATATGCATCCTATGTTGGTGACCGGTGCATGGTGCAAATGCCTAGCCTGAAGGATATGCAGCAATCTCATTCATTAATCGCCAATCCCTTATTAAGTTCCACAATGAAAATACATATCAAACATCATTAGCTTCCAGTTACAAGCAAATAAAGGCCTAAAAAGTATTGGTTGAGGTTTGCAACATTTGGTGCAAGACTTTAATATTTTCTTTTTCAAGGTCTCTAATTTTTTTTCGTTGCAGAGTTACGCTAGCAGAATTAGCCACAAAATGAGTAAGGATTCATATCAAGCATCCTCGTAGGCGCTATACTTTCCAAAATGTCAAGGAAACACCAATGCATCCTATTAAGGGCTGGCTGTGCATCTCTCTACTATAGAGCAAGCATAAAACAAAATGGTGTTCTAATAAAACTTAATGATGAAAAGTACTATAGCACAACACCACATGGATGTCCACCTAATTCATGTTTCAAGTATTTATGTTGAAAAAAAGGTTTAGAGGCCATACCATGAGGACAGAATCACCAAGCATTAAGACTTTCACCTTTTGAATCCCTCTCATTGTATGTCGGGCATAAATTCTTTTCCTCTGCATGAATGTCTGAATTTCCGGGCATTTCAACTTCATTTGTGTTGATATCAGCAGTGGATAGATATGAAAAATTCTCTACAGTCAAACTTGTTGACATGTGACTGTCAAAAATGAAGGATGACAGACTTGGAGCATGCAGTTTAACCTCACAGTTGCTTTCGTAATTCTGACTATCAAATTTAAAATACTTAAGCTTAGGAAAAGAAATGTGTAAATTCATGTGATGAATTCCATAGGATCCCATTTCTAAGATCAATCTTTCCAGAGAAGGAAAACTTGAAAAGAACCTATTTGTTAGTTTCTCATCATTAAACGACATCTCTTCAAGACTCAGGCGCAATGATTTGAGCTGAGGTAGACTCATTTCATTAGGTAGAATAATCTTGTAATCGTCATAATGTTCCAAACCACACAATTCAAGCTCCATCTTTGTCAACGACTGACAAGTAAATAGACAAGGAGGAATCTCAATACCGTCTTCAGGAACGGTCTTGAAGTTGTACATTAAACCTTGAACATAGCTCTTCAATACTAGCTCTTGAACATTACGGCTGACAGCAGTGTCCACCCATCTACTTATTTCGCTAACAGTGGGACGCAGACTACTAAACTTAAGATGAAACCTTAGTATATCAGTGTTGTCACGATGATCGAGTACTTGGTTCACGAAGTTTACATAGCGCCGGGTGGCTTGTTCTAGTTCTTCATCAGTACTGTCTTCTTTATCATAATAGTGAATTGCGTCACTGAATCTTAGAAAGGGAAGAGAAATCCAAATGTATCGCCATCTCCTAGACAAAACACAAGACTGAACTGCATATTTGATATCCATAAAAGATAGGATATGGTGAACTAGGGAATCCGGTAAGTTGCTGATCCTGTCTTTTTCTATTTCATAAGAAGAAGAACTTGAATGGTATCCACTATCCATTTTAAGAGATGGCCCAACAAAAGGGTGATGACGATTCAACAATTCTAACTCAAAACTGAAGATCGATGAAGAGAAATGAAATCAACCCAATAAGAATCATAAACAATGAATAAGAAGCATCTATAAATCAATCTAGTCTAGTCTAGTTCTGTAGGAGGTGCAAAATTGAAAAGTAGCTAAACCTAGAAATGATATTTGACTGAATTAACAAAATAAGTAATAACAAACAAAGAATTGAAAATGTCAAGCAATACGAAATAACGAGAAACAAAGAACAGTACCTGAAAATATGAGAAGAAAGTCTTGAATTTCGTTGATGATAGTGAAGAAGAATGAAGATTGAATTTAAGGATTTTGGAGAAAAGGGAATTGGAGGAGGAAACCCAAAATCTCTACTTGGTTTGTTGTCAAGCAAATGGACAAAGATTTTCAAAAAGAAATCCAACCCTTTAAAACGTCTTCAGTAAATCTAAAGTAAAGTAAACATTGCCCTTCCACTGGCGGAGCCGCCAGTTGACTTTTTCATTGTTACTTGTTAGTAGGATAGGGTTAATTTCTCTCATTGAGATTAGGGTTTTTATGGGCTTTTCTAAAGCCTCTCTTGTTGGATGTTGGAGATGTGGGTATAAGTATTTGGGCTTCTGATAAGTCTTGGCATTGGGATTTTCTTTACAAGTTTATATGTCATGTGTTAGGGTTAGGGATGAAGGGTGAGCATTTGGCCAGGAATTCCGTGAATTTTAATCTTCCAAATTAAAATTGTGTTGTACTCCAAGTATTAATTTATTATGGCTGCAAGTATTATTCTTGAAGTCATTGTGGCAGAATGTAATGTCTGATTATTGGTAGTAACTTCATCATATATCTAATTATTACTGATTAACAATCTATTCGGATGAATTTCGTTAGTAGTCCATCTTATTCGATCATGTGGTACAGTTTCTTTTCAGATGATAAGCATCTAATAAGCCTAGAAGTCCACCTTTTGCTTTGGTCGGAGCAGATCAGATCAAAGAACTTTAGCTTCTGTGTAAGAACAACAGATTTTAATTTTTTGAGAGGAGAAATCGTGATGATAAAACATGGTGATCGCAGATGATGATATTTCTTTAAAGCAATCGGCCGCCATGGTTATGAAATGAGGCGTACAGATCTGTAGTTACTGTATACGGAGTTTCTTTCTTTTGTCTCTGCAGGGAAGTATGACTCAAATTAGGGTAAGAGAAAACTACTTGTTAGGGTTTAATTATGATCGTTGGCTCATTTCTTGGTATATCATCTAAAAGAATGATCTGTATTGTATGATCGACAGTCCGTCCATATTCACTGTCAGTTAAATTCGTGTGTCAGCCGTTAGATCAATGAAATGAACGATTACAAAGTGAACCCTAAATCTCTAACCCATATAAGTAGTATACTGCTGCCCATCTTTTATTTGCGCCTCCCTCCCTCCTCGATCTGTGTAGAGAATGAAAGGAGGAAACCAAATCCTAACTTTGAAATCAGATTCATGACAGTAGGCTAGCAGATTCACCATACCAACATTACAGACGGTTCTCTAATATCATCGTCATCAGCAACGAAAAAAAATATTTATTCTCACTATGATTTTAACTCAAAAAATCATAATAACTCTTCGGGGCCTTCTTGGTTTTGTAATTGAAACATGGAAAGAAGTTGAATCTAATGAAAAGACAAGTGGTATAGATAAATTGTTGCATATTTAATCCAATAAATTTGTAATCTTGTTTTATTGCATAAATATTACTAATCATATCCGATAGTTATCGTACTGTATAATCTCTTAGATTGTCCTTTTATTGAAATTGCCAATGCTCATCAAAATATTTAAGATTGCCTTCACTGTGTACTGCTGACCCGAACACTCGATTTAGAAATCAACCTGCCAAAAAACTTCTTAACCGAAGTGGATTTAGCAACATATATTTAAGATTAGCCTTCAATTTAATATTATGCCTCCCCTATGACTTACCAGAGAAATGCGTGACACAACTTGAATTAAGTTCAGTTATAATACCACTATTGCAAATATATTCCACCTAGACCAGAATATCCAAGGAACTTTTTCATTTGTGAATGTCTGAATAGTTGCGTGAGAGTCGGATGGAATGATAACTTTCCAACAATTGTCTCTAGCAGCCACTCTAAAGCTCTGATGACAACAACAATCTCAGCTACGAAGTTAGACGTTACACCTAAACCAACACATTCAGCAATAAGAAACTCTCCAGTGTGATCTCTTCCGGTAAAACCATAGCCTGCAAAGCCTGATACCCCGATGAGCCTACCCATTGAATGAGTTGCACTTGCACCCCCAGCCCGACTGGCTCCAAAGCCTAATTTGTTTTTTTTTGTTTTTTACTTCTTTGCACCCTTTAAAATAAAAATTTCACCCCAAATTAAATTTTTGCACCCAACCTAGAAATCTTGGCTACACGGCTTGAAGCACAATAGAATAGAGAATTATCCGGGTAAAACAAATGAGAATTCAATTGCCTGACAGCTTTTGACTCTCAGAATAGTTAGATCATAAGCACAATTCCACATGTCTACTTGAAGTCTAACTACACACTCAGGACTAAACCGAGTTATTCTTCGTTTGCTACTTTCCCATGAAGTGATTGTATCTTCAAAACAGGCTCTGTTTATGAAACCTTTAGAATCTCATGGATTACGCCAACTACTTTTCATCAAGAGTGTGCTGCATGAGATAAATGTTCTAAGAGACGCTATACCATGGTCCGGAATACTCTACAGTTTGCGGTAGTATGGAACATTTGTAGAGAGCTTAGTAATAGAATTTTTTGTGCTGGACCTAAAAGTAAGGATGAGATCAAAGTTTTAATTATGTAGATTATTGTTCTCAGGATCGTATTATACACAACAAGAGAAACCATTTTGAACTGGTGAACTTTGGATTGATTAAAATGGCATGCGACTGCAACTTCTACTCTGGTGGAAATTACTTATTCATACGCTAAGAAACTAAAGATGACAAAGCGCGCTATGTATAAGTGCCCCGGATATTTTTCAAGATGTTGTTTTGTGTGGAAACAGATTTTGAACTCCCTCGAGAAGGAAATGCTTAAGCCAATACAGCTGCTGCTTCTGTTAAATGATCGTTCAGAAGAACTACAGGTGATCACAAAAGTACATTTGTGTTAGTACACTAAGTACTTGGAGTCTTAGAAATAATTGTCTTATGATGGTTGCTGCTATTCACAGAATTTAAAAGAAAATCTCTAATTTGACAAATCTGAAATATAACAACTTCACATTCAGTAGATCTAAATCATCTTATTATATAAAATAATATTAGTAAAGAACTAGAATTAGAGTTTAAATTACGGTTACTCAACAATCGTCACCCAAAAAGTTACAAACTAAAAGGATCTGTAATAACAAGACTAGTAAGATGGGTTGTTAACTGCAAAATCTTCATCTTGTTATGTGTGAAAATTGAAGATAGAACTTCAGGAACAAATCATTAATCAAGACCGGCTAGACAAGTTTAAGGAATTAGACTAAATCCTTAACAAGACTAGTAAGATGGTTAATAACTATTCAGAAAATTGGAAAGAAAATCTCTAATTTGACAAATCTGAAATGTAACAAACTTCATGTTTATTATTAGATCTGATTACATGAAATGTAACGAACTTCATGTTTATTATTATATCTGATTAAAGAAAACAACAATAGTAAAGAACCTGAATTAGTGTTTTAATTTCAATTACTCAATAATCTTCTCATACAAACTAACAAAATTAAATGATCTTTACAAGATTATTATTAATCTGCAAAATTTTCATCTTTTCTTTTTGTGCAGCACTGAATTCTTAACAGAAGCAAGAGATCTTCTAATGCCATTATTGATCCTATTGTGGAACTTATGGATGCGATTGATATGTTTATCTTAATTTTTTTGAGAGGAAATACCATTATGCCGATAAGTTGTTGCTATTGATGTTGTTGAAGAATTGGCCATGAATCTATTGTGTTGTTTTTTGAAATTGACGGATCATGATAAAACTTAGATTTATATCACAGATTTGTTGGTGGTTGCTGAATTAGGTTTAGGGTTTGGTCTCTTACTTTATCCAGATAGAATAGGAGGACAACTCTTTTTTTTATATGGCTGTGAGAGATCTGCCTTAGGTTAGGGTTAAATTATCATCGTTGGATTATGTTTGGTATATAATCTAACGGTTTATATGCGTTTATCACAAAAACGCTTTCGTATTTGCAAATTGGATGAATCGCCGGTAGTATCCGTACATACAACCCAGTCTGGTCTAAAACTGTCTGGTTTGAAGTTTGAATCAGATCCATTAAAGAACCCCTCCCTATAAACAAACCAAGGATCAAGTGAATTTTTTTATTATGATGATAGTTTTCATAAGCATCTATGGAAAACCAACATCCCTCACAAGGTAAGTTTTATGATATGGGCTTACTTCCTTAATTCTTTTTATCTATGAGAACTATGCTCAGACACAGTGGAGTTATTGTGGATATTAAAGTTTGCATGCTTCACAATAATGGAGTTGAGAGTAGGGATCATATATTGCTTCATTGCACTTTCCTTTCTTCGGATGCATTTTGTGAAAGCCCTTGGAATCTCATGGATTACGCCGGAGATAGGAACGTTCTTAGATGACGCTTCAAGTATCTCCATGTGTCAACAAATATTCTTGTCCATGTGTACGGCCTGAGATAACATGTATCAACCGTCAGATCCTATGAGATGAACGATAATAAAGTTAACCCTAAATCTCTACTCCCATATAAGTAGAATACTACTGCCCTTGTTTCATTTGCGCCTCCCTCGTCTCGTCTGTGTAGAGAATGAGAGGAAGAAGCTAACTCCTTGCTCTGAAATAATTAAAGATCTGTTGATGTTGATGATCGAGACTCAAATTCATGGCAGCAACGGCAGACGATTCTCTGAAAGTAAGATGTTTTTGCATTATGATATTTCCTCTCAAAGCTGTAAAATCTGAAGTTCATGTTAAGCACATGAAAGAGATCAATTGGTAATTTTAGTCAGGAAACTTTCACGATTTTTTTAATTAAAATTCCACAGCAGACATTACAGAAACCCGTACCGCAGCCACAGGTTTTTGGATCTTGGTTTTATTTGAAATCGATATAGGAGGAAGAGAAACATGTGGAATTTCAATAATATGAATCTTGGTGATGAAATTATTAAATTGTAATCTGATTCTGATAATTAGTGTACTGTATCATCAAAATCTCCGTGATTAGCCTTTATTTTCACAAATCTCTCGAGTCTGGTCTGGTCCGTTAGTGTTTCAAAATGTTCAACCATTTAAACAGGATCTACAAACTTAACTGAACAGTCACTTTAAAATGCTCATCTTAGTAACGTCAGTGAAGAGAGCTAACATGCACCGGCAGTGTAGTATAAGTAATATTAGATGCTTCCCTAAGTCAGATCTGATCAAATAAATTTAAGATCAATTTTTTTTGACAAATGCAAATTTCATTAAAAATATACTCAGTCATAAAGGCATGTAAATTTAAGATCAATGATCTCATCTCACTGTAGTGTAGTGGTGGTGGAACCTATGTTGAGTGAAGGAATCAAAGCATTCGAGCTTCTTATACAAAGTAAATAAGAAGACACACGATCAGACCGGTAAGTGGTCTGCAAGGAGGGTTAGAAGCTGGCTATACATAGTGGTGGTGTGTATATGGTCACGAAGCATGGTAGAGTCCTAAATTTATATCTGAAATATTCTTTGAGTTGTGGCAACTACAACCTTATTGATGCACATAAACCATTTTCCATCCTAGAAGATAACTAAATTTGGTCAAGATTCGGATTGATTACTTGGTTAATATGGTGCAACAAAAAATAGGTATGTCACGTAGAATGCTTTCATTAATACTTAGGTGGAACATGCATATGCACAATGAAATTGGGTAGCTCCTTTACCTATTAAAGAAGATCGAACAACTTCTTGAGTAAAGATGGCCGAAACTAAAAACGATACTACCACTACTAGTATGGAGAGCAAAATTTTCTTTTCTGAATGATCTCATTTCCTAGCGTTCACTATCATTTCATCATAAAATTCCTTCCAGCTGTGTAAGTGTTATACTTAGTGAAACTTCACACATCGTTGCTAAAATTAGTTCAATTTGTTTCAAGTATTTATTTCATTTTCATACATTTAATCCCTTTTGAATAGCAACACCTAATCAGTAACATATGCGCGACGGTCTCCATTTCGTCATTGCAAAACAAGAAGAGATCACTCTCAATTTGGGTACCCCTACGCCTAAGCATAACTCGAGTAAGTAAAGATTTTTGGATGGTAAAATATTTCTACCTCAAATACGAATCTGATGGTGATTAGTCGATGATCGAACCGCTACTTTTATCTCCACGTGAACCGTGAATGGGGGATACCTGCAAAAAACCCTCAAATTCTTAAGTTAGCTAAAGTTTTTCACAGGGGTTTGTGTAAAGAAGATTGCATACCTTTTAGGGTTGTAAACCCATGTTTCATTAGTACAAAAATTAATATTGGTGACATGTCAGAACTGTCATGGTATCTGTTTTACGACGGTTTTAGTGGAATCTGTAAGTGTCACCAAAGCCAGTGTCACCGTAGGGTTCATCTTATGATGACAGTTCTGAAATGTCACATAACCGTCACAGTTAATCTCTAAAACTGTCATCTGATATATAGAACCGTCATCATAAGATACAACCATAAAAGCTTTAAAGAAAAACCGCCACCTTAACAATGTTACAGTGGCAGTTTGCCCTGGTAAGTGTCATATAATATCTTCAAAAGTGTAATGGGATGTCTAAAAGCATCGGCATAAGATACATTTGCAAACATTTTGTCCCTGTAAACCTCATTTTATAGTACGATAGTCCACTTTTTGCTTGCCAAACTGAAATTAAATATCAAACCAAATTAAAACCAGAATGAACTTGTATATCATTATTGAACTCAATTTACATTTTCATTTGAAAATAAAAATACATCTTATCCACACCAATGGAAAATATTTGTAAAAATTACATGTTTCAACATAAAATTTAATATATAAATTTCAATATGCACTAGTTCTGGAAGTCTTTGACCAATAGAAAAGATTGATGCATTACAAGCAAAGCCAAAACCAGAGGACTTTGAATTTGATTTAACAAAGCTAAAAACATTCCATCACTCTGCAAAATGGATAAAAAACACCAATTTCTCCGTAAGATCAACAACCATGAAATTCACCCATAGTCGAACAAAGACTGTAATATTTACTTAATTTTCTTTGAACAATAAATTTCAAAATTTATAAGTCGCACTTACAGGGAAAGTATTGGGCATTATATGATTTACATTGCACAAATTTAAAGTCAATGCCTTGAGCAGTGGGACTTAGGCCTTTGAATGACAACATTTCTTGTCAGTACCTGAAAAAGAAAGAGAGAAACATATTTAGACATAACAATGTTGCACAAATCAAAGATAGACAGCAGACTGCGTCAAAAGAGACCGGGGATTATTTGTAAGATCGATATGCAAAAAACCTTCGACAATGTAAGTTGGCCTGCGCTTTTCGCTATTTTGGCAAAGAACGGTTTTGGAGAAAATGGATTCAATGGATGCGGGTGGTGTGTCTCGATGCCCAGTTTTCGATCCTGGTAAACGGAAGCAACAAGGCCGATTAAACCTTCTAAAGGTATTCGCCAAGGTGACCCTCTGTCACCCTTTCTTTCTCTGGTGGTGGAAGTCTTATCTTTGATTATCAACAAAACGGTGGCTCAAGGGGATCTAAATGGTTTTAATGTGAAAGAAGGTGGAACGACGGTGTCGATCCTGCAATTCGATGGATGACACAATAATCTTCTTAGACGCTACAACAACGGAGGTGCTAAGACTTCTCATCATTCTCGTGGTTTTTGAGATTGTAACGGGGCTGCCTCTAAACCGAAAAAGTACAATGATAAGCATAGGAGCTGATCATTTGGTGCATGATTTATAGGTGAAATGGGTTGCGAAAGAGAATCAATCCCTTAACTTATCTCGGGAATGCCTATCGGATCAAATAAAAGAAGTGAGCTAATCTGGGAGGTAATAATTCAAAGAATGCAAAAGAAATTAGCACCGTGGAAGAGAATATACTTGAATAAAGCGGAAGGGTGGTTTTAATTAGGAGTGCGCTGGAAAGCTTGGCGGTTTACTTTATGTCTCTTCTTCACATGCCTGTTTCGTAGAAAACGTCTAAATACTATAATGAGAAGATTTTTATGGGGTGAAGATGAGGAGAGGAGGAAGATGAGTTGGGTCTCTTTCAAACGAATTTGCAAACCGAAGATTAAAGGGGATTGGGAATCCGCAACTTGAGGTCAGGTGAACAAATCTACAAATAGCTAGTGTGGCACGCTGCCACGTACACTCGAAGGAGAAGACGGCACTTTGGAGACGGATTGTGTGCGAAAAAACGAAGGCGGAAGAGGACGGCTTACTCCCTTTGCAGGTGAAGGATGCGTGAATAGAAGTATGTGGTTCGACATTTTGAAGGAGAACAAATCTTTTTACGAGTGTGTGAATGTGAAGCTTAAAAATGGCTCATCGCTTAGATTCTGGCATGATTGGTGGTGCGAGAAGAAAGCTTTCAAGGACAAGTACCCAAGGTTGTACAAGATCAGCTCTCGTAAGATGGCAACGGTGGACAAGATTCTACAAACAAGAAGGAACTTCCAGTTTTGTAGAGATTTGAACCCTGGAAAGTATAGACCTCTTGGAAATTAAACACGATATTGGATTGATGGGTCTAACTCTGTGAGGAAGACGATTGGGAAGGCGACGCAACAACAAGAGGGATTTACTTGAAACTAACGAGAGACGGAGCAGGATTGGGATGGCCACTGAGTGTCATGTCCAACAAGAAGGCGCCTCCAAAGGTAACGTTCTTAATGTGGGCTTCGCTTTTGAACGCGATACCGACGAGACACATGCTACAAAGCGGGGGCGTTACAATTCTCTCAAACCTTTGCATTTTTTGCAACGATGCGGAAGAAACAATGGACCATCTTTATATCCACTGTCATGAGATATCACTTTGTGGGGGTACTTCCTTCAAGCTATGAAAGTAAGGTGGGTGATGCCGAACCGCTTTAAAAATCTAATGATTAGTTGGAAAATGGAAAGGTGCGCACGAAGAACAAAGACGGTGTGGCACTTGTTGCCTTTTGCAATTTCTTGGGAGGTTTGGAATGAGCGCAATAGGAGAATTCATGGAGGAAGAGCAAAATCACTGCATTTAAAATGGAGGTTGCGATAAAACAATGGATTTACCTATGGAGCTCGACAACGGACGCTTTCAATCTTGTCACTTTGAAAGCCGATCATAACACATTGGGAAGATGTTTTGAATATGTAGTCCTTTTTGTTTTCGGGTTGGTTCTTCTTTTCTTGTATCTTGTACAGATTTTTTTTTCAATATATCCTTTCTTCTTCAAAAAAAAATGTTGTTAGTTCAGTACATAAACAGTCTATCAACAACAATGCTCATGTATTTCTAATGGGATAGACGTAAATGTCGAGGTTGGTGTTCAAAATTTGTATATATATATATATATGTTCATAAAATATTTCAAAACTAAAAGCTTGACAGTAACTAATAAGCTAGTTGGAAACATTAACAAAAGCGGGCACTAGCACGAACCTAGGATGTCAATATGTTCCGCCTTCCATTTTCCCTTCAAGCTAGGAGTGTAGAACCATCACACTAGATCTAATTTTCGTCCAAACAAAAATAAAACAGTTAGAAATCTGGGAAAAATAAAATCTTATCCTATTTGAGAGTTAAGTGGTAACCTTGTTCATAGTCAATTCTAAAATTTCTGGAAACTGAGTTGAGGCCTGCTTATTCTTTTGTTAGCTTGACATCCAATACCGTCTTCCGAGGAAGACTGCAATTGATTAGTTCGTGCTCCCATGGCTTTGAAACATCAATGAAAATCCCTATATATTGACAGTGTGATGATAATTAAAGATTGCAAGTTGCAACCAATCGCGGTTTATCTGCTATCCTTAGTTGAATTGATCAGATTGATGGAGATGTATTGAGAGTTTCATTCAAAATAAGTAAAAAAAAATAGAATCAATGAAAGCGATCATCAATAGCTCATCATCGTACCGATCAAAAAAAAAAAAAAACCTCATCATCGTACTACAGAAAATCGCTGACCCAAATAAATCTTCTATAGAACAACAAATAATAAATATATGAATTAATCTAATGATACCAGTTTTTATCAGAGAAAGTGAGGGAGAAGGAGATAGGAAAAGGAGAGAGCCATAGCGGCGGAGATTAGAAGATTGAATTAGGGTTTTTTCTTCTTGTTTTGTTTATATAATCGTATCTTTTAGTGGCCATCTCGATCTAACGGTTCTAGTTACTGATACGTGCATTCCGCACATCCCCTAATATTTTGTAAAGTCCTTATTTGTGATTTTCATTTACTTGGGAATTTGTATTAATATTGAGAAAATAAATAAAATTTCAATAAAAAATCCGGAAGATAAAATAGTTCATAACTGTCACTGTATAGTAGGTATATGGTAACAGTTTATAGATGTGACCATCACAGTAAACACTACTTGTGACAGTTTATACAACCGTCAGGGTTTATTGAATTAATTAATGATGGTTCTTACCGAAACCGTCACCTAATTTTATTCAGTGATATATAGTGACGTTTTTCACTAAAACTGTCATGAAATAAAATTATGAACCATCACCAAATCGCACATTTGGCCTAGTGTTTATATATCTTGCAAATTTGGGTCTTACTCTAATTTCGAGGTCAACATCAAATCTCTTCACTTTCCCTTCATGCCTCTTAGCATAAATTGTATTCATTTCCCTGCATTCCTCATGGTACTAATTTTTCCTGCATGTCTCTTGGAATATTGCAGAATATATTCTAGACTCTTCCGGAATGTTCTTCTAGGTTAGGGAACTAGCCAAGCTAAAATGGGTGTAAGAGACAATTGATGGTGGTTTTTAGCTTAGGGTTCAAATCGTAAAACACTAAACCCTAGCAGACAGTGACGTCAAAACATTTAAGTGATAAAGCATTTAATAGGCGCATTTACTGAAAACCTTTAATGTGTCTCTAAATAATTATCGGGGTACCTTTTTTCAAATTAGGGTTACAACAAGCAAAACCCTAAATCCCCTTTGTGCCAATGGCAAATCATGCCATCCACACCAAACACGCCAAAGCATGCCAACCATGCTAGCCGCACCTCTATGCCAATGGAAAATCATGCCAGGCACACCAACCAGCGCCAAAGCATGCCAACCATGCTAGTCACGCCTATGTGCCAATGGAAAATCATGCCAGCCACACCAACCGCGCCAAAGCATGCCAACCATGCTTGCCTCACCTCTGTGCCAATGGCAAATCATGCCATCCACACCAACCGCGCCAAAGCATGCCAACCATGCTAGCCGCACCTATGTGCCAATGGAATATCATGCCAGCCACACCAACCGCGCCAAAGCATGCCAACCATGCTAGCCGCACCTATGTGCCAATGGAAAATCATGCCAGCCACACCAACCAGCGCCAAAGCATGCCAACCATGCTTGACACACCTCTGTGCCAATGGAAAATCATGCCATACACACCAGCCACGCCAAAGCATGCCAACCATGATTGCCGCACCTCTGTGGGAATGGAATATCATGCCAGCCACACCAACCGTGCCAAAGCATGCCAACCATGCTATCCGCACCTATGTGCCAATGGAAAATCATGCCAATCCCACACCAACCAGCAAAAGCATGCCAACCATGCTTGACACACCTCTGTGCCAATGGAAAATCAAGCCAGACACACCAGCCACGCCGAAGCATGCCAACCATGCTTGCCGCACCTCTGTGCCAATGGAAAATCATGCCATCCACACCAACCGCACCAAAGCATGCCAACCATGCTAGCCGCACCTCCGTGGCAATGCCAATTCAAGCCAGCCACACCGATTGATCCATGCCAAACACATCTCGCCATGGCCCCCCATGCTGTGCCACCATGCTGGCCTTCCCCAAGAGGCTACCAAAGTGAAGGCTTGCAACAATCAACGATTTCCCTTCGATCCGAGGAGAAAATCCTAGCCGTCTAAGGTCACCTCACGACCTTTGGCCCAAAACCCTAGTTTGGTCACGCACCTAGCGAAAGCTAGCCACGCCATACTCCCAAGGAAAACCCTTGGCCCCACATGCCAAGCCAAACATCCTTGCCTTGGCCCTAGCCACGCCATGCGCCCATGGAAAACCCTTGGCACCACATGCCAATCCAAAACCATGCCTAGCCCAAGCTAGCCGCGCCATGCCAAACACACTATGCCTTGGCCCTAGCTATGCTAGTCACACCACCCCAAGCCAAACTCCCCTACCTTGGCCCTAGCCACACCATACACCCATGGCAAACCCTTGGCCCCACATGCTATGCCAAAACCGCACCTAGCATAAGAGCTAGTCGCCCCATGCCAAACGCACTCTGCCTTGGCCCTAGCTTTTCTAGTCACACCACGCCAAGTCAAATGCCATTTCCTTGGCCCTAGCCGCGCCACCCTGCTGGCCTCCCCTACGCGTCCACCAAAATGAAGGCGTGCAACAATCAACGGTTGCCCTTCAATCCTAGGAGAAAATCCTATCCATCCAAGTTTTCCATACAACACATGCTAACCTTTGTCCCGAAAACCTAAATTTGGCCACGCCAAACCATGTCATGCCAACGACATGCCAACTTAGCCGCGCCACCCTGTTGGCCTTCCCTACGCGGCTACTAGAACGAAGGCCTGCAACAATCAAAGGTTTCCCCTCCTCTCAAGGTGCAAAATATCGACCGTCGAAGGTCACCAGGCTAGCAAGTTTCCCGAGCTTGACTTTCCAAGCCACAACAACATGCTACATGTTTCCCAAAAACATTTGAGACATCAACACAAACTGGGGGATCCTCTTTGGGTATTGGTTCGGCGGTCTACAGCGTGCGGCGTATACTACGCCTGTCATAAGGAAGTGTCATAAGGGTGAGGCAGTTAGTAAATACGGGAAGTTATGTGTGAAATGTCCATGGGACATAAATCACATGCGTTAAAAACTTTATGGGACATCAATTAAATAACGTTAACAGTTTCATGAAAACCAATTTCATGCGCTAACAACTTTATGGACATCAATTCCATGCATACGGTTAACACCTCCTCCCATTTACTTCCCCACTCCTTAATGAGGCCAGGGTATGTTTCTATTACGACTTGTATAAATATGTCTTACCTATTTCCATTGAACAACAAGTTCTTGGTCAGGGGAAAACACCATACTCAGAAAGGAAACTCTTGCTAGCTTTCTCAAAGCTCTCACCTTCTGATACAAGTCAAGTACTACTCTTCCAGAATTATTCTAGCCTCAACACTCTCTTCGCTTCGCTAACTAAACCAACCCTTCTCCTCCACTTTGTGACCGAAGCAAGTCTGGAACGACCATTTCTTGGTTTATGCCGGACTTGTACAGATTGATCTCTCGAATCTAAACTACTCCCTTGCAGTTCATTGTTTAGGGTTTAAATTGTTTCTCACCTTCACACCCGCAATTACCGAAATTAGCAGAAACTATTTTTACCTATAAACAATTGGCGACCATAACGGGAGGTTCGATCTTTCGGTTGCAATGTCAACTTTCAACCAACGATCTCATTCTTCGACCTAGACGTCAAGATGGTATAGGAAGGCAATCCACTCTAACACAGTTACTCGACGGTTCGATTATCAGTCGTGATGCGACGAGGGATGACTGGGGACTTCTCATATGATCAGTCATGACACGACAAGGGATGACTGGGGACTACCCAGAGGTTAAAATCAAAATGATCTGCCCGAGGGTCAACGGCGCAGTTATCAGATAACTCAGAAAGACTGGGGACTTCCCATGACCATGTTTCTCGAAGAAAAAAAAAACTTGGTCCTACACCCAGAAATCTTATTCTCATCAGCAGACCTCAGACACCGAGTAAGTCTCATCTAGATAAAAGTATGTGTTTACTTTTTCAAGTTCTGATGAAACCTATAGCCGTGTTATATTCCATCCCGTGTCATCTATCAAGATGCGGTTTTATGGTTTCCCTGGGATGTTTGCGTCACTTTTAATCACAACCAAAAGACAATCCTTAAATATTTCTTTCCAAAAGTATAATCCAAAACAGTCAAGGTAAAATTTGTCCATCAACCCAAGAAAACCAGAAAATCAAAACCAAAAACTAGGCGTCTCACTTGCCTTTCAAAAAAAAAAACTAAAGATAAGAGGTTATAAAGATAGAAATATGTTTAAGGAAACTTTTTCAGAAGCGGCTTTCTCCTCTTAGCAAAGGGCTCCCTTGTAATATGGAAAGCCTCTCTCTTCAATTTCAGCTGCCTGCACAACTTCTTGAATTATGCTACCTGCTTCTTCATCATGTCTGTGGAAGGGCTTTCAACTGATCTAGCCAATAACTTTTCAACATCAGAGAGACCTGCAGCGAACCAAGGAACGTTGAATTCGAATCCCACGCACATGTCACGATGGAACTTCCATCTCGAGATTACATCCTCAGAAACTGTATGACCAGTCACGTTGGACATCCAATCAAACGAAGACAAGGCTTCCTCCACACGCTTAACCAACGCATGTCGACTAATGATCTTCTTAGTCGTGGAAATGTGACCGTAGATTTCCCAAATCTTAGTGTACAGTGTCACATGTTTAGCTGGCATGCTAAATCCACCAATCAATACATAACCTGAGAAAGGGTCCAGATACGGAGGATTGTAGGTGGCACCTGTAACTGAATCATCAACCGATAGGAGATCCCTAACTATGATTTCACCCCCCGAAGTGCTCTCCCTCATGTGAGTCACGGAAGCACCCTCAGAATGGATGAATCTCCGTGTCCAAATCGATGGCTGACACGACTTCCGCAGTGAGAAGCACGACTACGTCTTTGCTCTGGTGGTCTTCCACTTCAGGATCATCCCCAGAAACGGTTTCCTCCTAAAGAACAAAAAAAATCAAATTTAGTTTTACTATAAAAAAGAGGGGGGGAGAAGAAAAACATGGAGGGGACTCACCAATTCGGTTTCATGACTAGAGGAAGATTCAACACTATTATCGAAAGAACTACTCTCGCCATCGCTGGACTCTGAACTTTCGTCCTTTTAGGAATCCCCATAACCATGGATGATCTCGGCACCGCCACCTTCTGTCTCAAAAAATGATGCTTTCTGACTATTTGCAATCTTGGAAAAGGCGTTCGTGCTGCTGAAACCCTGGGCAAGATGCAAAGACTGGTTCTCATAAAAGAGACAAGGATATACATGATCCAGCTAAAGTCAAGAAAGAAATCACACGTTCCCTCATGTCGGATGAACTAAAAGTCGGTAGATCTTCGGAATCCGATTGGAAACCACCTGTAGGATTCTTGGACCTTCTCTCCTTCACTTGGGGACTATCCACGTCCAGACCGACAGATTTCCTTTTGGTTAAAGAAGTATCCCTCAGCAACAGATATTTTGCTAAAATTTCGGCAGAAGGCCTACCACAAGTGTTCTGCACTACAACCTTCACAAATTCCTGGAAGACGAGGAATTCACTCTGCCAGAATGCGTTATACTTGGAGGTATTCGACGGATTTCGTTCAGAAAGCAAGAAATGGAGGCTTCTGCCCGGTGCAAGAACACTAGCATCAAGAACGTCTAATAATGGGTCCTCTGGGATATCAGCTGGCGAACGAGAGGGACCCCTTGGTCAAAACCCATATGCCGAGCTGTTCGCTCAATATTATAAGAGACTTCCTAACAGGATCCTTGAAAGAAAGACGGTACATAGCCATACATGCAACTTCGCATGAATACAATCTCTCCAATGCTCAGGACCTCATCATAAAAAAACAAAGACATGTTCGAAGTGGTAGCAAAGGAACTAACCTGAGTTATGGACTCATGCACCGGGGCATACTTCTCGAAATGCTCCCACAACCATGCCTGGAGAAAAGCGGCATGAACATACGAATCCACCTTCATATGGCCGTTCGAGGAAAGCAAGTCTGAAACCAGCTGATCCAGGTGTGAATACAGAGAACTAAGAAACAAACCACCGATGGGGAGAACGACGCCCTTTTCCAATTTTATGGCAAACTTGATAAGTTCCTGTCTTATCTCTTTTTTTCCCGAGCTGTCGTCAAAAATATCCCTGGATAGCCAAAGAGCCAAGAACGCCGCGACATGAAGTACGCTATTTTTCTGGTCCGGCTCCAACTCATCAGGAAACCACTGGGACACCTACCAGTCACAAAAGCACTTTGTATCGTTTTCCTTCTGAACGAATCCATTTGACTTCGCTACCAGGGTGGCGCGCATTTCTTCTTCATCTGCAGATAGCCTGACATTGAGGTTTTCAATTAGAGGAAGATTTAGCAACACATCCACGCTCTCCAAAGAAATAGTCATTTCGCCCCACCTGCATACGGCCGTATGGGTGTCTGGACACCATATGGAAACAAAAGCGACCAAGCCAGGAATATCTTTCCTAATTTGAAGCACTGCGGAACCCGCAACATCATCAACAATCTGCGCCCTGGCCAAATTGGTCTTTACATGCTCCTGGTCCATCATGAATCACACCCATTTCTCAAAGGAACCCAACGGACTTGTAGGGATTTTAAAGTCGATAGGAGAGGCATGATATTCTTTCCTCTGAAGGCAAAACCTTACTACGCCTCCTGGCCGAACCGATCGATCCTCTCCTTCACTCTCCGAACCGGTCAGGAGGATCGGCATATAGTTGTGATGATTCCTTCTAACCGTGGCCGATGTGGTGAATAATTCATCATCTACGTTTGGTTTGGAATTGCAAACGTCTTTTGGTACAACAGAACCCTCCTCAACTATTTTTCTCAAACAACTACAATGGAACAATGCGAAGAGAAATTATTACAGAAAGTGCATGAAAATTATGTTCACCAAAGACGCAAGCAAGTTTTCCCAAACATGAACTGTTCTTATATGGTGATGAAGTTTAATGCCCATGCATCATACTATATCATTTTATTACCCCAATATTGGGACCAAAAGGCGTTCTGAGTTTTTTCACACAAGGTCGTCTAAATGTCAGAGACGACCCTGGACAGTTGCATAAGTAATTTGGTTACTCTTCATTTTTAATAGTAACTAACAAAGACGCGCGTGTGATGTGTGTGTCATCCGTTTTCAAAACATTTAATTTTACCCTCCATTGCTGTTTTTGCGTAACATTATTTACTCTTCATTAAACTAATAATATTCACTCTTCGTTAAACTACTTTAAACTAAAAAAATTCTATGGTGGCAGAAAATGCAATAAAAATTAAAAACTATAATAAAAAGAGAAATGAATTAGAGAAAAATGAATCCGATCAGCACATGTTATGACTAGTGGCCACGAAGAGACACAAAAAGTAGATCCTCTATCATGACTAATAGTCGTTATTAATAAAAGCTAGTTGCAATTTAACATTGAACTCAAGCTTGTACATTGACCAAATTTACGACGGCTTGACCCCGTTAGATGTCATGTCTTTTATAGAAGACTTTCTAAAGAAAAATGCACCATCGCACCCAATCGTGACTCCCAGCATATCATATACTTTGGCATTGACAGCTGAAGA
>JAJJWX010003563.1:0-319860 GCA_023529315.1 Papaver bracteatum | reverse complement strand
ATATTAAAGAGGAAGAATGTACAGGCTACCCGAAGTAGAAAAACAAAAAATACACTAAATTACATGAACAAGTTATCCCAAATGGACTTGGGATACTGCCTCCTCCTCTCTTCCCATAAGAAGCTCTTATTCCTTTCCACGCGTTGAGAAGTAACTCAATTTGACTCATCCTATATTTGAATTCATTTTTGACGTCTGGACTGATTTGAACTTTGGCTTTGATTGATTGATTAATTTGTTTTATCTTGACTCCTGATGTGAATCTGACCGGTCTTAACAGGAATAATCTGGCAATACTATACCTTTAGCTTTAGTTCCAACTTGTTTTTTTTATGTGTTTTTTCTTTAATCAAAAGAAAAGATTTATTAAGATTGAAAGAATATACAGGGAAATAGAAGATTTATTGAGATAGAAGATTTTTTGTTTTTTTCTGTTTTGTTTTTTTTTCCCTTTTACATCACCATCTTGTGGATATTAAGAAAGGAATCTTTAGAATATCGAACCCGAAATGAATAGTTCTTAGACGTTGCGTGCCGTGTTGATGTAACTTATGTAAGGATTAACTGTATAGGTTCTGGAGATGCATTATCAATAGTAGACAAAGGAACTTTCTGGACCTGGATGGCAAGTCAAACATGAATGGTAAGAACTCTAAATAGAGGTGATAAGACTTGCTCTAAATAGAAGTCTTTTGTCACACAACGATATGCGCCTTGGATTAGAAACATGGGGCCTAAATATAATGTATGACTTTGATGCCAACTAAGACGAAAATTCCAAAAGTAGTTCTACAATAGAGGATGTTTAGTATTCTTTACTATCAAAGTTTATATAAATCAGTGTACGGAGAAGTATGAATTCAAATTACTTGTTCTTCTTTTTAGTTTCTTCACTTAAGTCAAGAAAATGGTAGATGCAGTTGTTTCATTTGCCGTGCAGAGATTAGGCGATGCACTCATTAGCGAAACACTTTTCTCACTTTCTGTGCGAAGTCAAGTTGATGGATTGCGTGATGAATTAGTAAGGATGTGGTGTTTCTTAAAAGAAGCAGATACCCTGGAACGGCATGAAGATGAGCGCGTTCGCCATTGGATAGCAGAAGTTAGAAACATCGCTTATGATGCTGAAGATGTTCTCGACACCTTTATAGTTAAAGCTGATGCCACCCGACAAAATGAAAGAACCCACAATTTTTTCATTAGGAAGGCTTTGAAGATTAAAAACTTACAGCATATGTACAAGGTTGGGAAGGAGATCCACGCTATCCACACCAGACTCAAATTTATCTCCGGGAGCAGAGTCACATATGGTATAAAAAACATAGGTGACAAAGAAGCTTCGAGTTCTAAAGAAAACCAAAGGATGCGACATCCATTAAGAAATCATTACCCGCATGTTGTGGATGATGATGTAATCGGCTTGGAGGAGCATACAGAAACACTGGTGAACGAGTTGATGAAAGAAGAAATCCGACTCTGCGTAATATCTATTGTTGGCGTTGGAGGTCTGGGAAAAACCACTTTGGCCAAGAAAATATACAGGCATCATACTATTAAGAGTCATTTTGATTGTTGCGCTTGGAGTTCTATTTCGCAACAGTTTAATGCAAGAGATGTTTTAATAGAAATTATGAAAAAGGCTACAACACCGACTGATGATGAACTGAAGATGATCAAAGAAATGAACGAGGGAGATCTGGTAGAAAAAATATACAACTACTTTGAAGGAAAGCGATATATGGTGGTTCTGGATGATGTATGGAGTCCGGAAGATTGGAATACTCTAAGCCCCGCCTTTCCAAATGGGAAGATAGGGAGTAAAGTACTACTAACTACTCGAAACAAAGATGTAGCTTCACAAGCAGATCCATGGAGCCTGCACTTTGAACCTCAACTATTAACCGAAGAAAATAGTTGGGAATTACTTCGTGCAAAAGCATTTCCAAAGAATACAGATGATAAATGCTACTCAGCAGATCTTGAGAAGTTAGGGAGGGAGATGGCGCGTAAATGTGCAGGTCTGCCTTTGGCGATATGTGTTCTCGGAGGGTTATTAGCAACGAAGAAGTCGGACATCAGAGAATGGGAATTTGTTCATAAAGACGTTATTGCCCACCTTAATAAAGGAAAAAACGGAGGCGTGTCGGGGATATTAGCATTGAGCTACAACGATTTGCCATTTCACTTGAAGCCATGTTTTCTCTATCTCGGTCTTTTCCCAGAAGACTATGCAATTCCAATAGAAAAATTGATTCAATTGTGGGTTGCAGAGGGATTCATACAGCATACACCAGAAAATTTACTAGTAACTATGGAAGACGTAGCGAAGCACCAATACCTAGCAGAGTTGATGCAAAGGTGCATGGTTCAAGCCGGCAAGGATTTTTCTCTAGGGGAGGGTAGATTTAAAACATGTCGAGTACATGATCTATTACGAGACCTTTGTTTGTCAAAGGCGAAGGAGACGAATTTCCTTGATACTTACGATCAACAACATCGCTGTGGTGGCGTAACATCACATTCTTTATGTACCGTAACGCATAAAAAATTGCGTAAGTATGCTATCCACCTTAATGATGACACTTTAAAAAGGTATAACGACTTCTATTTCCTTAATTCAGATTGCGCGCTACGTACTCTTGTGGTCAACAACCCTAAGGATCTTCCTTTAGCTTCATTAGATTACCAACACATCGCTCTGCTTAGGGTCTTAGATCTTGAGGACGTGACAGAATTTGAAACTAATATAACAGAAAAGGTTTCCAAATTAGTTCATTTAAGGTATTTAGCGTTAGGGGGTCGACCTGACATACCAATTTCATCTTCTATAGGAAATTTACGAAACCTAGAAACCCTTAAGTTAATTTATTTCGAGGGATGCTTGCCAAAGACGATAACAAGGCTGGTAAAGTTAAGACACCTGCAGATATTCCGAGGTGAAGTCGATGAGAAGTTTCAAGTTGAGAAGTTGAGAAATCTCCAGACTCTAGGATGGATACATGCTGGAAAATGGATAAGAAAAGGTGGTCTTGGAAAGCTTTCGAATCTTCGACAATTGAATGTTGAATATACCTCAAGATTGCAAACTGATGTAATTATAAAGGAGGTTGCTGGCAAGCGTATCTCACTATCATCATCGTATAGTAATGACCAGTATCATAACCCCATTAGATCCTTGGCACTCCATAGTACAAATGCTTTTCCTAACTCCATATTCGATTCACTTTCTTGTTGCCACGACCTCCACAACTTGAGGTTGATAGGTGGACTAGACGGTCTTAACCTCTACAGGTACCCACCAAATATCAGCAAGATATACTTGAGCCAAAGCAGGTTGGAGGAAGACCCGATGGAAAGTCTTCAGTATCTCCCACACCTAAGGTTTTTATGGTTGGATAAGGCATACCAAGGGGAGGAAATGGCATGTTCTACAACTGGGTTCCCCCAGCTCCAACATTTAGTCTTAATTTCACTTGAGCAACTACAGAATTGGAGAGTTCACCAAGGTGGTATGGTACGTCTAAAGCAGTTATATATATCCGATTGTGAAAAACTGAGTATGCTTCCGGAAGGTTTGAGGTTCATCACAACCCTACAAGAAATGAAGATATCTTCAATGCCATCAGTATTCAAAGACAGGGTCGTAAGAGATAACGGAGAGGACTGGTATAAAGTCCTACATGTCCCTTCAATCCAAGTCTTGTAGTACTATCATTGCCTTGTTCTTACTTGATTAATAACAAATCTTTTATTTGTTTATTTGTTTTTCGGAACTCATGTACAATACATGAATGCTAATTTGGAGGTACAGAGAACCACAATAAAATAGTTTTGTTAAGGAGTTATTTTTCTTGACGATTTGTGAAAAAAAAAGAAATTAGAATGAAAAAAACATTTGTGTAGAGTTTCGACCAGTGTAAAATGAAAAATAAATTTGTGTCGAGTCGAAAAAGAAAATTAAAATTAAAAAAGCATCTCTGGTTCGAATAAAAAATACATTTGTATTGCTAGTCAAAAATACTTGTTAAACTGAAGTTTTGAACCACATAAAAACTGTCCAATCATACCAAAATCTATTAACTAAACCCCTCCTTTTTCTTGGAGGGCGGATCCATCCTTGTGTGTGAGCGGTTTTATATGGTTCAATACCAAAGTTTGTATAGAACCACTGATCATTGGTACCGTACGTTCTTGCCAAGTGAAAACTTCAATAGGGTTTGAACAAGTGAACACTTCAACTGTTCAGGGGTGGAGCCAGGGGTTGACTAACCCAGCCTCTAGCCCCCTAAAATCCTATTAACCGTGTATATATAGAAACCCCTAAAATTTATGTTATTTTCTAAATTTAGCCAACCTTATGCTTAGTATTTAGCCATCTAAGTCCAACATGTTTGTTATAGCCCCCTTAATCTAAATCTCTAGCTCCGCCACTAGTTCAATTTAACCTCTTATTTTTCATTTTAAATTCCTCTTCTATGCTGACTGCTGCGACCTCTAATGAATTTCTGCTTCAGACAGTGTATATCTTCATAGAAAGTCTCTATTATGTGCTGACTAATGCGACCTCTAATGAATGTAGGGAATACGCTAATCATTTGAGCATGGTCTCGGTCTGGTATGATGATCAATTTTTTTTGCGCGAATGTGACTTCACAATTTGGGAAATAATGCTATCATCAATATCCGCTGAAGCACCACTACACCTGGTTTCACAATATTTACTAGTTCTTCCTCAGGCATACCGCGTGCAACAGATGTTGATGCTGAATGCAAGGGGTTCCTTAATGCATGTGGTCAGATACAAAATGGTTTCTGAAAGGGGAATTGGCAAGGCTCATTGTTTTGCTGTGGAGCAGTGTTTCATAAGCGAACGTAATTAGGAAAACTCTGGCGAACTCTAGGTGTAGTGGTGCTTTCTTTTGCCCTCTTCTGATCAAGCTCACACGGATATTTTTGTTAAGAATCTTAAGGTTCATCAATAAAGATATTGGATAAATCTTATTCATCTCCAAGAGGAGGTATTTATCAAGGTTATGCAAGATGAGAACAGATAAGGAGAAGTTAATGAAAACACGTCTTCTTACACTAGACGTGTTGTCAAAATAAAAAAAAATGAAAGAAGAAAAAACACGTCTTCTTACACTAACGTGTTTTCAAGAGAAGGAAAAAAGAAACGAATAAAAGAGAGCCTATGAATACTATTACAACAACTAAATGTCTAACTACATACACTATTCATCTTTAATTATTCAACACTCTCCCTCAAGGTGGTGCATATATATCACAGATGCCCAACTTGACAAGTGAATCATTAAATATATTATTTGATACGGCCTTAGTCAGAATATCTGCCAGCTGCTGTGTTGTTCGGACATATGGTACTTCAATAATATTTTCTTCGAGTTTCAAATAAATGAAGTTCCTATCAATTTCCTCGTGCTTTGTTCGATCATGTTGCACTGGATTTTCTGCAATTTTGATTGTTGACTGGTTATCACAAAACAACTTCATAGGTTTTTCAACAGGGAAACCGAGCTCTTCATAAGCCTCTTTAACCATAAAAATTCACAAATGCCTTTCACCATTGCTCTGTATTCTGCTTCAGCACTGGATTAGGAAACAACTTGTTGTTTCTTAGACTTCCAAGTCACTAAATTGCCTGCAACAAAGGTAACATACCCAGATGTAGATCTTCTCCTATCACCTTTACCTCCTCAGTCTGAGTCAGGGTAACCTGGTACATCAAGATGTCCATGTTTTGAAAACATCAAACCTCTGCCTGGTGCGGACTTCAAATATATTAGTATCCTGATGACTGCATCCATGTGTTGCTGACCCGGATTATTCATAAATCTGCTTACAATACTTACAACATAAGCAATATCTGGCCTTGTATGAGAAAGATAAATAAAGTGACCAACTAACCTCTGGTATTGTCCTTTGTCTACTGGTATTTGATCAGAACATTCTTCAAGACCATAATTCTGTTCCATAGGAGACCCGATTGGCGTACAACCAGTCACACCAGTTTCCTTCAACAAATCAATAACATATTTTCGCTGACACAAGAAAATTCCCTTGCTGTATAGATTAACTTCAATACCCAAGAAGTACTTAAGTCCACCCAAATCTTTCATATCAAACTCAGAATACAAGCAACTCTTCAGATTACTCATCTCTTCAGGGTCATTTTCTGTTACCACCATATCATCTACATATATAATAAGAGCGGTTACCTTGTCATCTACTCTTTTAAGGAACAAGGTATGATCAGCATTACTCTGTGTATACCCAAACTTCTTCATTGCAAGACGAAATCTACCAAACCATGCTCTGGGAGATTGTTTCAAACCTTATAAAGCCTTCTTTAACTTACACACAACATTAGCATTTTTTGGAGCATTATAACCTGGAGGTAGTGTCATGTAGACTTCTTCTTGTAAATCACCATGTAAAAAAGCATTTTTTACATCATACTGTTGTAGAGCCCATCCTAAGTTTGCTTCCAAGGAAAGCAAGACTCGAATAATGTTGAATTTCGCAACAGGAGCAAATGTCTCTTGATAATCAATACCATAAGTCTGGGTAAATCCCTTAGCCACAAGTCTTTCTTTGGACTTATCAATCGATCCATCTGGATTATGCTTGATAGTATATACCCACCTGCAGCCAACTGGTTTTTTTCCTTCTAGTAGTGAGACCATATCCCATGTACTATTTTCTTCATGTGCCACCATCTCCTCTTTCATAGGACCAGCCCATTTCGGATTAGATAGTGCTTCTTATACTGTTATGGGAATAGTAACATCTTCCATTTGATTGACAAACACTTTGCCAGCTTATGATAATCTATGAGTAGACATGTAGTTTCAAATAGGGTATTTCACCTTCCTAATTGCTTCAGGTTAAAAATGATCTGGTGGAACTTCACGATTACTTCTTTGTGGTAATTGATACTTATCAGTTTCAAGTAACTCACAAGTATTGTCAGTATTAATCGAAGGCCTTGGGTTTACCATGGGAGTTTCATCTAGATGATAACTCGTCGTAGGTACTACTGGTGAAGAAAGGACGGGGACTTCAATCACATGTGTTTCGACCTCTTGAACTGTTTTCGTGGGTGTCATAGTGGTCGCACCAATATTAGTAAAACCAGGAGTGTTACTTGAAATTTCTTCACTGACCGGAAGATTTATCTCACTATTAGTTAAAATTTCTTCAGTGACCGGAAGATTTATCTCACTATTAGTTGGAAATAAATCAATCCAATTCAACTCTTCAATTTGACTCTCTCCCTGAAGAGGAGGACTGGATTCATATGTTGAATAAAAATTCTCGTGATCGGAGAAGGTAACACCCATGCTAACATAAAATTTACGAGTAGAAGTATGATAACACCTGTAACCCTTTTGGTACGGATGATAACCAACGAAAACACACTTTAGTGCACATGGGTCCAGCTTGCTACGCAAATGTTTTTTTATGTGAACATAAACGGTACATCCAAACACTCGCGGAGGGAGTTTAAGATGAGAAGGAATTTTCATAAACGAAGCCAATTTATCCAAGGGTGTTTGAAATTTCAAAACACTAGTTGGTACACGATTAAGAAGATACACTGCATTAGTGATATCTTCTTCCCAGAAATGTGGCCTCATGTTTGCTCCAATCAAACAAGCTCTAGTAATCTCAAGTAATTGCATGTTCTTCCTCTCCGCAACACCATTTTGTTGTGGCGTAAAAGGATAAGTAGTCTCATGAATTAAACCATGTTCCTGGAAATACCCTTGTAAAACTTCATTAACATATTCGCCACCATTATCAGAACGAAGAACCTTTAGAGTGGTGGAAAATTATGTTTGAATCATCACATGAAAAGATTTGAAAATACCAGCTACATCACTTTTATTTTTCATCAAATAAAGCCAAGTCATACGCGTGCAATCATCGATAAATAGAACAAACCAACGAAATCCTGAATTACTTGTAATCCGGCAAGGACCCCAAACATCAAAATGAACCAAAGCAAAAGGAATTAATCTTCTGCTAAAGCTATCAGGGTAAGTCGCACGGTGACTCTTTGCTAATATGCAAGTTTCGTAACTGAAATCAGAAGGTTTGCGGGTTAAAAATAAAGTTGGAAATAAGTGTTGCAAATAACCAAAAGAAACATGACCCAACCGGTGATGCCACAATAGAATTTGATCTTCATTTATATGAGAGGACCCCTTGGCTGACAAAGACCGTCCTTCACACACATAATCTATGTAATATAACCCTCCTCTTTTAGTACCACGCCCAATTATCTTCCCGTTACTAAGATCTTGAATAAAACAAAAGGTCGAATAGATTAATACTACATAATTTAGTTGTGCAGTCACTTGTGATACAGACAAAAGATTATTAGAAAGAGAAGGAATCAACAGAGTATGTTCTAAAGTCAAGGAAGAATTCAGATCAACTCTCCAAGCTCCAATAGCTGGATACGGAATACCATTGACATTATACACCTTTGAGCATTCAGGTGCACATACATCTTTCAATATAGATGATTCAAATGTCATGTGATTAGTGGCACCGGAGTCAAGTACCCAACCATGATCTTTTTTCAGAATTAGTAGTAAGTATAGTGACATCAACCTTACTTGGTTGCTGAAAAAGGTTCGGATCGACTAAATAATGATATTTAACTATGGAAGAATGAGTACTGGTCATCGTAGTCATCATTGAATTACATGTATCTACCCCTCTCTAGTCAATATTTATTTGTATTTTATAGGCGTCCCACCAATCGGGATAGCCAATTTTCTTGAAACATGTCTCCACGAAGTGTGAATTGCTTCCACAGTAAACGCAACGTCTAACAAGAGACATTATCACGATTAAAGAATAAATTATATGAAGTATGAATACAGGTCGCAAGCAGCTTGCGAAAAGTTTGCAAGCGTTTTTTTTTTTTTTTTAACAAATGAGACTAAAAATATTTTCAAATTAATTTCTCTCTGTTACACAGAAAGTAAGTTTGACAAATCCACCAAATATATAAACTTAACAGGGTGTTTTTATTATGGACTCATTAACTAGGATAAAAAAAAACAAGGTAATAAGGCTGACGAATTTAATACTAGCTAACAACACATTAGCTAAGATGAATAGAAATCATCCGGTGACCTTTTAAAAAACATGAACTTTTATGGTAATCAAAAGTTTCAAGTTTAAATCACAAGAATGGTTTAAAAAATAAGAAACTAGTCCAAGAATAAATGGAATAGCAGATCAAGTAGGATTCAAAATAGGAAAACATAAATTTAGAGTAAAAAAAAGTTACAATTAAAATCAGTAAGCAGAACTTGTTTTCAGAAAATGTATAAGGGGAACAAGAACCTTAAGCCAGCGGAAGAATGAACAATCGAAGACGAAGCACTCACTATTACATAGAAGCACTCAACTCACCATGGTGCTCTGATACCATGTTAAGAATCTTAAGGTTCATCAATAAAGATATTGGATAAATATTATTCATGTCCAAGAGGAGGTATTTATCAAGGTTATGCAAGATGAGAACAAAGAAGGAGAAGTTAATGAAAACACGTCTTCTTACACTTGACGTGTTGTCAAAAGAAGAAAAAATGAAAGAAGAAAAAACACGTCTTCTTACACTAACGTGTTGTTAAAATAAGGAAAAAAGAAACGAAGAAAAGAGAGCATATGAATACTATTACAACAACTAAATGTCTAACTACTTACACTATTCATCTTTAATTATTCAACAATATTATGGATGAAGAAGAGAAAAGAGTGGAGGTAGGGCGAGGTCTGACCTCACGAAAGAAAAAGAATAAGAGAAAAATAAATAAAGATGTACAAAACCTATAATTAAGTTTTATGTATAACTGATGTATAACATCTCTACATTCTTTCTTCTAGATTTTTTTCAACTTCTTATTCAAGTTTAATACTTCCTATTTTAGTATTATATTATTTCTTCCTTTAGAGTTTAGCTATTTTAGTCTCTTGTTTACGCCTATATAAATAGGCTTGTCTCGTTTATGGAAGGAAACTATTATTTCAATCTCTGTTTTAGATTATTCTTGTTCTTATACTTTCGTTTCTTACAACCTAATTAATAATCTTCGTCCCTTCGCATCACCTTTTTTTCTTATGCATCCCATACAACCTCCAAGTTGTAATATTCTTAACAAGTTCTACAGTAGTTGGCCCCGAAGCCATAGGTTTGAAATTCTTATCTTAAAACCCGATCCTTAAAACCGCTTCCGCAAGACAACCCTATAAACTTTTTTTTCCACGGAAAGTTGTTATTCTTTTCCTCAATGGAAGATCAAGTTAATTACTAGAGCTGAGATTACAAAAATTACAAAAACGTTGGATCAATGTGATACAGCTTTTGCAAACATGACTAATATCCTGCAAGATATACAAAAAAATATTAAGAAGTTGAATATTAGACTAGATTCTACTGGAATAGGAACCCTTAAAGGTGAAAATAAATCTGAAAGTGAAAAAAAATAATGAAGGTGAGAACAAATCACATGAAGAAGGAAAGCATTCAAGATCTAGGTACATCTTGAAGGATGGAGAGAAACATGCATAACTTCGTACAAGTTTTTCATACTCGAGATCAGATTCGAAAATAGTTTCACAAGAATAAACAGTATGAAGGATATATATGTCAACCTTACAAAAGGTTTGTAAGTCCACAACAAGGCAGTAGTCATGAAGATCAAATTGAAGATAATCTGGAGAAGAATTAGACTGAGGAAAAACTTCTTCAAGTAAATCAAAATTCTTATGGATTTTTACCAGAATACAAACTTAAAGATGACATTCCAACTTTCAGTGGAAAGTTCAATATTGAAGTATTTCTAGATTGGTTTTATAAAGTTGAAGTCTATTTTGAGTTCATGGAAGTACCTGAACATAATAAGGTTAAACTTGTGGCTTACAAGCTAAAAGGATGCGTTGCTGCTTAATGGGTTAAACTTGGTGAAGATCGTAGCAATTATGGAAAACCGCCAGTACGTTCATGGAAAATAATGTAAGATCTTTTGAGAAATAATTTTCTTCCAAGAGATTACAGATATTGATGTTGGTTTTTAGCTTAGGGTTAAAATTGTAAAAAACTAAACCCTAGCAGTCCGTGACGTCACAATATTTAACTGATAAAGCATTTACTAGGCGCATTTACTGAACAACCTTGAATGTATCTCTGAATAATTACCGGGGTACCTTTTTTCAAATTAGGGTTACAACAAGCAAAACCCTAATTCCCCTCGGTGCCAATGGAAAATCATGCCAGCCACACCAACCGCACCAAAGCATGCCATCCATGCTAGCCGCACCTCTGTGCCAATGGAAAATCATGCCATCCACACCAACCACGCCAAAGCATTCCAACCATTCTAGCCGCACCTCTGTGCCAATGGAATCATGTCAGCCACACCAACCGCGCCAAAGCATGCCATCAATGCTAGCCGCACCTCTGTGCCAATGGAAAATCATGCCAGCCACACCAACCGCGCCAAAGCATGCCAACCATGCTAGCCGCACCTATGTGCCAATGGAAAATCATGCCAGCCACACCAACCACTCCAAAGCATGCCAACCATGATAGCCACACCTCTGTTCCAATGGAAAATGATACCAACCACACCAACTACGCCAAACCATGCCAACCATGCTAGCCGCACCTCTGTGCCAACAGAAAATCATGCCATCCACACCAACCTCGCCAAAGCATGCCAACCATGCTAGCCACACCTTTGTTCCAATGGGAAATCATGTCAGCCACATCGACAACGCCAAAGCATGCCAACCATGCTAGCCGAACCTATGTGCCAATGGGAAATAATGCCAGCCACACCGACCGCGCCAAAGCATGCTAACCACACCTCCGTGCCAATGGAAAATCATGCCAGCCACACCGACTGCACCATGCCAAACACATCTCGCCATGGCCCCCATGTCGCGCCACCATGCTGACCTTCCCCACGCGGCTACCAAAGTGAAGGCGTGCAACAATCAACGGTGTCCCTTCAATCCCAGGAGCAAATCATGGTCGTCTAAGGTCACCTCACGACCTTTGGCCCAAAACCATAGCTTGGTCACGCCCCTAGACAAGCTAGACACGCCATGCCAAATACATCTCGCCATGGCCCCCCATGTCACGCCACCATGCTGGCCTTCCCCACGCGGCTACCAAAGTGAAGGTGTGCAACAATCAACTGTTTCCCTTCAATCTTAGGAGCAAATTCTGGCGGTCCAAAGTCACCTCAAGACCTTTGGCCCAAAACCCTAGCTTGGTCGCGCACCTAGCCAAAGCTATCCATGTTATACGCCTAAGGAGAACCCTTGGACCCACATGAAAAGCCAAACGCCCTTTCCTTGGCCCTATCCATGCCATGTGCCCATGTAAAACCCTTGGCCCAACATGCCAAGCCAAAACAACACCTATCCCAAGCTAGCCGCGCCATGCCAAATGCACTCTGCCTTGGCCCTAGCTATGCTAGTCATACCACGCCAATCCAAACACCCTTGCCTTGGCCCTAGCCGCGCTACCCTGTTGGCCTCCCCTACGTGGCCACCAAAACGAAGGCGTGCAACAATAAATGGTTTCCCTTCAATTCCAGGAGAAAATCCTAGACATCCAAGGTTACCAGACAACACATGGTTACCTTTGGCCCGAAAATCTAAGTTTGGATACGCCAAACCATGCCATGGAAATGGAATTCTAACCTAGTCGCGCCACCACATTGGCCCTCACTACCGAAACGAAGGAGTGCAACGATCAATGGTTGGCCCTCCTCTCAAGATGCAAAATCTCGACCGTCGAATTTAACCAGGATAGAAAGTTTCCCGAGCTTGACTTTCCAAGCCACAAAAACATGCTACATGTTTTCCAAAAACATTCGACACATCAACACAAACCAGGGGATCCTCTTTGGGTATTGGTTTGGCGGTCTACAGCATGCGGCGTACACTACGCCTGTCATAAGGAAGTGTCATGAGGGTGGGGCGGTCAGTAAATATGGGAATTTATGTGTGAAACGTTTATAAAGCATATGCGTTAACAACTTTATGGGACATCAATTCCATAACATTAACAGTTTAATGAAAACCAGTTTCATGCGTTAACAACTTTATGGAAATCAATTCCATGCATACGGTTACCACCTCCTCTCATTTACTTCCCCACTCCTTAATGAGACTAGGGTGCGTTTTTACTCCGACTTGTATAAATAGGTCTTACTATTTCCATTGAACAACAAGTTCATTCGGACAAGACAACACTCAAAAATACTTACTTGCTAGCTCTCCTCATGAGCTCTCTTACTTTTTTGACAACAAGTCGTAGTAACCCAACTACTCTTCTAGAATCAACTATTCTGGTCTCATAACTTTCCTTGCTTCCATCCCCAAAACCAACCCATTATCCTCCACTTTGTGACCGAAGCAAGTCAGGAACGGCCATTTCTTGGTTTAGGCAGGACTCGTACAGATTGATCTCTCGAATCTAAAGTACTCCCTTGCAGTACATTGTTTATGGTTTAAATTGTTTCTCATCCTAACACCCGCAAAATCAGCAGAAACTATTTTCACCTATAAACAACAGACAACAACTATTTATTAAGCTCCAGACTTGTCAACAAGGTTCAAGGTTGGTGGAAGAATTTGTCTCTGTATTCTACAACTTAATTGCACGTAATAAACTTAATGATACTGAAGAACAACTTGTTGCCAGATATATTGAAGGTTTTAATCGAGTAAATAAGAAGCAATGACTCAACCAGTTTTTACCATGGTTGAAGCTATATAACAAGTTCTTAAGACAAAACGTCTTATTTTTCATTATCAAAATACTTCAACTAGGAAGTATACTTGATTCCAAGGTAATAGTTTGTCAGATAGAACGCCGTGTATTTCAAACCCTATTCTACAGTTAATAGTTTTCATGAAAATCCATATGCTAAGGTGGACAGTACACAATATTATTCTTATAGGCATATAATTCACCAAATTTTTCTAACTAGCAACATTCTTTACCAAATAATAATCCACCCATCCTTCCTAGTCCAACTGAAATTCATTCCGTACAGCAGTCACCAATTTCTTCTCGTCCAAGCTACAACCAAAACACTCGTTTTTCCATTAAGGACCAAACAAGTTTTCCACCTTTAACTAAATCTGAAAACCCTTATGCTAAGTTTAGTGGAGAAAAGTGTAACAAATGCCAGATACATGGGCAAACATATGCTAAATGTCTTAGACTTCATGGATTGGTTCAAGATAGTCAAGAGGAATTGCACAAGTATAATGGTTTAGTTGATGAGACTACAAGCTTGTTCGAATAATCTGAAGATAATGAAATATTGAAGAACATGAAATTGGTAAAATGATTGTAGATCATTACATGGGAATGATATGAGCGATGCTGCTTTCTCAACCTTCTTACTCACAACGTAATAGTATTTTCAGAACTAAATGCTCACTTGGAGGAAAAATAATTGATTTTATTATTGACAGTGGAAGTATGGATAACTACATTGTAGATGATGTAGTTAAGAATTTTGGCTTGCCTGTGACTCCACATCCTCATCCATGTTCTGTTGGATGGGTTAATAGTTCTTTATCTCAAGACATAACACATCAATATATTGTTAAGTTTCCATTCATTGGATATGAAGATAATGTTTCATGTGATGTTATCAATATGACTGTAGCACATATACTTCTAGGAAGGCCATGGAAATGTGATATACGTGTTGTTCACAACTATTTTGAGAACACGTATAACTTTTACAAAGATTGGAAGAAGAAGATTTTGATTCCTTCCAAATGTGTTGCAGTCTACAAAGAACACAGTGATGGGAAAACCAGTGGGTTGGTAGCTTCTATTGTTAAGTATCTACACTCTCATAAACTAAGTTCTCATGAAATCTCTAACACAGAGGTAGACATTCCAAAAATAGTACAATCATTACTTCGTCAATAAAAACCTTTGTTTCCAGATGAATTTCCAAACTCATTACCTCAATTTAGAGATTTACAACATCAAATTGATTTAATCCCAAGATCTTCTTTACCCAATATGACTTATTGTCGTTTAAGTCCCACTGAGCATGAAATTCTTCAAGGAAAGGTTAAAGAATTACTACAAAAAGGTCTTATCAGACTGAGTAAGAGCCCTTGTTCAAGTCCAACGTTTTTAGTAAAAAAAAATATGGTGGCTAGAGGATTGCATTGATTATAGATCCATCAATAAGATTAATATTCCATATCGATTTCCTATTCCAAGGCTTGATGAGTTGATTGATAAGTTAGTTGGAGCAAAAGTTTTCACTTTGCTTGACTTGAGAAGTGGCTATCATCCGATTCGCATCTGTATTAGAGATGAATGGAAAACAACTTTCAAGACTCGAGAAAGACTGTATGAATGGTTAGTCATGCCTTTCAGTTTATCTAATGCTCTCAGTACCTTCATGCGTCTAATGAACTAGGTTCTTTATCCCTTTCTGGATATTTTTTTATTGTTTAATTATTTCAATGATATCTTAATCTACATTCGTAATGAAGATGAACACATTGTACATCTGTCAAAATTTCTTGAGGTACTTGCTAATAATATGTCATATGCAAATTTGAAGAAGTGTATGTTCCTCTCAAACAAGGTCACTTTCTTGGGTTATGTTATTTGTAATGCCGGTATTGCAGTTGATGAAACAAAGGTGAAAGAAATTAGAGAATGGCCTACACCAACGTGTATTAAGGATGTTATAATTTTCCATGGACTGGCATCGTTTTATATACGTTTTGTGAAGAACTTTAGTTCGACTACTGCAGGGCTTACAGATTGCTTAAAAGGAGAGAATTTTTTTTGGGATGAAAAATCAAACAAGAGTTTCAATGTTCTTAAAGAAAAGGTATGCAACACATCTGTATTTTCTATGCCTGATTTTAACAAAACTTTTGAGATTGATTGTGATGCTTCAGTGATCGGCATTGGTGCTGTTTTATCTCAAGAGGGAATCAACTTACCTATCATAGTGAAAAAAATCTGATACAAGAAAGAAATGGTTTACCTATGAATTTGAATTGATTGATTTAGTTCAATCTTTGAAACAACGGCATCCTTATCTTTCTCATAAGGAATTTGTAGTCAATACGGATCATAAAGCTTTAAATTATTTTCAAACATCAGCAAAAGCGAATAGAGTGCATGATAGATGGCTATCCACTATCAAATAATACACATTTTCTATTCGACATAAAAATGGGAAATTAAATATTGTAGTTGATGCTTTAAGTAGACGTGCTCATCTACTTATTACTCTTAACAACGAAAGTGTAGCTTTTGATTTCATCAAAGAAGTATATCCCGATGATGAAGATTTTAAGGATATTTGGAAATAAATTGGAACCAAAAATAGTGGAGAAGTTGGTTTATTAATTCAAGATGGTTTTATTTTTAAAGATAATCGAATTTGTATTCCTCAGGGTTCTTTAAGTCTCCATATAATGCAAGAACTGCATGGTAGTGGTCTTGGTGTACATTTTGGTAATGATAATACAATTTCTTTGGTGGAGGAAATTTTTTTTTGGCCTTCTTTGAAACGCGATGTGCAGAAATTTGTTCAAAAGTGCATAGTTTGTTAGAGTTATAAAGGTATGATTCAAAACACTGGTCTCTATACTCCTTTACTAGTTATTGAATCTTTTTGGGTTGATGTTGGTATGGACTTCATATTAGGGTTACCTCGTACAGCTAAAGGCCATGATTTTGTTATGGTTGTTGTGGATAGATATTCCAAAATGGCTCATTTTGTTGCCTGTAAGAAGACAACAGATGCTTACAGTGTAGCTTATTTATTTTTCAAGGAAGTAGTACGTCTGCATGGTATGCCTAAAACAATAACTTCTGATAGAGATACTTAGATTTGAGTTACTTCAGAAATCTATTTGGATGAGGCTTGGAACTAAATTGCAGTATAGTAAAATTGCTCATCCATAAAGGGATGGACAAACTGAAGTTGTTAATCGTTCACTTGGGAATTTAATTAGAGTAAACATAATTGAAAATAAATAAAAATAGTGGGATATTTTATTTCCTCACATGGAATTTGCATTCAATACTTCAATTGATTGATCCACAGGGAAAACGACATTTGAGATTGCTTATTCAAAGGTGCCAAATCATCTACTCGATTTAGTGGTTTTGCATAAGATTTCCAAAGGTAATGTTCAAGCTGATAAGATGATAGACAGAGCCGCTCAAATTCATCAAGAAGTCAAGATTAATCTTGAAGATTCTAATGCCAAATATAAAGAATTAGATGATAGACATGGGAGACTTAAACTTTTTCAAGAGGGATATTTGGTTATGGTTCATCTTCGAAATGAACGTTTCCCTATAGGTACATACAACAAAACTAAAAATGAAGAAGCATGGTCCTTTCAAGATTTTGAAAAAGATCAGTGATAATGCTTATAAAATTGACCTTCCTTCAAACTGGAATAGCTCTAACATTTTCAATGTTCAAGAGATTTTTTCTTTTCAGGGAGATATTTGAGAAACACTCATGGACGAGTTTTTTCAAAAGGGAGGGACTGATGTAGAACATCTCTACATTCTTTCTTCTAGATTATTCTCAACTTGTTATTCAAGTTTAAAAATTCATGTTTTAGTCTTTTATTATTTATTCTTTTAGAGTTTAGCTATTTTAGTCTCTTATTTACGCCTATATAAACAGGCTTGTCTAATTTATGGAAGACAACTATTATTATAAGTATTATTTGTATCTCTGTTTCAGAGTATTCTTGTTCTTATACTTTTTTTCTTACAACCTGATTAATAATCTTCTTCCCTTTGCATCACCTTTCTTCCTTCGCATCCCCTACACCCTGCGAGTTGTCACTAGGCCAAATATTGGATTCCGTGACGGTTCAATATTTTATACTATGACGGTTTTAGAAAAAAGCGTCACGATATATTGCTGGTCATGTATAGATGACAGTTCCTAGGGACAACCATCATCAATTGTTGTTACACATCCTGACGGTTGAGTTAATTGTCATGATAAACGTTCCTGTGACGGTTAATGCTACTAACTGTCATAATATACCACCATAAGGTGACATTTATGAACTGTCATTTATACTTGATATATAGTAACGGTTGTATGATAAAGCATTAGAATAACTCGCAAATATGATGACAGATTGTGTATTAACTGTTGCCAATATGGAATGACGTTTCGTTATAAATAAAAAAAAGGTGTGGACCATTTCTTTATAACGTAAGTTGGGCCTGGACTTACTTCGACAGTTTATTTTCTGGATCAAATTTGGATTTTTTAATCCAAGGGTTTAAAAGTAAAACCTAAAAATGAATCATCTCCACCATCGCACTATTCCCTGCCTCCCTTTATATTCCTTTCTTCTCCATCATATTCACCGCCTCCCTTTACATTCCATTCTTCTCGGTTATCTTCCCACTGCCCACTTCAGTGGCGGAACTGGAAATATAACACAACCCTGGCTTGACAATTTTTATCCCCTGGCTTAAGCCTATAATTAGTACACTAATTTTTGGCTCATGAAAAATAGGCTGTCAAAAAAAAAAATTTTTGTGGGCTTTGGGGTGGCTTTAGCCAGGTGAAGCCCGGCGCCCCTGGCCCACTTAGTTTCCGTTCTACAATGTGCTCATGGTATCTTAGGGTATCCCTATTCTTTATCCTTCTTTTTTGGTTTTGATTTATTTTGATTTATTAAAATGTTAGATAAAACTACAGATGATTACCCTAAATACTTCAAAATTCTTTGAAACAATTGGCAAACCCCTTTGATTCTTCCCCCTATTTTAATTTTTACTATATTCCAAAATTGAAAAAGGGTTGGGCTATAACTATAACTCTCGATTAATTTAACTTGAGTTTTTGTTTTGTACAGATTTGAAACTTGGCTTTATCGATGGCGCTATTGACTGAAATCAATTTATCGATGGCGTTATTGACTGGAATCCATTGGAAATCAAAGCCGCATATGTAGCAGTATTTTCAAACGGAGATCAACTTATGCATTTTTACTAATACTGGTTTATAAAGTTGTAAAGATCTGTAACATGAGTTGGAATTAAAATAGTGATTTCGAGATGTGGTTGTCAGTTATTTTCAGTTGAAGATATTGTTTATTTTTAGTTTCCAATAAATGAAATGTAAATTACGATTGTGAATCGATGGAAAGTTAGTTTGATGCATAAATTGTTTGAGATTGCATTATCTTTTTACTTTTTATATATATAGTTCACTAGATATGCATAAAGCATTAAACAAAATAAATAATTCGACAACCAAATCTTTGAGGTGACGTTTTTCATAAGTAACCGTCGAGGGTGTCTGTTGTACAATGACGGTTTAAGATTCTTCATGACAGTTTTGAATGTTAAATGGTAACGGTTATATGACAGTTCAGAAGTGTCACTATAAGATGACCCCTACAGTGACACTGCCTTTGGTGACACTTTCAAATGTCACCTGAACTGTCATGAAATCGATATGGTGACAGTTTTGAAATGTCACCTATGTTGATTTTTCTACTAGTGTGTATTCTTTTTAACAAGTTCTACATTATTAACCTTTGAAAATCCTAAGGAATCTTAGCGAGAGATAGCATTTTCACTCGTGGAAAAATCAGCATAGGTGACATTTCTGAAATGTCACGGTATCATTTTGACGACGATTTTGGTAAAATTTTAAGTGTCACCGTAGGGGTCAGTTACAATGACGTTTATGAAATTTCGTATAACCGTTACAAATTACCTTCAAAACTGTCGTGAATATCTTAAACCATCATTGTAAGCAGGGGCGGAGCCAAGGGTTGACTAACCCTGGCTCTAGCCCCCCCTAAACTTCCAAAAACCATGTAAACACCCTTGATTTGATCCTATAAATTATATTTAGCCCACCAATATTAAGCATTTGGTCCACTAAGTTTATTAGAATTTTTTTCTAGCCCCCCTCTATGCTAAAACTTGGTTCCGCCACTGATTGTAAGGGACATCCACGACGCTTTCCGAGGGAAAACGCCACCAAAACAATGTTACCGTGACTGTTTTTTACTATTAACCATTGCAACACCAAAATATATGCGATAGTGTCTTTATGCAACCTTCATTTAGAAGTCCAGGTGTAATGGTTTTTCTTCATCAAACCTCACCATAGACCGTTGATCAGGTGCCGGTCTTACGGTACCAATGTTAATTTTTCAACTAATTTTATAATTTTAAAAGAAAGTAAACATGCAACCAAATTAAAAAAATAAAAACATGTACATTATTGTTGAATCCAATTTACAATCTCGTTTGTAAAATAATAATCGTGCCTACACATTCAAAGAATTTGCAAGAATTCACATTGTAAAGTACATGTAATTCAGTGAAAGATTTTCTTTATGCATTAGTTGTCAATGCCTTCGATTAGTAGACATCTCCAATCTCACAGCTCTTGATACATCAAAACTCATAAGTAAACTCTAAAATGTACATTTAGTTGATTCAATTAACCTAAAATCAAATTACAATAGTTAATATCATCACTTCAGTAAAATGAACTAATAACAAATTCAGAAACAAGGTATAGCCAAAACCTTTCTTCTTCTTTTATTTCCCATGTACAAGAAAATACCATTTGCAAAACATTAACCTTTCCATCATTATAAACCTAAAAAATTGAGAAATTGAAAGAAAAATCTTTAGATAAATCAGATGTTGGCAAAATTCATAAATCAAGGTCTTATAATCAATATGATATACGTTCATGTATTATCTCATTTAGACAGTATGAGTAATGTGGATATAAAACACATAACATCAAGAACACAAGAGATGCTGTAATCGAACTAAAACATATGACATGAAGAACACATATATCCATCATAATAAGAAAAAAATCATTCGGACAATAAGAAAAAATCATTTAAAAATAAACTATTGACATGTTGTCTCGTCATCATATTCCTTTTTTTTCCTTTCATCTTTTATTAGACCTGTTAGCAAAAACAACAACATGAATCAAGAACATTAGTACCAAAAATTTATCATAAATAACTTTATTTCGTAAATAAACCATAAAAAAAAAATTATACAAAACAATTACCTATATTCAAAGGATAAATCAATTGATTCAAAAATAATTCGTGTTTGCATGTTCTTCTTCTCCGATCTAATTCAAACCATAGAAAATACATTTTATTATCAGTTCGAATCAGAAGAAGACTTGAAAAAGAAAAAATATTCGTCCTGATCTAGGATAATAGAGTTTTGATGTCCAAAATACTGTTTTTTTTTCAAATTCGAATCATAAGAAGACTTGAAAAACAAAGAATATTCGTTCTGATATCCAAAATACTATTTTTTTTTTTCAAATTCTATTTTAGATAAAAACCAAATTTCTCATTTCTATTGTAGTTCGGAAACTTTTGTATCAACACGAATATGAACTGATTGATTGAAACATGAAGAAGAAGAAGATTCAAACACGAATCTGAACATGCAAAATCATCAACAAATCCATCAACATCTGAATGAAAACGTACATATAATGAGATCGGTTTTAGGGTTGAAGATTTGTTGATACGATCAACATCTAAATAAAGAAGAAGAAGACATTGAAAATGTGTTTATTCGATCTGTTTTTTTTTTTTTTTTCGTTATTGATTCTGGTTTCTCAGGTGAGATCTAGTTTCTCTCTCTTGGAAATGAAAATGAATCGGTCCGAATGAGAAAAAAAACCATCTTATATACTGATTATCAATCTGGTCATTTCACCTTCTGTTAAAATATTATCTGATTCGGGGCCTAGGTTTCAACATCTTTCAATTAGGGGTCTAATATTACGGGTAACCCATGGGTTGGGCCTGAGTCTAAAATCTCCAGAAAAAAAGTTATGTCAATTAGCCCAAAAAAGAGAGAGAGAGAAAAAGGTACCACCAAACGCGGTGGTAAGGTGTATTAAATATTTGCTCAATCCCAGGCGTACAACTATCCTATTATCGTGAGGTCAATAGTGATGACCTAAAAGCTCAAATTGGACATGTATATACTGTATTTGAGGAATTGCTCTCCGCGGACAAATTTATTTAGCTATTTCCTATTCTCAAAACAACAAGAAGGAAACCATGCCACAAGTGAAAAGCAAATCAAGAACACAGGTGGAAGAGAAAGATAACAAAGAAAGAAGAGAAAACAGAGACGAGAAAAAAATTGCCGAACCTCCCGTACTGGATCCCGATTCTGAATGGTGAGAGAAGCTTTGCCTCCAGATTAATCTCACTTTATGCGTTTTCTCATCGATTTTCTTATTTCGTTTTATTTGGGTTTTGGTATTTTATATAACAGTTCGTGAAATAATAATAGGTTTATATATATATCAATGTAACATTTTTGTTATGTGGGAACTTTACTTGATTTTTTTGTTTTGTCAATTATAATCAAAATTAAACACTTTGATGTTAATTTTCCATACAATCCAGGTCGAGAAAGATCGATGAAGCTCTCAAAGGTTGGAAAAATTCTCCAGATATGCAAAACACTGTGACATCGTATCTTAGGCGTCTAATGAAGAAGGTGCTAGATCCTTGTTATGCGAATCAAGAAGCAGTATATACTGATTATTGCCTCCTCAAGGTAATAATCTGGAAACCAAATTCCTAAATTTCTCTTAATTAAACCATTTATTTTAGCAAAATAAATCTTATCTCAGCACTTATTGTTATATTTTTTTTGAAGTATGTATCTAGAATTCCAATTTAGAGTACTAGATGACTACAGCATTGGACTTTTCGTAAATATTTTTTAAATTTCTTTGAATTCATTGGTCATCTTAAGCTATTGTAATCAATTTCTAGTAAATTACAATCAGCATATAGTGTAATTGAATTGTTAAGGAAAGTAGTGTGGTGTACCCTGGAATCTCACGATCAACTAAGTCAAGTACCAAACCTGAAGACTCTCAACAATCCGAAGACTCAACAAACAAGTCTAGTCAGTCAGCAACAATACGATCCGACGAATAACATGAGATAGTTATCTTTACTTTGAATATCTTGTTATCAATGTACTCTTCTCTGATATAAATAACAATGTTTTTATCTCCACAAGTTCTGTGGAAGATATTCACCAGATTCTATTCTTCAACTTGGTATCATCCTTCGATCCAAGCTCGTTTCCGCTAGAAAACATAAAACCCAATCACCATAAACTATCAACAAAAAAAATAATCAAAAACCCTAATCACCAATGGCAGAAGAAAAAAACACTCTTCGACAAGTTCAGATCCATCACCTTGTCACTTTGAAGCACACAGAGACTAACCATCATCTGTGGAAAGCACAGTTTCGACCCATACTCAAAGGGTACGATCTCACTGGGTTTGTTGATGGAACAAAAGAAAAGCCAGCGCAAACTCTCCCTGGAGGTGAAGCCATTAATCCATCTTTTACTGCTCATGAAGCTCAAGATTCATTGATTGTAGGATGGTTGAATTCAACCCTAACCCCAAAAGTACTAAGCACTGTTTCAGAACTAACTACCGCCAAAGAGATATGGGACAAGTTAGATGCTGAATATGCACCAAAAACCTTTTCTCACCAGAGTTCTCTGAAGAAGCAACTCCACTGCATGAATAAAGGTAACAAAACCTTGAAAACCTATCTAAATGATGCTAAAATCTTATTTGATCAACTTGCAGCATCGGGTTACACTGTTTCACCAGATGAGAAGAAGCAGTGCATCTGTAATGGTTTGAATCAAACCTATGATCCCGTTGTTACGGCTCTTATCACTGTTGAAAACATGGATTATCAAACATTTACCTCTCACCTTCTTTCTTTTGAGTTGAGAGTGGAACAACAGCTTGCCCAGATTCAAGAACCAGTGGCCAACTATGTTTCGTCCATCTCAGGTTCTAACAACATGAATGAACAACGACGTTTCAATAATCAACCAAGAGGGCCACCACTTCCAAATAACAACAACCTTCGCCAACCACAGCAGCAAAGAAGTGCTGCACAGGGAGAAGTTTGCTGACAGATCTGTAAGAAGAGAAACCATATTGCTGATCGCTGCTGGTTTCGTTATGAGCAAAGGAACAACTCACGTACCAATCCACCAGATGCTTATCTTGCTTTCCCAGGTGATTCTTCAGGTGCTCAGTGGGTCACGGATTCAAGGGCTACTCATCACTTGACTGCTGATGTCAAGAACTTATGTATTCCTCATGAATATGATGGAACGTACCAAGTGAGAGTTGGTAATGGTAATACTTTTCAGATTGCACATATTGGTAACGCTGAATTCATATCTAATGATCGTAAATTTTTCTTAAATAATGTCTACCATGTGCCGAAAATCAAGACAAATCTTCTATCTGTTTATCAGTTCTGCAAGGATAATCATGTTTACTTTGAGTTTCACACAAATTTCTTTGTTGTGAAGGACAAAACCACGGGAGCACTGCTGCTAAAGGGGAGGAATGAGAATGGACTATACGTGTTGGACGGTGTAGGTGACATAAACCGTCGGTTGTCTCCAAAGTCGTTTTACTCTGCAAGTTTACCAGTTTGGCACCAGCGGCTTGGTCATCCAATGCTAAGCACGGTTTCACAAATAATTAGCAATTTTCCCTTCCAGTAATGAATAAAAAGTTTGATTTTTGCCACTCTTGTCACATTAGCAAGAGCATGCGTCTTCCTTTTTCTCGTAGTACCACTACTTATGATACACCTTTAAGTTTCATTGTTTCAGACATCTGGGTTTCTCCACAAACCTCAAGAAATGGTTTTCGATATTACATGTTATTAATGGATGTTTTCTCTCATTATACATGGGTCTTTCCTTTAGTGCAACGTTCTGATGCTTTCCATGTCTTTACTAAGTTTCATAAACAAGTAGAGAACCTAACTGGTCATAAAATTAAAACTTTCCAGTCCGACAATGCACTTGAATACAAAAAGATCACTTCTTATCTTAACAACTCAGGGATCCATCATCGTTTCTCATGTCCCCATACATCTGCCCAAAACGGGCTAGCTGAGCGTAGGATTAAGCATGTTACTGAAAGTGGTCTTGCATTGCTATTTCATGCACAACTTCCCAAAGAATTTTGGTCCGAAGCATTTACTACTGCATGCTATCTCATAAATATAATTCCTAAATCTGCAACTGAGCACAAAACTCCTCTTGAGCTACTCTACAACAAAAAGATAGATTACTCATTTCTCCGTGTATTTGGTTGCTTGGCCTATCCGTGTCTTCGTTCTTACACTGCCAACAAACTAGAACCTAGGTCTCTACCTTGCATTTTTCTAGGTTATAGCTCAGCTCACAAGGGATACATCTGTCTTCACTTACCAACAAATCGACGGTATATATCAAGACATGTTAGATTTGAAGAAAGTACTTTTCCATTCTCTCCTCCTCCACAGTCAGCTCCTGAGGTAATACAACCAACTCATTGTACAAGTACAGATATTTTTATCTCGTCTGTTTTCCTACCAGTTCAAACAGCACCTTTGCCGGTTCAAGAAAAAGTAGCAGCATTTTTGCAGCAACACTCACCAGTCCCAACTCCGAATATCACATCACCGCAATCATCAACAGAGTCAGTTGCATTGCCCACTCCAACTCCATCATCATCTACATCGCAATCTACTAATGAGCAGTCATCAGAATCAACAGTGGTGCCGGGGCATACGATGATAACAAGAGCTAAAGATGGAATCACGAAACCGATCCAGGAGCTATGCCTCAATGCCACAAAGCATCCATTGGAAGATGAAGATTTTATGGAGCCTACGTGTTATTCCAAGGCCTGTACAATTCCGGAGTGGAGAAATGCTATGGATGTGCAAATAAATGCGCTTATAAGAAATGGAACATATACTCTGGTAAAATATGAAAAAGGTATGAATGTGGTTGGTTGTAAATGGGTTTTCCGCGTCAAACAAAACCCGGATGGAACGATAGAACGTCGCAAGGCACGTCTTGTAGCAAAGGGATTTCACCAACATGAGGGGATAGACTATGGTGAAACCTTCTCTCTGGTAATCAAGCCGTGTACAATCATATTGGTGATTTCCATTGCAGTGATGAATGGATGGACTATGCGTCAATTGGATGTAGAGAATGCCTTTCTACATGGTGTATTGGAAGAAGAGGTATATATGAGGCAACCACAGGGTTATGTTGATCCGAATTTTCCAAATCACGTCTGCAAATTACACAAAAGTCTCTACGGTCTCAAGAAGGCACCGAGAGCTTGGTTCTCAAGGATCAGTGGACATCTACTTCAATTGGGTTTTACTGCTTCCATCGCTGACACCTAACTATTTGTACAGCTCACACCCACTTATGTCACTTATGTTCTAATATACGTGGATGATATTATCGTAACAGGCTCTAATCCGACAAAGATTAACCAGTTAATCGATGATCTTGGAACTGTTTTTGCGAAAAGACATGGACAACTGCCTTATTTTTTGGTGTAGAAGTTTTACAAAGATGGTGAAAATCTGGTGCTTACACAAAGAAAGTATGTTGCTGATTTACTTAAGTCGCATTTAAAATGGATGGCATTAAACCGTTCACCACACCTCTTGCGACTAATAATGCAGTAAAGAAGCTGGGAACTGAGAAATTTAGTGATTCCACTTTGTATCGCAGTGTTGTAGGGGCACTACAATATCCACATATAACTAGGCCAGACATCTCTGTTGCGGTTAACAAGGCCTGCCAGTACATGCATGATCCATATGTTGAGCATTGGGAGCTGGTTAAAAGAATTTTGCGGAATTTGAAGAATACGGTTGATTATGGCTTGCATTTCAGACGCAGTTCTGACAGTACCTTGCATGCATATTCCGATGCCGATTGGGCAGGTAATTTAGATGAACGCAGGTCTACCAGTGGGTTCTGTATATACTTTGGCGGCAATCTGATCTCGTGGAGTGCTAAGAAATAGAAGACCGTTTCTAAATCAAGTACAGAGGCAGAGTACAGAGGAGTGTCTATCGCAACTTCTGAGCTCATATGGATTCAGTCACTGCTTAAATAATTGGGTATTCAACTTTCAACTCCTTCAATTTGGTGTGATAACTTGGGGGCAACTTATCTTACTGCTAATCCCATTTTCCATGCACGCATGAAGCACATTGAAATCGACTATCACTTCGTACATGAAAGGGTATCTAGTAAGCAACTCAATGTTCGATTCATTAGCACAAAGGACCAGATAGCAGACATATTCACCAAGGGATTGTCTTCGTCTAGATTTCAACAGCTCAGAGACAAGTTGAACATTCGTAAACTCCAGTACAACTTGAAGGAGGGTGTTAAGGCAAGTGGTGTGGTGTACCCTGGAATCTCATGATCAACTAAGTCAAGTACCCAACCTGAAGACTCTCAACAATCTGAAGACTCAACAAACAAGTCTAGTCAGTCAGCAACAATACGATCCGACGAATAACATGGGATAGTTATCTTTACTTTGAATATCTTGTTATCAATGTACTCTTCTCTGATATAAATAACAATGTTTTTATCTCCACAAGTTCTGTGGAAGATATTCACCAGATTCTATTCTTCAACTTGGTATCATCCTTCGATCCAAGGTCATTTCCGCTATAAAACATAAAACCCAATCACCATAAACTATCAACAAAAAAAATATCAAAAACCCTAATCACCAATGGCAGAAGCAACAAACACTCTTCGACAAGTTCAGATCCATCACCTTGTCACTTTTAAGCACACAGAGACTAACCATCATCTGTGGAAAGCACAGTTTCGACCCATACTCAAAGGGTACGATCTCACTGGGTTTGTTTATGGAACAAAAGAAAATCCAGCACAAACTCTCCCTGGAGGTGAAGCCATTAATCCAGCTTTTACTTCTCATGAAGCTCAAGATTCATTGATTGTAGGATGGTTGAATTCAACCCTAACCCCAGAAGTACTAAGCACTGTTTCAGAAATAACTACTGCCAAAGAGATATGGGACAAGTTAGATGCTGAATATGCACCAAAAACCTTTGCTCACCAGAGTTCTCTGAAGAAGCAACTCCACTGCATGAATAAAGGTAACAAAACCTTGAAAACCTATCTGAATGATGCTAAAATCTTATTTGATCAACTTGCAGCATCGGGTTACACTGTTTCACCAGATGAGAAGAAGCAGTGCATCTGTAATGGTTTGAATCAAACCTATGATCCCGTTGTTACGGCTCTTAGCACGGTTGACAACATGTATTATCAAACATTTACCTTTAACCTTCTTTCTTTTGAGTTGAGAGTGGAACAGCATCTTGCCCAGATTCAAGCACCAGTGGCCAACTATGTTGCGTCCATCTCAGGTTCTAACAACAAGAATGAACAACGACGTTTCAATAATCAACCAAGAGGGCCACCACCTCCAAATAACAACAACCTTCGCCAACCACAGCAGCAAAGAAGTGCTGCACATGGAGAAGTTTGCTGCCAGATCTGTAAGAAGAGAAACCATACTGCTGATCGCTGCTGGTTTCGTTATGAGCAAAGGAACAACTCACGGACCAATCCACCAGCTGCTTATCTTGCTTTCCCAGGTGATTCTTCAGGTGCTCAGTGGTTCACGGATTTAGGGGCTACTCATCACTTGACTTCTGATGTCAAGAACTTATGTATTCCTCATGAATATGATGGAATGTACCAAGTGAGAGTTGGTAATGGTAATACTTTGGAGATTGCACATATTGGTAACGCTGAATTCATATCTAATGATCGTAAATTTTGCTTAAATAATGTCTACCATGTGCCGAAAATCAAGACAAATCTTCTGTCTGTTTATCAGTTCTGCAAGGATAATCATGTTTACTTTGAGTTTCACACAAATTTCTTTGTTGTGAAGGACAAAACCACGAGAGCACTGCTGCTAAAGGGGAGGAATGAGAATGGACTATACGTGTTGGACGGTGTAGGTGACATAAACCGTCGGTTGTCTCCAAAGTCGTTTTACTCTGCAAGTTTACCAGTTTGGCACCAGCGGCTTGGTCATCCAATGCTAAGAACGGTTTCACAAATAATTAGCAATTTTTCCCTTCTAGTAATGAATAAAAAGTTTGATTTTTGCCACTCTTGTCACATTAGCAAGAGCAGGCGTCTTCCTTTTTCTCGTAGTACCACTACTTATGATACACCTTTAAGTTTCATTGTTTCAGACATCTGGGTTTCTCCACAAACCTCAAGAAATGGTTTTCGATATTACATGTTATTAATGGATGTTTTCTCTCATTATACATGGGTCTTTCCTTTAGTGCAACGTTCTGATGCTTTCCATGTCTTTACTAAGTTTCATAAGCAAGTAGAGAACCTAACTGGTCATAAAATTAAATCTTTCCAGTCCGACAATGCACTTGAATACAAAAAGATCACTTCTTATCTTAACAACTCAGGGGTCCAGCATCGTTTCTCCTGTCCCCATACATCTTCCCAAAACGGGCTAGCTGAGCGTAGGATTAAGCATGTTACTGAAAGTGGTCTTGCATTGCTATTTCATGCACAACTTCCCAAAGAATTTTGGTCCGAAGCATTTACTACTGCATGCTATCTCATAAATAGAATTCCTAAATCTGCAACTGAGCACTAAACTCCTCTTGAGCTACTCTACAACAAAAAGCCAGATTACTCATTTCTCCGTGTATTTGGTTGCTTGGCCTATCCGTGTCTTCGTTCTTACACTGCCAACAAACTAGAACCTAGGTCTCTACCTTGCATTTTTCTAGGTTATAGCTCAGATCACAAGGGATACATCTGTCTTCACTTACCAACAAATCGACGGTATATATCAAGACATGTTAGATTTGAAGAAAGTACTTTTCCATTATCTCCTCATCCACAGTCAGCTCCTGAGGTAATACAACCAACTCATTGTACAAGTATAGATATTTGTAGCTCGTCTGTTTTCCTACCAGTTCAAACAGCACCTTTGCCGGTTCAAGAACAAGTAGCAGCAGTTTTGCAGCAACACTCACCAGTCCCAACTCCAAATATCACATCACCGCAATCATCAACAGAGTCAGTTGCACTGCCCACTCCAACTCCATCATCATCTACATCGTAATCTACTGATGAGCAGTCATAAGAATAAACAGTGGTGCCGGGGCATACGATGATAACAAGAGCTAAAGATGGAATCACGAAACCGATCCAGAAGCTATGCCTCAATGCCACAAAGCATCCATTGGAAGATGAAGATTTTATGGATCCGACGTGTTATTCCAAGGCTTGTACAATTCCGGATTGGAGAAATGCTATGGATGTGCAAATAAATGCGCTTATAAGAAATGGAACATATACTCTGGTAAAATATGAAAAAGGTATGAATGTGGTTGGCTGTAAATGGGTTTTCCGCGTCAAACAAAACCTGGATGGAATGATAGAACGTCGCAAGGCACGTCTTGTAGCAAAGGGCTTTCACCAACATGAGGGGATAGACTATGGTGAAACCTTCTCTCTGGTAATCAAGCCGTGTACAATCATATTGGTGATTTCCATTGCAGTGATGAATGGTTGGACTATGCGTCAATTGGATGTAGAGAATGCCTTTCTACATGGTGTATTGGAAGAAGAAGTATATATGAGGCAACCACAGGGTTATGTTGATCCGAATTTTCCAAATCACGTCTGCAAATTACACAAAAGTCTCTACGGTCTCAAGCAGGCACCGAGAGCTTGGTTCTCACGGCTTAGTGGACATCTACTTCAGTTGGGTTTTACTGCTTCCATCGCTGACACCTCACTATTTTTACAGCTCACACCCACTTATGTCACTTATGTTCTAATATACGTGGATGATATTATCGTAACAGGCTATAATCCGACAAAGATTAACCAGTTAATCGATGATCTTGGAACTGTTTTTGCAGTAAAAGACATGGGCAATCTTTCTTATTTTTTGGGTGTAGAAGTTTTACAACATGGTGACAAGCTGGTGCTTACACAAAGAAAGTATGTTGCTGATTTACTTCGTCGTACGAAAATGGATGGCATTAAACCGTTCACCACACCTCTTGCGACTAATAATGCAGTAAAGAAGCTGGGAACTGAGAAATTTAGTGATTCCACTTTGTATCGCAGTGTTGTAGGGGCACTACAATATCTACATATAACTAGGCCAGACATCTCTGTTGCGGTTAACAAGGCCTGCCAGTACATGCATGATCCATATGTTGAGCATTGGGAGATGGTTAAAAGAATTTTGCGGTATTTGAAGAATACGGTTGATTATGGCTTGCATTTCAGACGCAGTTCTGACAGTACCTTGCATGCATATTCCGATGCCGATTGGGCAGGTAATTTAGATGATCGCAGGTCTACCAGTGGGTTCTGTATATACTTTGGAGGCAATCTGATCTCGTGGAGTGCTAAGAAACAGAAGACCGTTTCTAAATCAAGCACAGAGGCAGAGTACATAGGAGTGGCTATCGCAACTTCTGAGCTCATATGGATTCAGTCACTGCTTAAATAATTGGGTATTCAACTTTCAACTCCTTCAATTTGGTGTGATAACTTGGGGGCAACTTATCTTACTGCTAATCCCATTTTCCATGCACGTATGAAGCACATTGAAATCGACTATCACTTCGTACGTGAAAGGGTATCTAGTAAGCAACTCAATGTTCGATTCATTAGCACAAAGGACCAGATAGCAGACATATTCACCAAGGGATTGTCTTCGGCTAGATTTCAACAGCTCAGAGACAAGTTGAACATTCGTAAACTCCAGTACAACTTGAAGGCGGGTGTTAAGGCAAGTAGTGTGGTGTACCATGGAATCTCACGATCAACTAAGTCAAGTACCAAACCTGAAGACTCTCAACAATCCGAAGACTCAACAAACAAGTCTAGTCAGTCAGCAACAATACGATCCGACGAATAACATGGGATAGTTATCTTTACTTTGAATATCTTGTTATCAATGTACTCTTCTCTGATATAAATAACAATGTTTTTATCTCCACAAGTTCTGTGGAAGATATTCACCAGATTCTATTCTTCAACTTGAATGATTTTGGCTCCAATTTGAAGAAGTTTGAGTTAGGTTTGAAGAAATAGAAATAGTTAAAAGCTTCTTTTTGCGACCATTTGAGGACTTTTGGCAACTATTTCAAATTCTTCTTTTTTCTAATATCTTTTTGACTACATCGAGTTTGAGTGAAATGCTGGAGCTAAACAACAGGTTTTTATCATATTAGCTCCAATTTGAAGAAATGTGGTTTAGATTTGGAATATCTGCTAAAAACCAACTTTATTGTAGCTTCCGTGGAGAACATGTAAGTACTCCCTCCCTTTGGTCGTTCGTTCAATTATCTCTGGTAGGAGGTATTTGTACATGGAATTTCTCATTACAAATAGTTGATGTGGGTTTTTAATTATCTCTGATGGGCCATGCTGTCTGTATTGGGATTCTAATCTGCAACTCATATCTATCTAACATTTGCTTGACCTAATATCCATTTAATATTTGAACTGTGATTTATATGTATATATATATTTATTTTTTTGATATTTAGGATCTTTATGCTAAATTGAAGGATGACCATGTGTTGTTCACTGTTAAGATTTTCATTTCCCAGATTGTGATTAGCTATGCATACAAAAAAAAAGCTAAGGTATTCCATACCCATCCCTTGCTACATGATTTTAGTTATTGTTTGTAACTGAATAAACGGCACTCATTACGTGTTTTATTCTTCTCTGTTCGTTCAAATGATCGCCGGAGAGCAGATGATTCTTAGTTTTGTCAAGATGATGGAAACTCATAGTGAAATTCTTTCGGATGACCAGAAAGAGTGGATTGATACCCAGCTTGATTCAGAGAGTTGTCCTATAAAGACAGTTTATGCAAGCTCAAAAAAACACATAAATAGTAGAATGATATTGCTGGAACACCGGTATAACTGCTCTAAGAATCCTATAGACAAGGAACTACAAGTAAAGTTGCAGCCGTTGAAGGTTATTTCACACCGTCCTGAGGATTTCTCTCCTGTAAACTTTGATAAAAAAAAGGAGGAATTAAAGGTACAGTTGAATGGACAGTCATTTTTAGAGTTAACTCTAACCTCTATTTTGGTTTATGCCTCGTTTTCTGAAATCCACCGTCATTTTTGGAATTTATAACAACCTCTATCGTGGTTTCTCTTTTTTTGTTTTTGAAGTCTGTTATAGAGTTTAAGGCTGAGAGGGATCGCATCCATCAGGAAATTATCCATTCTTATGCTCCTTGGTTTCATGCTATGGAATCTGTAGAATTCTTAACCACATATGGTCTTGCAAGCATATATGCACGGATCTTTCCCGGTCAGGTAAACTAATCCTGGCACATATACTAGTTAAATTCAGTTTTTAAAATAGCGAAAGAGTAAAGCGATGCGCTCACTTAATAAAGCGTAAAGCGCTATTAAAAAGCGTTAGTAAAGCGCTGCATCGCAAATTAGGTAGTAATATAAAGAACTAAATACTTATAAATATAAATGAAACTTCCTAGCCGAAAATCATAGAATCGGTATGAAACTTAGTTGCGAATGGAAATTAAGAAACGTTTTCTTCTTAGAGCAACCACAGTCATGGACCATCGACCAAAATTTGGTCGAAAACACAGACACTATGGAGCGAGTAAAGAGCAAATACCAGGCCAAAGACCAAATCCCAGACCATATTTGGTCTTTACTCTGGTCTTTACTCGGGCGCAGATTACAGTTACGCCTGATGGGGCGCAGATTCAAGTTACGCCCGAATTAAAAAAATAATTAAAAAAAAATTGGGGCGTAACTCAAAGTTACTCCCGAGGAAAAAAAAATGAAAACTGAAAATGGGGCGGAACTTGTGAGTTCCGCCCCCCAAAAAAATAAAATAAAAATATTATGGGGTGCAAGTATTAGTTGCGCCTGAATCAGGCGCAACTAATACTTGCGCCCCATCAAATTTGGTTTTCCCACCGTAGCGTCGCACACGGAAGTAAACCCAAAATTTTCAAATTTTTTTGCTCTTTAATCTTTGGTTATAGGCGTATGATTGCATTTATGAAACGTTTTCTTCTTACAGAATATAGAAGTTCAAGTGATTTGTTTTGGTTTCTTTATTATAGGGCCTATTATTTACTGGGCTATACTAAAAAACCCATTTTTAGAAAAAAAAAAATATTAACCTAATTTCATAGCGAAAGTTATGAAGCGTTTTGGAACTCAGGCGTTAAAAAGCGCGCCCCAGAACGTTTTTTTAAAAACTGGTTACATTATCTTTGTTGAGTTTGTCTGGTAAATAGTGTTTTGCGTGGTTATGCTTATCTCTGTACGTCTCCTCAGGGAGGTCTTGAAATGAAGTGGAGGATGGAGGAGAGAAACAAGATGATGAAACAACCATCCAACAAAACTGGAGCAAAATAAAACTAGCTCAGATAGTCATGTGATATATGCTGCAGTAAAACTAAGATCAGATGTTTTACATCCCAGCTTTCTCAAAGCTAGCTTTTCAGACAGTTTTATTTATATCTGCATAGACAAACTAGATGAACCAACATTACTGTTTTGTTGATAGACTGTTAAGGAGGTCTTCTTATATTGCGACTTTAATGTTTATTCTGTGTTGGCAACTCTTTGAAAATCTGCTTTTGAACTTATTTAAAGTCAAAAAGTTAGAAGTCAGTATAGTATGGGTTGAAACGAATTCTAGAAGTAAGAAAAAAAAAAAACGAGCCAATTGTTTTATTTCTTGCTAAAAGCCTGAAACAGTAGAAAGCTTCAACGGGTCCACTTCTGCATTACTAATTCAGCTCCTCCATATCTATCGCTGGTCTTGATTTCTTCAATTGTTACAATCTCAAGTAACTTATTTCAGATGAAATCTGAACCAAAGGACTTTGCTCTTGAGATGTAAAATCAAGTGAGCTAATATGAATTACTGGAAAGTTTTTTTTTTCTTCTTTATTTTTTTTAAGAAACTACTGGTAAGCTGACTAAGGTCAAAGTGAATTAATTTTGGGACAACATAATCTCAAAAATCCATTAGGAAGTGGCTAAATGACGAACATTGATCCAAAGTCTGGATCTGAGTTAAATACCGTAAGTACCAAGGTCGGACTCGAAAAATGTATTTATTTTTGAGGATTTTCATTAAGTATCCTGCTTTGCACATTACACAAAAAAGTACCCATGTTTTCTTAAAATTTGTTAAAGTACCATATCATTCAAAAGGAAATTTCCAAGATGCTAGGTGGCAGTTGTCTTTCAAATTAAAAGTCATATTCACCCCTGAATTGTATCTCCTGAGTCCAAATTTGTGTACCCCTCAAATCCTGGGTGCACATTCCGGACTTCATTATTGGCCGAAAAATTATTCGGGTGTTTGTAGGTGAAAATGGTTTCTGCTGATTTCGGTAATTGCTGGTGTGCAGGTGAGAAACAATTTAAACCCTAAACAATGTACTGCAAGGGAGTACTTTAGATTCGAGAGATCAATCTGTACAAGTCCGGCCTAACCAAGAAATGGTCGTTCCAGACTTGCTTCGGTCACAAAGTGGAGGATAATGGGTTGGTTTTGGGAAGGGAAGCAAGGAAAGTGGTGAGACCAGAATAGTTGATTCTGGAAGAGTAGTTGGGTTACTACGACTTGTTATCAGAAAAGTGAGAGAGCTCACAAGGTGAGCTAGCAAGTAAGTATTTCCGAGTATTGTATCTCCCGTATGAACTTTTTGTTCAATGGAAATAGGTAAGACCTATTTATACAAGTCGGAGTAAAAAGTACTCTGGTCTCATTAAGGAGTGGGGAAGTAAATGGGAGGAGGTAGTAACCGTACGCATGGAATTGATGTTCCATAAAGTGTTTAACGCATGAAACGGGTTTTCATGAAACTGCTAACGTTATGGAATTGATGTTCCATAAAATTGTTAACGCATGTGATTTATGTCCCATGAACGTTTCACACATAACTTCCTGTATTTACTAACCGACTCACCCTTGTGACACTTCCTTATGACGGGCGTAGTGTACGCCGCACGCTTTAAACCGCCAAACCAATACCCAAAGAGGATCCCCATTTTGTGTTGATGTCTCGAATATTTTTGGAAAACATGTAGCATGTTGTTGTGGCTTGGCAAGTCAATCTCGGGAAACTTGCTAGCCTAGTGACCTTCGACGGTCGAGATTTTTCATCTTGAGAGGAGGGGCAACCGCTGATCATTGCACACGTTCATTTTGGTAGACGCGTAGTGAGGGACAACGTGGTGGCGCTGCTCGGTTGGCATGTCGTTATCATGGCATGGTTTGGCGTGGCCAAACTTAGGTTTTCGGGCCAAAGGTTACCATGTGTCGTATGGTAACCTTGGATGGCTAGGATTTTCTCCTGGTATTGAAGGGAAACCGTTGATTGTTGCACGCCTTCGTTTTGGTGGCCGCGTAGGGAAGGTCATCAGGGTAGCGCGGATAAGGTGTGGTTAGGGTTGGCATGTGGGGCCAAGGGTTCTCCTTGGGCTTGGGTAGCTTTGGCTAGGTGCGATTTTGGCTTGGCATGTGGGGCCAAGGGTTTTCCATGGGCGTATGGCGTGACTAAGGCCAAGGCAAGGGAGTTTTGGCTTGGCATGATGTCACTAGCATGGCTAGGGCCAAGGAAAAGTGCGTTTGGCATGGCGCGGCTAGTTTGGCTAGGTTTGGTTTGGCTTGGCATGTGGGGCCAAGGGTTTTCCATAGGCGCATGACGTGGCTAGCTTGGGATAGATGTGGTTTTGGCTTGGCATGTAAGGCCAAGGGTTTTCCATAGGCGCATGGCGTGACTAACTTGAGCTAGGTGCGGTTTAGGCTTAGCGTTTGGGTCAAAGGGCTTGCCATAGGCGCATGGCATGGCTAGCTTAGTCTAGGTGCGCGACCAAGCTAGGGTTTTGGGGAAAAGGTTGTTTGGTAACCTTAGACGGCCAGAATTTTCTCCTGGGATTGAAGGGAAAAGGTTTATTGTTACACGCCTTCGTTTTGATAGCCGCGTAGTAAAGGCCAGCATGGTGGCGCGGCATGGGGCCATGGAGAGGTGCGTTTGGCATGGCGTAGTAGGTGTGGCTGGCATGATTTTTCATTGGCACGGATGTGCGTCTAGCATGGCTGGCATGCTTTGGCGCGGTTGATGTGGCTGGCATGATTTTCCATTGGCACAAAGATGCGGCTAGCATGGTTGGCATGCTTTGGTGCGGTCGGTGTGGCTGGCATGATTTTCCATTAGTACAGAGGTGCAGCTAGCATGGTTGGCATGCTTTGGCGTGGTAGGTGTGGCTGGCATGATTTTCCATTGGAACAGAGGTTCGGCTAGCATTGATGGCATGCTTTGCATGATTTTCCATTGGAACAGCATGCTTTGGAGTAGCATTGATGGCATGATTTTCCATTTGGCGCGCATGGTTGATGCTTTGGATGACATGATTTTACATTGGCATGGCTGGCATGATTTGCCATTGGCACGTGCGGCTATCATGGTTGGCATGCTTTGGTGCGGTCGGTGTGGATGACATGATTTTACATTGGCATAGAGGTGCGCATGGTTGATTTTGCCATTGGCACGATTTGCCATTGCGACGACTAGCATGGTTGGCATGTTTGGCACGGTCGGTGTGGATAGCATGATTTTCCATTGGCACAGAGGTGCGACTAGCATGATTGGCATGCTTTAGTGCGGTCGGTGTGGCTGGCATGATTTTCCATTGGCACATGTTGGAATTAGGGTTTGGCTTGTCGTAACCCTAATTTGAAAAAGATACCCCGGTAATTATTTAGAGACACATTAAAGGTTTCAATAAGTGTGCCTAGTAAATGCTTGTTACTTTAAATATTGTGACATCACTGTCTGCTAGGGTTTAATGTTTTACGATTTTAACCCTAAGCTAAAAACCACAATCAACATTAAGTCCCCTGCTTAGATCGGAACAGGTGCCTTGTTGCGAGGTAAGCATATGATGGTGATAGTTAAGGACGAAATCGAGGTGTAAATCATTGCAAAGATGGTCATGAGAATCTGACTAAACTTTTTGAGTGGTAAAGAGAGTTTTGGCTTCCCGTGTTGGCGGCCCTATGTAAGTTGTACTGGGAATGCAGACCGTGGAGTGGTGAGATGAAAGTTACCGTCTCGGTCTGGTCGTACATCTTCAAGGCAAAGGGGGCGCGATCTTGGAAGGCGACGCAAGAGGACGGCTTGGCTCGAGGGGCCAAGAGGTGGCGTGGTCTTGGTAAGGAAAATGCGCGTGGATGATAGGGTCGCGACAGTGGAGCAGGAGGATTGGCATAGTGTGGCCTTGGCAAGACGAGACGTACACGGACGGATAGGCGTGGTAGGGCCGCGGTAATGGACCAAATGGCTTGGCAGGGGGGGACGTGACAATGGCATGATGGGACGTGCAAGGGAGGCTAGGCGTGGTAGGGACGCGGTGATGGAGCGAGTGGATTGGCAGGGGGCACGGCAATGGCATGGTGGGACGTGCAAGGGAGGCTAGGCGTGGTGGGGACGCGGTGATGAAGCAAGGGATTGGCTGGGGCCGTGGCAAGGTATGGAATACATGGGTGGTGGGGCTGCGGTATTGCATGAGTGGTCTTGGACGTGGAAATTGGTATTTGCGGGATCGGTTTCCTCTTTTCCTTCTTTGGATCAAAATTATAGATCCTCCCTTTATTAAAACTCCCAAGTATCACACCTATAAAAGGATTGCCGACCTCTCCCTTTGATTCACGTCTTCATTATTCTCTTTTCTTTTTTTTTGGTTCGCTTGGTAGCAGTGATGCGGACGAGCGGATTAGGTACGTCTTCCAGTACTTCTTCTTTGTCTTGCTTCCCTTTTGTTTTCCTATGTTGGTGAAAACGCTAGTTGTAGGCGTACCTTTTTTTAATTTTGAGAACATGTTGGTATGATTCCTAGCCATGGGTATGTCTTGCACGTGCTCATAGTAGTACTTAGGAATGAATACCATAGTAATGTTGACAGCTTCAACTCGTTGGGTAAGGTAATCACGCGATAGTAATTTTCCATCCCTTTCCCACGAAAACCTAGTTTTTAGGGTATACTCCTTGTTTTGGTGTGGCCGTGGGCATGGTTCCACTTGTGGGTCACTCCTCCTCGGTTGGACAAGAATTCTATGACGCAGGGTACGTCCTTGAAACAAACTGGCTTGCATCTTGGGTGAAAATAATATTCGTGCGCTTTCCATAATAATCTCTCTTCGTATTGTTCCGTTTTAGTTGCTTGGAAAGCGGAATTACTGTGAGAGAATCTTTATTATGACGTCGCTTGAGAAAAATTCTGCCATACCGAAGGATGTTAGTAACTCCAAGCCAAACGTGGCTGATGAATTCTTCACGATAGTCTCTGCCAGGAGAAGTCCACTTAAGCATGCGCCACTTCTTCTGACCGGTTCGGAGAGTGAGGGAGGGGACCGGTCGGTTCATCCCGGAAATGTAATACGGTTTTTCCTTCATAGGAAAGAGTATTCTTCCTCTCTTATTGATTTCAAAATCCTAGTGAGTCCACTGCGTTTGTTTGATAAATGGGTGCACTTTATGATAGGTCAAGAGTGCGTAAGAGATAATTTGACCAAGGCGGAAATCATTGATGCTGTCGCAGCCTCTGCATCACTTCAAATTAGGAAAGACATCCCGAACTTGGTTGCTTTCATCTCCAGGTGGTGTCCAGATACTCAGACGGCCATATGTAGGTGGGGAGAACTAACCATATCCTTAAAAAGTGTGGATATCCTGCTGAATCTTCCCATGATAGGAAACCTTAACACCAAGCTATCTGATGATGAGGAAAAAATGCGTACCTCCCTGGTTGCGAAGTCGAAAGGGTTTGTCCGAAAGGAGAATGAGACAAAGTGGTTCTATGCCTGGTGGATGTCTCAATGGTTTCCGGATGACCTGGCACTGGATCAGAAGAATAATACACTCCACGTCGCGGTATTCTTGGCTCTCTGGTTATCCCGGGATATTTTCTATGATGGCTATGGTAAGAAGGAGATAAGGCTGGAACTCATCAATTTTGATATAAGATTGGCGAAAGGAGTCGTTCTCCCCATTGGCGGCTTGTTTCTCGGTTCTCTGTACACATACTTGGATCATTTGGATATGGACATGCGTTCTTCAAACGGTTACATGAAAGTGGATTCATATGTTCGCGTTGCTTTTCTCCAAGCGTGGCTATGGGAGCATTTTGAAATATATCCTACTAAACCGTTGGTTTCACTTCCCGCTTCTTGGGGTAGTTCGAGAATACTTCGCTGGTCGAATAGGCGCCCAAGAGCTGGCTCAAACCTGGCTAATTTCCTTGATAACTCGTGCGCCGCTAATTTTCGTCCATGGGCCCAGTGTGTACATCCATTGCCCAGGTTAATACTTTTGCTTCTGCTCCAAACATGTCTTTGCTTTCTAATGGAGGTAATCCGAGCGTCGGTGAGATTCTATTCATGCGAAGTTGCACATATGGATATATGTCGTATTTCTTTCGAGGATCATGTCAGGCAGTCTCTTATAATATTGAGCGAGCATATCGGCATATGGGTTTCGACCAAGGGGTGTCTCTCGTTCGTCAGCTGGCAGCTCTAGAGGATCCATTATCGGACATTCTTGATGCTAGTGTTCTTGCGTTGGGAAGAAGCCTCCCTTTCTTGATTTCAGAACGAAATCCGTTGACTACCTCCAAGTATAACGCTTTCTGGAAGAGTGAATTCCTCGTCATCCAGGAATTTGTGAAAGTTGTAGTGGAGAAAACTCGTGGTAGGCCTTCCGCCGAGATTTTAACAAAATATCCGTTATTGAGGGATACTTCTTTAACCAAAAGGAAATCCGTCGGTCTGGACGTGGACAGTCCCCAAGTAAAGGAGCGAAGGTCTAAAAATCGTGCGGGCGGTTTCCAATCAGATTCCACAGCTTTACCGACTTTTAGTTCAACCAACATGGGGGTACGTGTGATTTATTTCTTGACTTCAGCTGGATCACGTATATCATTGTTTTTTTTTCTGAGAACGCGTCCTTGTATCTCGTCCAGGGTTTCAGCAGCACGAACGCCTTTGCCAAACTTGGAAGTAGTCAGAAAGCATCGTTTTTCGAGACAGAGGGTGGCAGTGCCGAGCTCATCCATGGGCATGGGGATTCCGAAAAGGATGAAAGTTTAGAGTCCAGCGATGGCAAGAGTAGTTCTTCCAATAACAGTGCTGAATATTCCTTTAGTCAATCTGAAACCGAATCAGTGAGCCTCCTCCATGTGTTTTTTTTTTCTTTTTTTTGAAGTAAAACTAAACCTTGATATTCTAGGAGGAAACTGTTCATGAGGATGGCCTTGAAGTGGAAACCCATCAGAGTTAAGACGTATATGTACTTCCAATTGCATAAATTGTGCCGGCTAGTGACTTGGACATTGAAGTTCATCATCCTAAAGGTGTTGTCATGACTCAGACGGTAGAGAGCACTCCGGGGTCCGCTGGTGAAATTGTGGTTAGGGACCCTTTGCCGGTTGCCGATTCAATCGCAGGTGCCACCTTCAATCCTCCGTATTTGGTCCCTTTCCGGGGTCACGTGCTGATTGGGGGATTTAGTGTGCCAGCTAAACACACGGCGTTATACACCAATATATGGGAGTGCTACGGTCATATTTCCACGACCAAGAAGATTACTAGTCGACATGGTTGGTCAAGCGTGTGGAGGAAGCCTTGTCTTCGATTGATGAGTTGTGCAACATGACTGGGCATACAGTTTCCGAGGATGTAATCTCAAGCTGGAAGTTCCACCGTGACATGTGCGTGGGCTTTGAATTCAACGTTCCTTGGTTCATTAAAGGTCTCTCTAATATTGAAAGGTCGTTGGCTGGAGCAGTTGAAGGTCCTTCCGCAGACATGATGAATAAGCAAGAAGCGGAATTAAAGAAGTTGTGCAGGAAGCTAAAAATTAAGAGGGATGCGTTTTCCAAAAGGAGAAAGCCGATGTTGGAAAACTTCCCTTGAATATACATTATCTGTCTTTTAGACCTCTTATCTTTATTTTTATTTTTTTTTGAAAGGAAAATGAGACTCCTGGTTTTTGGTTTTTGATTTTATGATTTTCTCGGGTTAATAGATAAATACTACCTTGACGGTTTTGGATTATATATTTTTTTTTTTTGAATGAAATGTTTAGAATTGAATTTCCTTTGGCTATGAATGAAAGTGATGCAGACATCTTAGGAAAACCATGGAACCTTGTGTTGGTAGATGACATGGGATGAAACATGGTTATAGGTTTTATCAGAACTTGAAAAAGCAAACCACGTATTTTTGTCTAGATAAGACTTACTCGATTTCTCGGGTCTTCTGATGAGAATAAACTTTCCGGGTGTAGGACCAAGTTTTTTTTTCCGAGAAACTTGGTCTTGGGAAGTCCCCAATCTTCCGAGTCATTGCTGAGTTATCTGATAACTGCGTCGTTAATCCCTGGGCGGATCTTTTTGCTTCTAGTTTCAGAGAAGTCCAGAGTCATCCCTTGTCGTGTCATGAATGATAATCGAGCCGCCGAGTAACTGAGTCGGAGTGGATCGCCTTCCTCAACTATCTTGACGTCTGGGTCGAAGAATGAGATCGCTGGTTGAAAATTGACATTGTAACCGAAATATCGAACCTCCCACTATGGTCGCCAATTGTTTGTAGGTGAAAATGGTTTCTACGGATTTCGGTAATTGCGGGTGTGCAGGTGAGAAATAATTTAAACCCTAAACAATGTACTGCAATGGAGTACTTTATATTCGAGAGATCAATCTGTACAAGTCCGGCCTAAACCAATAAATGGCCGTTCTAGACTTGCTTCGGTCACAAAGTGGAGGAGAATGGGTTTGTTTTTAGGAGGGAAGCAAGGAAAGTGCTGAGACCAGAATAGTCAATTCTGGAAGAGTAGTTGGTTTACTACGACTTGTTATCAAAAAAGTGAGAAAGCTCACAATGTGAGCTAGCAAGTAAGTATTGTATATACCGTATGAACTTGTTGTTCAATGGAAATAGGTAAGACCTATTTATACAAGTCGGAGTAAAAACGTACCCTGGTCTCATTAAGGAGTGGGGAAGTAAATGGGAGGAGGTGGTAACCGCATGCATGGAATTGATGTTCTATAAAGTAGTTAACACATGAAACTGGTTTTCATGAAACTGTTAACGTTATGGAATTGATGTTCCATAAAAAATTTAACGCATTTGCTCTATGTCCCATGAACGTTTCACACATAACTTCCCGTATTTACTAACCGCCTCACCCTTATGACACTTCCTTATGACGGGCGTAGTATACGCCGCACGCTGTAAACCTCCAAACCAATACCCAAAGAGGATCCCCCAGTTTGTGTTGATGTCTCGAATGTTTTGGGAAAACATGTAGCATGTTGTTGTGGCTTGGAAAGTCAATCTCGGTAAACTTGCTAGCCTAGTGACCTTCGACGGTTGATATTTTGCATCTTGAGAGGAGGGGAAACCATTGATCGTTGCATGCCTTCGTTTTGGTAGCCGCGTAGTGAGGGCCAACGTGGTGGCACGGCTAGGTTGGCATGTCGTTGGCATGGCATGGTTTGGCGTGGCCAAACTTAGGTTTTCGGGCCAAAGGTTACCATGTGTCGTCTGGTAACCTTGGATGACTAGGATTTGCTCCTGGGATTGAAGGGAAACCGTTGATTGTTTCACGCCTTCGTTTTGGAGGCCGCGTAGGGAAGGAAAACATGGTGGTGGGGCTAGGGTGTGGTTAGGCTTGGTATGTTGGGCTAAGGGTTCGCCTCGGTGGTGGATACCTTTGGCTAGGTGCGATTTTAGCTTGGAATGTGGGGCCAAGGGTTTGCCATGGGCGTATGGCGTGGCTAGGGCCAAGGAAAGGGTGTTTGGTTTGGCATGATGTGACTAGCATGGCTAGGGCCAAGGCAAAGTGTGTTTGGCATGGCGCGGCTAGCTTGGATAGGTTTGGTTTGGCTTGGCATGTGGGGCCAAGGGTTATCCATAGGCGCATGGCGTGGATAGCTTGGTCTAGGTGCGGTTTTGGCTTGGCATGTGGGGCTAAGGGTTTTCCATAGGCGCATGGCATGACTAGCTTGGGCTAGGTGCGGTTTTGGCTTGGCGTGTGGGCCCAAGGGCTTGTCATAGGCGCATGGCGTGGCTATCTTGGGCTAGGTGCGTAACCAAGCTAGGGTTTTGGGTCAAAGGTCGTTAGGTAACCTTAGACGGCCAGGATTTTCTCCTGGGATTGAAGGGAAATCGTTGATTATTGCACCCCTTCGTTTTGATAACCGAGTAGTGAAGGCCAGTATGGTGGCGCGGCATGAGGCCATGTCGAGGTGCATTTGGAATGGCGCAGTGGGTATGGCTGGCATGATTTTCCATTGGCACGGAGGTGCGGCTAGCATGGATGGCATGCTTTGACGCGGTTGATGTGGCTGGCATGATTTGTCATTGGCACAGAGGTGCAGCTAGCATGGTTGGCATGCTTTGGCGCGTTCGGTGTGGCTAACATGATTTTCCATTGGCACAGAGGTGCGTCTAGCATGCTTTGGCGCGGTAGGTGTGGATGGCATGATTTTCCATTGGCACAGAGGTGAGGCTAGCATGGCTGGCATGCTTTGGCGCGGTTCATGTTGCTGGCATGATTTTCCATTGGCACAGAGGTGCGGCTAGCATGGTTGGCATGCTTTGGCGCGGTCAGTGTGGATGGCATGATTTTCCATAGGCACATAGGTGCGGCTAGCATGGTTGGCATGCTTTGGCTCGATCGGTGTGGATGGAATATTTTCCATTGGCACAGAGGTGTAGCTAGCATGGTTGGCATGGTTTGGCGCGATCGGTGTGGCTGACATGATATTACATTTGCACAGAGGTGCGGCTAGCATGGGTGGCATGCTTTGGCGCGGTCGGTGTGGATGGCATGATTTTCCATTGGCACAGAGGTGCGGATAGCATGGTTGGGATGCTTTGGCGCGTTCGGTGTGGCTGGCATGATTTGCCATTGGCACAAAGGTATGGCTAGCATGGTTGGAATGCTTTGGCGCGGTCAGTGTGGCTGGTATGATTTTCATTGGCACAGAGGTGCAGCTAGCATGGTTGGCATGCTTTGGCGCGGTCGGTGTGACTGGCATGATTTTCCATTGCAACAGAGGTGCGGCTAGCATGGTTGGCATGCTTTGGCGTGATCGGTGTGGCTGGAATGATTCTCCATTGGCACACGTGGGAATTAGGGTTTGTCTTGTCGTAACCCTAATTTGAAAATGATATTCCGGTAATTATTTAAAGACACATTAAAGGTTTCAGTAAATGTGCCAAGTAAATGCTTGTTATTTTAAATGTTGTGACATCACTATTTGCTAGGATTTAGTGCTTTACGATTTTAACCCTAAGATAAAAACCACCATCAACACCGGGTGATTTTTTTTCTCTTTCTAAATTTTCCGTGAGCTAATAGATCAGAAACCTACACATTTTGACGGAGGAGCTCATAATGGTGGTTTATTTGCTAATTCTATTATTCCGTTTTGGCTGCCATTAACTTTGGCAATGAATACACTAGACAAGAAAAACTCGGGGAAAATTGTTAAGATTAATTTGTTGTTTCATAATCGTCTGGTCTATATATATATATATATATATAAGGAGATTTAAAGGAAAAATGAATAGTAAAATAAAATCGGTTAAGCTATCTGCGTAAAGGCCGGAATTCTACCTAATTAATCGCAACATATCTTTTTATTAGCATGATCAAATTTCTCTCACATGACAATCAACAGGATCAATTGATTCAATTTAGTGGATGCAACACCAATAAAGATTTGGATTGTTGGAAAACCAACATGCGGGAAAAAACTCCCGATTCATATACATACATGATAATAATGATCTGTGATGATTTTGGGATTCAAAGTAGAAAATAAATTTACATGTTGATGTTGTTGATATCTATATTATTAGAACCCCATTTTTTTTTTTTTTGATATCTATATTATTAGAAACTCTTTTTTTTTTTTTTTGTTCAATTTAGTGAATAGAACCCCAAATAAAACCCCTTCTTTCCCCTTAATGGCGCAACGGCAGTGGGGGAGGTGAGCGGAAGAGATAAGAGAGTGTGGATACCGTCAAAATCCGTTAGGGGTTTTATTTATTCCGTTTTGGCTGCTATTAACTTTGGCAATGAATACACTACACAAGAAAAACTCGGGGAAAATTGTTAAGATTAATTTGTTGTTTCATAATCGTCTGGTCTCTCTCTCTATATATATATATATATATATAAGGTGATTTAAAGGAAAAAATGAATAGTAAAATAAAAATTGGTTAAGCTATCTGCGTAAAGGCCGGAATTCTTCCTAATTAATCTCAAAAGGAGCAGCTGTTATGGAGCAACTTCTACTAATAAGATGTCAAGATGCTAATGTGGCAATTTGTATGTCAAGAAGTTAGCTGACGTGGTACCCGGTTGACGACGCGGTATTATCATGTTTATGATATGATCCATTTTTTTTAGTGACTTTGCTCGGTGAGTACCTTGCTCCAAAAATATTCTTCTCAAATTGTTGAAAGTTTACCTTCATGTAGTAGAATATTGAAATGCGATCACAATGAGCCAAAAATCATCCAATTCGGACGTCGCATGAAGGAGATATCGAAGAAACAAAATCGAAGACCAAGCCCAAGAAGATAGTGTGCTTAAGCCCACAGAGGGGTAGAAAAATCCGAAGAAGCAAATGGATGGGGTGTAATTATCCTCCCCAACAGCTTGGCTCGCTAGCAACTCGGCTTGGTTCGGCTCATATTGAATTGGCTTGGCTCGGTTGTGGCGGAAATATCCCGCAGTCATAGTGCGTTGGGTTGAAAAATCTTCCGTCTTGGCTTGACGAGGGTGAACAACACAGACGTGGGTGTACAAAATATCTGAAGAGGGTGAACAACATTCTTAACAGGGTGGTGGCCGCCGAGCATGGCTGCCGGCTTTCATTGTTTAAGACTTTTAGCAACCGCATATTGATTTAGACCTTTTGCAACTGTGTTTCGTTTTAGACCTTCTGCAACTGGATTTCGTTTTTGACTTTCGTTTTTGACTTTCAGTGACTGCATCTTGTATTATGCTTCTAGCACCTACAGTTTCGGGAATGGCCGCCGTTTTCATCAAGATATTGATGATAATATTCTTTATTTAGAATATAATGAAAAATCAAAAATCTTAAACCATTTAGTGAATTAGAAGTATCAATCTTGCCCCTTCATTGAAGGATATTAGTATTGTTGGTTCCTGTAATGGATTGACACATTTTGTACGATTAAGATCCAAAATTTATATTTCTAACCCAATGAATAATGAATATGTTGGTACTTCGTGAAATTGAGAGTACTGATGATGTTATTTAGACGAGTTGATTTGGTTACGTTTGCTCAACTGATGAGTACAAAGTTCTAGCAATATATAATATGGGTAAAACCAGGGTTATAAAAGTCTACATATACACTCTAGTAAATTGCTCAACGAAGATAAACGTCATGTTATTATCTAATTTTGGTTCAATATATTTTCTTTTTGGCTTCAAAAAAAAAAAAAAAAAAATTTGATCACATTCCGAACATTATAATTCTATCATCTACTACTTTGAAAATCAATGGTCGAAATTCAACAAATTTTCATCCGCCAAAATTAAAATTAATAGATGGTGAGCTACCAATACTTTTCCTTACTGCTGTACTGCTTGGTTCTACCAACAGTCCAAACATGTGTAAATTCTTAGGAATTTGGGTTTAGGCCAACTTATAAAGTTACTTAGTAGTAGTTTTTAAAAGAACGTGTAATTGGGGATACATTTATTAATTGGGGGATATAGCTACAGGACAAAAACGGTGTCCCAATAGCAATTCTGGGTGACCCCCTATGTAATTATTTTTTTAATTCCTAATCTAGCCCCCACTAATTAGGATTAGTGATTAATTATAATTAGTAAAATGTTAAGTATTTGGGGGATAAATTAGCGTGTATTTATTTTTATTTGAATTTGTGTGGGTTAGTTGAGAGTAGGAGGGAAAAATATTTTTGAGTGGAATTTTTTTTTTTGAAAATGGAAAATGATTGTGATGAGAGAATTTCTGCTAAGAGGTTGAAAATTTGATTTTTTTTCTTTGAATCCACCATTATTGCAGCAGAAAAATCTTTGTGCCGGCATGGTATTCAACCAAAAAAACCATGCCGGCATTTGCTGGAAATTTTCATAAATTGTTTTTCAGGTTTTGATCTTCAAAACCTATTTTTTATGGTTTTAATCAGTCTACTTCCGGCACAGTTATTTTATTTTCGAGCATGCCGGAACTACTTCCAGCATGGTTGCTTAAATTTCTATGCCGGAACATGATGAAAACCAGAAGATTGATTTTTTTTTCACTTAACTACCGGCATTGATAGATTTATATCGAGCATGCCGGCATTTAGTTCCGACATTGAATTTCATCACTTCCGACATGGTCTTCATCATTTCCGACATGTTCTTCATCATTTCCGGCGTGGTCTTCATCCTAAATAACCATGCTGGAACTCACTTCCGGCGTGGTCTTCATCCTAAATTTCTATGCCCGCACATGATGAAAAGTATTCAGAAAATTGATTTTTTTTCACTTGACTACCGGCATTAATAGATTTATATCGAGCATGCCGGAATTTAGTTTCGGCATTGAATTACATCAATTCTGGCATGGTCTTTATCACTTCCGGCGTGACCTTCATCATTTCCTACATGTTCTTCATCACTTCCGGCATGGTCTTCATCAATTCTGGCATGGTCTACATCACTTCCGGCATGGTCTTCATCAATTCCGGCATGGTCTTCATCACTTTTAGCATGATCTTCATCACTTCCGAATTAAGGAAAAAAAATTGTTTCCAAAGTGAGGAGCCGGCAAGAATTTGATAGGGAGTGGGAGAGTTTAGAATTTGAAAGGGAATGGGGTATATTTGGGTTTCAAAGCTCAAACCCTAAAAGAGATTAATAAGAGGTGAAGATGGAAATGGGGGATATGATTTTGTTTTTTGTTTTTTGATTTTAAGTTTTTTAATTTTTATTTTGAAGGAAGTGTATTTTAGTATTTTCATACCCAAAAGTCACCCCTTCACAGACACTATGGGTTGGGGGAAGTAATTCATATCCCCCAATTAATAAATGTATCCCCTAATTACGCGTTCTTTTAAAATAAGTGAAAGTAGAAGCTTGGACCCACTAAACTTTAAATAACTCATTTTGTATTTGAACATGGTTATTGTATTTAGGTTTTCAGCACATTGATAGAAGAGCAAACAAGGTGTCAGACTTGTTAGCCAAAAAGCACTAGGCCAAATGTGGGATTTGGTGACAGTTAGGAATTTTCTACCATGACGTTTTACCAAAAAGTGTCATTATACATTGTTGGTTAAGTACAGATGACGGTTCCTAGAGGTGACCGTCATTAATTATCGCCACAAGTGGTGGCGGTTGACTAAACTTTCATGGAAACTGCTTATAATGACGTTTATTGCTATAAAACGTTATGATAGAGGTATCCTACGGCGACACTTGTGAACTTTCACGTATATTTGATATATACGGCGACACTTGTGAACTTTCACGTATATTTGATATATACTGACAGTTGGGGTCTACACTGTCACAATAGCTCGGTCTACACTGTCACAATAGCTCATGTAATGACGGTTTGGGTAATACATGTCACAATAGTGACGGCTTAGATCACTAACCCTCACAATATATATATATATATGACATTTTCCTATCTAACTCGGTGCATATTGTGCTTTCATGTTTAAAAATTCAAAACTAGTGACAAAACCCCTAGGTGAACAAACTAGTGATAAGAAAAAACCAGTCATATTATTTTTATCAAATAAAAACCGTTTCAAATAAAACTGGCACAAAAACCCCAAGCCAAACAATAATGAGCAAATTTAGTTTTTGTTACTTAAAAAAAAACCCAAACATACCCTTTTGACATTTTCTTTTTCTTCTCTAATATCTTTTTTCTTCGTCTTCTATTCCCACCACCCACAACAAATTTATTTTCCCCGGCACGCCACCGCACCTCCGTATCTCACCAATACCACCACCCTCCTCCGCCTCCTTTGATTCCTTCACCACCAACACCATTTCCACCACCGTAAAAGTCACCACCCCCAACTCATCTTCACGTCACAGCAACCAAAATCAAATTGATTCTGCTGATGATGAGTACAATTGAAGCATGAGAGGATTGAAGATGAAATTGAGTCCGATCTTGAAAGAGGATGGAAGGAACTATTGAGTTCTGAACCAAGAAATTCATGGGATTGAGAAAATGTTTTTGTTGCTGTGGATATCAGAGAAGAAATCAGAAAATGAAAAGGAGAAAATGGGTTTGTTAAAAATGGGTATTCTCAGATTTGAGATTGAAAAAAGATTTGAAGAGTTTGTGAAGATTTCGAAGATGGGTTTAACATGGATTTGATTTCCAGTTGAACAAGGGAAGTTTTGGTTCGATTCAGAGAAGATGGGGTCGAATTAGGGTTTCCTTGAACTGATATTTGAAACCAAGCTTTAAGTATGAAATCAAATTTGGTTCATGATAAATGAACGAACTGGTCGTTGTTTAGGAAGATAGAAATTCAGGGAAAAGAATAATGAGTTTTGAGTATGGTGATGAATCACAGAAACTTGAGAAGAAATTAAGGTTTTATAAGTAGATGGGTAATCTTAGAGTAGTAGAGAGTCTGATGAAGTTTAGAAGGATGTGTCTTGAGATGGTAGTTGCAGTGAAGTCTTGAATCGAAATTTGAAGTGTTGTTGCCATGGATTCGACAGATTGAAGTGGGTTTGTTTGGGAGATGGAGAAGAGGAGACACAAGCTCAAGCGTTTAGTTCAATCCCCAAATTCCTTCTTCATGGTATCACTATTCATCACCATTATCAGTCTGTTTACTTTCATGATCTACTTTTATCTGCTATCTAGTTGGAGATTTGTTGTGCCTGTCTTTTTTATCCCCATGAATTAGGTGTTTTGTTCCCTCACTTGTGATATGAGGATTATTATTAAATCATAGTTTCATAACTCAGATATTAGTTTCATTTGATTTTTCTTTCAAGCGGTTCATAGGGTTGAATTTGTGTGTGTTTACGCTAGTTTCTGAACCATCCGAATTTAGGTTGATTTTGTTGGGTTGGCACCTTCTTTAAAATACCTAAGTTTTAGTTTCTGACTGAAATTTTGTAGTGAAAATAACCTATTTCATATATGTTTAACATCTTGGATAAACTGTAATTGGATTGAAAACTAAATAAGGTGTAGTGCTTGCTGTAGAGAAGCGTATCACTTCTCCATTGCTGGTTTGTTCCTTGTTTCATATCTTTGTTTGTGTTTAATAATTACCCACAAATTAGTCTTCCAGCCTATTGATTGGTGATATAGGGCTGGGGAAGTAGCTCGGGGGATAGGGAATTGCCCTCTATGGCCTCTGTTTTTGTAATTAGCGATAATCTGCTTTGGCATGTGTGAAACCGAGTAGAACTTGTAGGTAACTATCCATCAGTTCTGTTGGGGTCTATGAGTGTTGTGCTACAATGGGTTTGTTGTAACTCTAACCGATATTCTCTGCCTAAGTCCTTTGGCACACTTTTGGTGGAATGGATCGTAGAAACTGTGTGGTCATTGTGGTGGTTAGCTTACAAAGTATTAATACTGAGCTTTTTAGATCCCAAGATCAACAATTTTTCATCGTATTCATGCCATTGCCACTTGTATAATTGTGCAATATTTTGATGGAGCTGTAAGACATCCGGCTCCTAAAGCTGGACTATAAAGGATATTAGGTAGTTTAGTGAATGTTCTAATTTTTAGTTTGACACGTAAGATTTGATTCCTGTACCCTGTGAGATTACGACACACTTAAGACTTCAGAGTTTGGTTGCTTAATAGCTGGAGAGAAGCTGTAAGAATATTGTTGGTCCTATGGAATTGCAACATCTTTATCCTCCTTTTCTGTTTCAGGAGCAAAACATCTTTAACCTATCAGTTTGGTTTCAAGATAATATTACCAGCACGGAGTCATAAAATATTTGGTGCTTTGATTTGTATGTTTGTGTTTGTTTTTCTTGATAAACTATTGCTCATTTGAGTACTACACAACATAGAGTAAAGTAGATGCTGATAGGTTAGCATTATCAACTGGAACATGTAAAGTGGAATGAACTAGGTCTCTCTCCTTTTTTATATCTAATAATTAGATACTAGATAATATTTTCATACAACAAGATTTTCACATGCCTATGAACATGAGTATTTTGTATGCATCTATGTTTGAAGTCCTTTGGACTCTGCACCCAGCCTTGATTTTGTACATTATCTCTTCCTTCAATCTTAATAGTGTTTTTGTATTTGAAACAGGATGTTAAGTGCCAAGGATGTTAAGTGCCAAGGATGCTTCAACATGTAAGTTTTTCTGGCTATTATATTCAAACTGTCTACAGTCACTCACAAATTGTGGTTGTCTGTGGAAATTGTCAAAGTGTCTTATTCCAACCAACATGAGGTAAAGCTAGACTTACAGAGGGATGCTCATTCAGGAGGTAAAACTGACGTAGTTCTCATATTTGGTATAGCTGGATAGTCATCAACTACTTATCTTTCAAAATTATGTTGGTTCTGTGCTTGAGGTGCTGAGAGATGTTGTTGGAATTACAAGAGAAGCTGCAATGTGTTGCGGATTTGTTTGAGCTGAGCTACAATACGTAGAAAAATGATGAAACCTAATTAGGTTTCATCAAGTTTTGGTGAAACCCTTTTTGGTTTCATTATTTTTTTGTGTTTGGTTTCATCATTTTGTTCTTATTTTGCCTAGTTTTTTTTTTGTTTGGTTTCATCATTGAAGCTGTGTCGGTGAAATGACAATATGTGGAAAAATGATGAAACCTAATTAGGTTTCATATAGTTTTGGTGAAACCAATTTTGGTTGCATCATTTTTTTGGTGAAACCAATTTTGGTTCCATCATTTTTCAGTTTGGTTACATCATTTTTCACGAGAAATTTTGGTTCCATCATTTTTTTCAGTTTGGTTTCATCATTTTTTCTCATTTTCTGTTTGGTTGCATCATTTTTTCTCATTTTGTTGAACATTGATCAATCAAATTAATTGTTTGTGGTGGCGGCGGCTGGTTGGTGGTGGTGGTCGGTGATAATGATGGTGTTTCTCGGTGACGGTGGTAGTGGTGGTGGTGGTGGTGCAGTGGTAGTTGGTGACGGCGACGGTTGGCAGTTGTGGTGGTGGCGGTGGTGGTTGGTGACGGTGGAGGTTGGCAGTGGTGGTGGTTGGTGACGGCGGCGGTCGGCGGCGGTGACGGCAGCGGTGGCGGAGGTGGTGGTGGTGGGCGGTGGTGGTGGTGCAGCGGCGGAGGCGGTGGTGGTGCAGTGGTGGCGGCGGTGCACTGGCGATGATGGTGGTGGTGTAGTGGCGGTGGTGGTGGTGGTGGAGTGGCGGTGGTGCAGTGGCAGCGGCGGTGGTGCAGTGGCGCTGGCGGTGCAGTGGCGATGGTGCTGCTGTGTTGCTGTTGGTGGTGTGAAAATAATAAAAATTAAAGGTGGGGTTGATTTTTATTTTTGTTGGGGTGATTTAAATTAAAAGGTAATATAGACAGTTTATGTTAATTGGGGTTTTTGTGAACAATTTGTTTTGTTGGGGTTTTTGTACATGGATAGTGACACTTTTGTGGTTATAACACGCGCTCCGTTAAAAATTAATAAACGACAATGTATCCCGTGGTAACTAAATCACTATTTTATGCAAATATGAAACTATAGTTCTGACAAAGTATACTAATCGGGAAAGTGGATCCGTTGGGGACCAATGTTGCCGACTGCTTCATTTGTTATACCTATTGGGATTTCAACTACTTGACATGCCTACCAACCGAAGAGGATTTTTTACCTCCTTTGACTTAGAATTGGACGGAAAAAATATCAATCAACTAAAAATTCATTAAAAAAAAATTCATTAATAATATTTTATTATATTTTACGACCCAATATCCCGTATAAATGTAGAAATCTGTAGAAAATGGAAGAGCATGTGCGAAAAGCACGTGTTGGAAATCACAACCATGGATCTCTTTGAGATTCTCCGCGTGATTGCCGACAAAGGATTCGTTTATATCCCCACCAGTAAAAACCCTAGTTTAATTTGTTAATTCTCCGCCGCTCTGGCTTTCTATTCTCTAAATCCTTCTTCATCCCCTTATCTGTTACATAAATCCAATCACAGAAAAATTCATTTAGAAAGCTTATTCTTCCTTGTAGTTTTAGCTGTTGATTTTTATCCAAAATAGGTTTTCATGATTCTTCTTTTTTTGTGTGTGTGTGTCGATCAACACAAAGGGATAAGGTTGGGCTTCCATGGTGGTTTTGCAGAGAGACTTTTTTGATTTCTTAGGAGAGGAGATGAAGAAAAACAAGCTAAGGTGCAGCTAGAGGGAAGAACCCTTCGATTACAATTGTTATGTACCCTCATTTATTTCTTTCAATTTTTCGTTTTTTAAGATTTGAAGGGTTTTTAATATTGGAAGTGTTAATATTTGCGGATTCTACTTGGTTCTTATTGATTTTTTTTTTTTTTTTTTAAGCGAAAGGGTATATTGATTCATTTTGCAGTAATGGTGAATGTTATTTAAAGATTGTAACGTTACTCTAGCTTTTTATTACTCCATTTTTATTGAATCAGTTTCAAGCTCTTCCTCCAGTCCCACGTTTTCCTTTGATGTGCAAGAGTTAAGAATCGTGAAATTGATTGATTGATGTCTACTTTGGTTAAAGGAAATGGATCACCGTAAGATGTATAGTTGATTGGTTGAGAAGGGGAGAAAAGACAGTTTGGAAGATTAAGGAGTTGCCAATAATCTAGAATCTCAAAATCTCTGTATATGGGACCAGATCATGGGACTCATAATTTTGACGCATGATTTTGACACAAACATCTAATCGTTCATTTCACTTCATCTAAAGGCTGTCAAGCTTAATTAGTTGGCATATGTTTTAGCCCAAATAAACTATACGGCTCCAGCCAAGCCGAGACAAAGAAAATAAGGTATATCTTCCCACGTTTTCGGTTAAGTAGTTTGGTCTTCTTCCCCAATTATCCATTACGGTATTGATAACTTTTTTTTAATTCTTCTTCCTATTCTTTTTTTGGACCTTTGATTTCATAGATTTGTTTTTACATCAATTGTTTTCTTTTCTTTTCTCTTTCCATGGAAGTAAAGATTTTTTCTACACTAGATCGGGCGAGGCTATGTCGTGTTAGTATAATGGCCAAGAGGAAGAGGAGTCTATTGATTGCATACCATTTTTTTTTTCAGTAATTCAATTATCATATAAATTTATTTTTGATAGCTTATCTATTATTTGTGGGGATGTTATGCATATATTTTAAGTTTTTCATTTGGATTTCGGACAATAACCATGGATGACTTGATAAAGCTGATGATAATCAAGTATTGATTGATGAACGTAATGATGTGAATGGATTTTTGAATGAAAAACACTGCTAATAATACTCGAACTTCAAACATCGATCCTTATAGCATAAATACATTTATGGTTTATTCGTTTGAGCAATTTATTGAAAATGGAGGGGAAACGGGAAGGTGTTACCAAGTTAGGCGAAGAAGACGAATAGATATTCATTTGTGGAACCGAAAAATATTGGCAGAAACTATATTGGCTCGGCTTGGCTGGAGCTGTACAGTGTATGGGAAAACATGCCACCTTATATATGTTAAGTAGTTATATCAGTAGTAGAATGGTTATGTGCACTTTAGATCTTTTTTTTGTACTTTTTTTCCCCTCTTTTTGAAGAAATCCTTTGGTAATCATTCAATTTTTGTAATTTTTTCTTCATGGCTTTATGTTAATTCTGAACTATTAGCATTAACTCAATTATCAATCTAATTCTTTTCTAATTTCCCAAAAACATCGAAGTTCAAACACTAATTGAACAATTGAACCCACTAATTTTGACGGTTATGCAATATGATAGTTCTCTCCAAAACAATCACTGTAATGGTGCTAATGTGACAGTTATTTTAAGAAAAGCGTCGAAAGGGTATATAAAGCGACGATTATCTTTAAAACCGTTGGCTATATTTCTCGTGCTGACGTTTTTTAAAATTATGCAACAGTTCCACAAATATCTTGTAACGGTTATATGACAGTTCAGAACTGTCATTGTAAAATGACCCCTACGGTGACACTGCCTTTAGTGACACTTCCATATTTCACCTGAACTGTCATAAAACAGATACCGTGACAGTTTTGAAATGTCACCAACCTTGATTTTTCTACTAGTGAAGGGAAGGAGCTCAAACAACACATTTTCTTGGAATCAACAAGCACCTGCTTTTTTATTTCATGCAATAGCTTTTGACATGATCAAAGCTTATGATATATGTACTTTCAATAACAATACTTTTGTATCTTCTTTTGTCAACATTAATCCTACAAATTCAGCCATTGGAAGAGCAACTCAACATGAGTCTGACTCTGAAGAGCTTGAATTTGCAGATTAATGGTTGTCCCTTTAATATATTTCTTACTTTCAAAAAAAAAACATTGTTATTGTATTTATTATTTTTATTAAATAATAATAATAATAATAGTTATAATTATTATTATTATTTAAAGGTAAGCATTTAAAAATAAAATCAAAATAAAACTATAATGTAAAATAATTGAAATATGTATAAGAAATTAAAAAATATTTGTTATTAATTAATGAAAATAATATCTAAAATAATATATATTTTATAATTAAATATTTTTATTTTGGTCATTATCCAAATCATAAATATTTCAACATGGTCATTTATATACATACGTTATAGTCAGTGGCAGAGCCAAACATTTACAAAGGTGGGACTAAAGTTTTTTTTTAATATAAACTGTGGACTAACTTTATAAATCAGGTGGACTATATATAAAACCTATGCAAAATCTAAGGGTGATTTCATGATTTTGGTGATTTAGGGGTCTAAAGCCAAAGTTAGTCAACCCTTGACTCCGCCCCTGTGTACATTTTATTAGTTCTTGGGCACTTTAGGTATTATAGTTTACAAAACATCTAACTATTTATTTTTAAAGCATATCAACACTCAACAATACCTAACTCGCCATGTCTGGTCTCGTTCCTTGAGCATTAAGGGATATCTGTAGTTTATATATACCTTATAGGGTTAGCTTTTTTTAAGGAAGTGTTGATGGTGGTTTTAAGCTTAGGGTTAAAATCGTAAAACACTAAACCCTATCAGACAGTGACGTCATAACATTTAAGTGATAAAGCATTTACTGAAAATCCTTTAATGTGTCTCTAAATAATTACCGGGGTACGTTTTTTCAAATTAGGGTTACAACAAGCAAAACCCTAATTCCCCTCTGTGCCAATGGCAAATCATGCCAGCCACACCAACCGCGCCAAAGCATGCCATCCATGCTAGCCGCACCTCTGTGCCAATGGCGAATCATGTCAGCTACACCAACCGCGCAAAAGCATGCCAACAGTGCTAGCCGCACCTCTGTGCCAATGGCAAATCATTCCAGCCACACCAACCGCGCCAAAGCATGCCAACCATGCTGGACGCACCTCCGTGCCGATGGAAAATCATGCAAGCCACACCAACCGCGCCAAAGCATTCCATCCATGCTATCCGAACCTCTGTGCCAATGGCAAAACATGCCAGCCACACCAACTGCGCCAAAGCATGCTAACCATGATAGCCGCACCTCTGTGCCAATGGAAAATCATGCCAGCCACACCAACCGCGCCAAAGCATGCCAACCATGCTAGCCGCACCTCCGTGCCAATGGAAAATCATGCCAGCCACACCAACCGCGCCAAAGCATGCCAACCATGCTAGCCGCTCCTCCGTGCCAATGGAAAATCATTCCATCCATACCGACCGCGCCATGCCAAACACATCTCGCCATGGACCCCTAGCCACGCCACCATGCTGGCCTTCCCCACGCGGAAACCAAAGTGACAGCGTGCAACAATCAACGGTTTCCCTTCAATCCCATGATCAAATCCTAGCCGTCTAAGGTCACCTCACGACCTTTGGCCCAAAACCCTAGCCTGGTCACGCACCTAGACAAGATAGCCGCGCCACGCCAAACACATCTCGCCATGGCCCCCCTAGCTGCGCCACCATGCTGGCCTTCCCCACGCGTCTACCAAAGTGAAGGCGTGCAACAATCAACGGTTGTGATAGGTGTCTAAAACACCTTGATATTTATCTATTGTTTATACTTTGTTCGCTAAGTTTTCTTGTAAAATATGTATCTTATGTTTTTTTTTTTAAGTATTTAGGTACTTTGGAGTCATTTGGAACAAAAGAAGAGGAAATGTCGCTTAAAAGGTCATCTCATGTGCAACTGCTATTGGAGGTGGACTATTTCTCATTATTTGCTTTTATTTCTTCATCTCTGTCTGAAAAGTATGTCGTCTTTAGTGATGCAATTTTTGTCTAAAAATCATGACAAATTTACAGGCAGAAATGGTTGAATTCTTGGGAGTTCTGGGTACGAATTTGTCACGAGTTCCCAGCCGAGAAAATTGATGAATGGAAAATGTTTTGCTGCCGTTAATTCTTTGTGAATGTTTAGGGACATGGGTTTGTTGTGGATTTGAATTTTGCAGAGATATTGGGAGTGTAGAAGATGTTTCCTTCAGTGATGACAACACCACCAGGTTATGCACAGAACCTGTTTAGATAATTGCCTGAATGAACTTCTTCGCCACTCTAAGCTTTAGTTGAGTCTGTGATCCTAGGGGTTATGGTCAGGTTCAGTTGAGAAGATACACATGGAGTTTTGGTGTTGGAAGTACATGTTTTGTGTGGTTAATCTCAAGGAGATGCGGATGGCATTGATGCCATGACATGGTGGTAATAAAATGGTTGTCTGTGATATACTGTTACATGTGAGCTAGGACGTGGAGTATGAGAATCTCTTGCAGTGAGTTAGATGTATGTTAGGAAAGGATCATTACAGGTGAAGCTCCAGAATGAGAATTGGAGAGGTGTAAAATAGAAAACAGGTGTTTCTATGCAGCTGAGTTGCATTACAGTTGGTTTAGCTGATGAGATTGCAGTGGAGTTGTGCAAGATTATAAATGGAGATTGAATGGGTGATCATAAGATATGGTAGCAGGGTAAGAAGCTGGTCAAGAGAAGGTTGTGTAGTCGCAGCTGGAAATGTTTTGAACTGAGATGCTCCATATAAGAGATGGATTATGAAATGAGTTGATCTTGTTGATAGAATGGGATTTCAAGTAAGAAGCAGTGGTGACTGCAATGAGGTTGGATTTTGGTTTGATACAGAGTTACAGTTGCAGCTATGGGTTAGAATATGTGATGAATTGCAGGTGTTAATGGATGTTGTGTGTGTGGCATTGAAACTTGAAAGTGAATTACAGTGGATGGTGCAGGTGGTTGATAAGGCTTCCAGCTGAACTGGTGTAGATTATGAAGTTGGCTCTGAGGTGGATTCATAGAAGAAATTTTACCTGAAATTCTGGCATTGAAGGGGGTAATGCAGGTGGAGCTGGTGATACTGAGAATTATAGAGTGAGTTATGTTGAATAATTCAGTTGGACTTGAACAACAGTTCAAGGAGATGCTCTGCAGGGCTGGAAGTTTACAAGGAATGGAGTTGTTTCTGCAAATGAGGGCTGAAGCTATTGCAGTATGACAGTGGAACTGGAATAGGCAAGAAGTGAAGATATGGCAATAGTAGAATGCATATCCATCATGGCTGGAGAGAAAGCTGTGCAACAGCTCTGGCCCAGAGACCAATCAGCTGAGTTAGCACTAACTCATATCTGAATGAGCTAATCAGGTACCTGACTCAGTGTCTTTGACCGTGCTGACCCAATTTGAATCATTTTACCGGTGACTGGGTGGACTTTTCTGGTCACCTGAGATATTTCCCGGTGCCGGATTCCGGCCAACTTCCATCAATTGCATCAGTTTTCCGGCAAGTAGTTTTTGGGAATAGTTTTCACATGGGTTTTTCTCATACATGGGCTTGGAGGACTTCTATCTATTGGACCTTTGAAGAATAAGCCTAATTTTGGAACAAGAAGAGCTATAAAAAGGAAATCTTCTACAATTTTGATCACGTATTTTATACTTGGAGATCTGGAGGATAGCAGCGACTAGGGTTTTCTTTCGTATTTATTTTTCATCTTCTTTATTTGATTATTGATTATGATGAACTCCATATCTATGAGTAGCTAAATCTTATACTATTGATTAAGGATGTAGTCCTATTTCTAAAACTTGTGCTTGAGTTATGTATTAGTTTTCTCTCTTTGTTTTTGTTCAAATCTCTACTGCTTTTAATAATCACATGATTGATGGTGATAGGATTTAGATGTTTGGTTAGTTAAGTGGACAATTAATTGAACTTGCATCTTGTCCATATATATTTTAGGGTTTTTCATCAAGCGATACCTAAATACAAGTAGCATGATATGATTATAGTTTGTAGTGATACACTCTTATAATCATATGTAGAGTTTGACCATTGTCCGAATTGGCATGCGCAATGTATGACAATTGTATTGATTAGCCTATTTACCAAACTTAATGCTCCTAGGAATTTATCTTAATTAGCGCAAGGCGTTAGGTTATTCTTTAGGTAGAATTCACATACGCAGCTCTAATGCGTGTGTTGGTGAACTTAGGAAATTATTGGATTATCTTTCTCTCTTGATATTCTAGGCTTTTGATAATAAAAGAGATTAAATTGTAATTCTAATCATATATGCAAGCACATGTTTAAGATTGAAGATGAATTCCTTGACCAATATCTTTCTCTCATTGATTACTTCCAACTATTTACTTTGCTTTTATTTTACTTTTATTTTACAAAAATCAGAAATCCCCCTCTTGGTTACTAAGAAACTAGAATTTGATAACAACAATCGCCTCTCTGTGGATACGAACTCTTCCTTACATTATACTTCATTCATATTTTGTTGAGTAAGAAAGTGAATTATTTTTGAAACTTATGACATCGATCAAATTTTAGTGCCGTTGCCGGGGAGGCATTCGGCTTGTTATTAGTTTTTAGTTTCTTTTTATTATTTTTCTGCTTGCATACTTGTTTTTTGTTTCTTGTCTTGTTTCTTACTTGTTTGCGAGAATTATTTTCAGGTACCTAATCCATGGCTTCTAAAGATTGGAATTATCCAAGGCGAGGGATAACTACTCGAAAAGGCACAATACTCCAACAAAGGAAAGGCACAACGGAAGAACAACAATTAGAAGTAGAACACGGTACTTTCCAGCAAGTAGAAGAAGAAGTTCTTGAACACGAGATTCCTTTGGAAGAAGAAGAAGGAGGAGAATAAGAAGCAATGGGTGATGCAAATAGTATACTCAAGGACTTGGCTTCTCACAAGATGGATACACAGCAGGGTTGTATTCAAATAGACTCTACTTTAGAGAATTACCAAAGTTCCATGGCATGGTGAATGAAGATCCAAACAAGAATCTTATGGACTTCCATACCATTGTCACGGCTATGCTTCCAGCGAATATGGAGGCCGATGGTGCTATGTTGAAAGTTTTTCGATTATCTTTGGCATATGTGTTAAGGATTGGTTATACTATTTGCCTTCCGGAAGTGTCACAACATGGAATGGGCTGAAGAAACTCTTTCTAGGGAGATATTTTCCTGCATCAAAGGCTACTCAAATTCGCGAGATTTGCGGAATGAAGCAAAATGTGGGAGAATCCTTATATGATTGTTGGGAACGATATAAGAGATTGGTGGCAAGCTGCGCTCACCACCAATTCAGTGTTTCGATGATTATCCAATACTTTTATGAAGGACTCCAATCAAGTGATAGGAATATTATTGATGCTACGGGTGGTGGTGCACTAGTGAGCAAGACGGTGGCACAAGCTAGAGAGTTGATTGAAAATATGGCAGAAAACTCCCAACAATTTTTGAGTCTTGGCTCGGATGTGCTTCTTAGGAGAGTAAATGAAGTGAGCAAGGTCGAGGAACTTCGTCAACAAATGGGTAACATAACATCAATGTTGCAACAAGTTTCAGCCGCGGTGATACCAAGTTCTCATCAAGGGTATGAAGAAGACAATGAAAAAGCTAACGCGATCTTTCCAAATCAGCAAAGGCGGTATGATCCATATTCAAATACCTACAATCCAGGATGGAGAGATCACCCCAATTTTAGCTATGCCAACAAGCAAGGTGCAGTCCAATAACCTACTTTCAACCGTTCGAGTGGATTTCAACCACAACAACAACAATTCCAGGCGCAACAACAACAATTTCAGTAACCACAACAATCAATGTAAAATCAAGGTTCCGATATCGACTCAAAGCTTCAAACAATGATGCAAGGCATTTCTACTATGTTTAAAGACAACCAACAAGAGACTAAGAGTGCGATAAAGGATTTGCAGACACAAATAGGTTACATGGATACTGAGTTGAACCAAGTGAAGGCACAAATGGGTTCCATGGCTACTTACAACTATTAATAAGTTCCCAATATTTGAGAACAACACTACAAATCCAGAGAGAGACGGTCTAGTGTAGATCCATCTACATAGGAAACACAATAAGCAGTTAGAGGTTGACTGAATTCAATACCACTTATAATAAGGCAATACATAGTGGAAGTACACAGTGATATGAAATTTACCTTCCAACTAGTCCTGAGAAGGGGGGTCCCTTGTTCTCTCCTGCATTGAAGTATTACCAAGAAAGGAATAACATGATTACTCTTTATAAAGCACCCCTTCTTGTGTTTAAGCAAGGTTAAATTTCAAAAATCACATCTTGTTTTGGGTAACAAAGAGAGCATATACCTTGAGAATAAAACAATATGAGCATATACCCTATATGAGCAAAATTTGAATAGTGAAGTACCCGAAGCATCAAAGATACGCCACCAAGATCAAACACTAGGATAGTTTAATTTTTTTTTCTTCTCAAATACACAGGCCAAAAAAGCAGCACCAGGCTCATTGATGCATCATCCACAAGTTTTCTCAAGACCTGTACAAAGAAATAAGTAAGAACAATTTCATAAGAATGCAACATCAAAAATAATATAACAATAAACTACATTAAAATCACAATATAGAAACATGAGTACAAGTTAGTTTGATCCTTGGTCAGTTATACAGAGGCAACAGTTATAAAGTCACAAAGTAAACAGGTGGGACTTTGATCCTTGGTCATTGCAAATAAGTTATACTCAACTCAAAGTTCTAAAACATGAACATGCTGGCATTGATCGTCTTCAAATCATTTCCCTCAAAAATAAGACGCTACTCAACTGGCACATCGATTGTCCCAATAATTTTTTCTTTAAACAATGGAACTCGCACTTGCAAATTTTCAGCATTGCATAATTTAAAAATAAATAAAATAATAATGATCAGCTACACCAAAACTATAGTCAAAACATGAACAAACAAAACTTAACATTTTTCTTAACTCAGAATGTATAGATCTGTGAATTCATTAACTGCGCTTATACTGGCTTCTTGAGCACAAATTTCACCCACCATACTATTGAGATGACACCACAAAGCACAATGCATCAAACATTGCACAACTGAACTTTAAAATTAGAATAGTGAAGTACCTGAAACATCAAAGATACACCACCAAGATCAAACACTAGGATAGTTTCAATCTTTTTCTTCTAGAAACCGTAGGTCAAAGAAGCAGTAGCAGGCTCATTGATGAGATGAATAAACAAACATATATCCTAGAACCATTTACTTATTTGTTATACAACCCATACATTAGGATACTTCCAGCAAACAAAAATAAGCGTACAATAAAATAAAAAAACTACTACCACCAGCATCCACCACCAAGATCTAAGCATAAAATAAAATATAAACACACCCAGAAACTCAATCCACCACCCCCACCACAATCCACCATCCCACCACCAAGATCTAAGCATAAATTCAAATATAAACACACCCAGAAACTCAAAACATGAAATCAAAGTCTAGAAAGACTAAAATCATCATAAAAAATGAAGAATCAGAGAGAGGGAGAGTGTTGATTAGTTTAGTTATTACCACCAGCTCTTCTCTTGACAGTGAACCATGAAATTATAGATCCCTAAAATCAAAATTCCCTCAAGCAGTTGAACTAAAAGAACAATGAAAGAAAAAGAGATAAGAAATTGAGCAAAAGAGATCTTCCCTTTTTGGTAGAGATGGAGAATAACCTTCACGGTGAACCCTGAAATCAAAAAGACCTAAAATCAATAAAACCCCTTGTAGATGCATTTTACTACAAACTACATCCAAAGGATAGAAATGTACGACTCTTATCAAACGAAAGTAAACACTCAACCATGAACACAAGATATACGTGGTTCGGTATGATTACCTACGTCCACGGGGGTGAAATGATGAATCTTATTACTTCACGGTGTTACAAAGGTGTTGCTCTTAGTGGGATTTCCTTACAAGATGAACTTTCTTCTCATTCACTTCTTTCTAATTCTAACTCGGGTTTCTCTCTCCTTTCTCTCCCAAAAATTACAACCTACCTCTCTAGAATACAAGTCCCGCTATTTATAGGAGAAAATTTATACAACGAAGTTAGAATGTTGACCATGTTACATCTAATTATCTGTTCTGTGATCGGGCCGACTCACGTCGTCTTGTGCGGTCGATGCATCTTGGCTCCTCGCCTGTATTTCGTTCGAGCCAATCTATTATGGTCCCCTGTTGACGCGATGTCGGCTGTCTCGATAGTCGCCCTTATGATCAGTCGATGTGTTCCATACTTTCTTGCCTGTTTGACTGTAGCTCCTCGTTTGTCCCGTCCCGCCTTATCTTGTCAGCTTTATCAGAAGTTTGGGTCAAGTCTTGTCCGACATTATTACGCCCGATCCACGTGGCTTCCTTAAAATCCCGCGCTCTTTAATCTTTGCTCTATACTTCACGTTTCTTTGTATTTGGGTGCACTGGGTCTAGGATGTTGCCACCTGGATCTGTAGATAATTTACACCTACATTTATTCCCCTTCTTCCACCCGTTTGGAAGAACATTCTTAACCGCCCATGTTTTCGCTCATGCCGCTAATCCCGATTTTTCCACTTTATGACTCCGTCATTTGGTTACTTTCTTCTTTAAATAGCCCGCTCCTTTCTTCCTTCTTCTTCTCTGCCCTTCTTACGTTTCTTCATATCTTACGCTTCTCAAAAAACCCTAGCTTTCTTGATTTTCTTTCGTCCTTTTCTCCTCATCGATCGTTACAGTAGCTGCTGTCGCCTCATCTTTCTTTGTTGAAAACCGAGTTCTGCATTATCTTCGTTAATGGCTTCTTCTCCTTCCATGGCTGAAAAGAGGTCTGTTGATGATATTTTTTCCGAGTTTGATGTTCCCCCCTTGCTTCTCTGTTTTTGCTTGAGAGCCATTCTAGGTATGATGATCGCGCGATGAGATCTATTTTTGCTGATAGCTCTTCTTCTATTTCGTGCAGGTCCGAGAAAAGGGTGAAAGATCTTTCAGATGAAGATTTCATTGAGAAGTTGAAGGAGACGTACGATCTTCAAAATTACGAAGTGACCATTCTCTCGGGCCGAAATGGTAGTTTGAAGAAAACCGATATGAAGAAGCACGAGCAATCGGCTAATTGTGTGGTCATCACCTTGGGTCAGCTGGAGCTAGGCCTTCGTCTTCCCTTATACAACCCTGATAGCCCATTTTATTACGAGATTTTGTCCCAGATTTGGCCTTCTCGTGCTTTAGCTCAATGGACTGGCAATACTTTCCGAATTATGAACGAGTGGAGGGATCGCCGCGATGGTCATGGTTCTACTGCCGAGTGGTCGACCTACAAGCCCGAGGACGCTCCTGAGTATACCGTTGCCAATTTCCTTATCAACTATCGAGCTGGTACTTCGACCTTGGGCAATCTTGATGGGTTTGCTGCAAGTCCTCATCAGGTCAAAACTATGCCCGAGGGTGTCGAAATAATGATGCCGGATGCCGATACTATCGGCCATGGTTCCAACAGGCGAGCCCGACATTCTAATGATCCGACCTATCCCCGAGTTCCGCTTCTTGTTCGAGGTCATATCCTTCATGGTAACTTCCCGTCGCCTACTTTTCCCGCCGAGCCCTATTCTTTCTAGGTGGTTAATGATGACAAGGCCGATAAGGTACGCGCTTTTCTTGATTTCTATCTTGTTAGCTTCGGGCGTCAGTTAGTCATTTGTTGTTGTTTGAAAATCTCAGGTCAGTTCGACCAAAACTATCGGGTCTAGGAAAAGAGGTGCTGGCACAAGGGTTTAGGAAGACCAGGGGAAGGTAACAAACATAATGATTCCCTTATAAGTACATGTACTTGCCCCTGTTTTTTGCCTTCACATGTTCTGATGAGACACTTGTGCCGAAACACCCGAGGCGCGATGATGATGACGTTGACAATGTCGACCCTACTCCGCTTAGGCTTAGTCCTGGTAGAGGTAAAGAAATTGCTAAGCCACCGCCGAAAATGAGCCCCCTCATTGATCTTTCCGATGAGGATGAGTTGTTTGGAGATACTGTGCCGGGTGACAAAGTCGGTGAACAAGGTGTGGGCGACCAGCAGGAGCCCTCAGAGATGCCCGCCGTAGAGAAGGTTGTTACTAGTGTTCCGGTAGAGCTTCCCTGTGTGCCCCGGTTTACTGAGGGATCGTCTTCTAGCGCCGAGACTTTCTTCACTGTTTCTGGACCGATCATGAATTCCTTGGGTGCGTTTACTTCCTCCGACTTTGGGAAGTATACTGGTGAAGAAATGTTGAATGTTGTACCCTGTTATGGCGACATCGCCTTGACACTGTGGTGAGCGACTCGGTTCTGTATAGTAATGCCCCACTTCTGATTTCTGTCCTTAGTGTCGCTTATGATGCAAACTCGTTTGTTTGTGTTAGATCATGAACCGTGTATGCTTGGATGCCGCCAATCGCCTTCGAGATAAACAGTTGATAGAGTCTCTCCAACTTCAACTTCAGAATGAGAAGGGTCCCGCGAACGAGCTAGAGATCAAACTTGCCGATGCTCAAGGTATATGATTCTTCTTGACTTGTGTTGATTGAGTTTATCGTGCCAGTATCCTGAGTCGGGTATCCTTCTTCTTAGCCGAGGTATCTAGTATAGGTATAGACGCTACTTCGGATTTTAGGATTCTGAAGAGAAAATGGGATATTGAGAAATACCTTGTGGAAAATCTTCGTCAACGAATAGCAAACAAAGACGATAAAATAGACCGTCAAACTTAGGAGATTGCAAGTCTTGAGGACGAGTTAGAACGACATCGCCGGTTTGATTATGATCCTTCCTAGATGGACAATTTACGGGCTCATTTGGGATCTTCTCAGCGTCTTGATGCCGAAAAAACTTCTTTAGCCACGAGTTTGGAGCAAAGGGTAAGCGCTCTTCAATTACAGAATCGAGATTTTCACGAGGACCGCCGACGAATATTGAGAGATAAGGATGTGGTGGAGCGAGCTAACAGCGATTTACTGGGCCGAGTGCGTGAATTTGACAAAGTTATGGGAGATTTAGAGTGGATTAGATCGCAGCTTGTGGTTCTACAAGCGTCGCGTAATCGGTTAATGAACGATTGGGCCGAGAATAATAAGTATTGCCCTAGTAACGAGTTCAACGAGCAACATTATAACGAATTAACCATGAAGTTGTCCAGGACCGAGGATGAGTTGTCCAAGTCGGTAGAGTCGCTTCAGTCGGTGTTACCCGCCCTGTTAGGTCTCTTAGCCGATGTGTTGAGGCCATTTTTTAGATCCAGATCGCGCTTTATTCTTGCAAAAATGTTAAGTTGTATCCGATGAATAACATCCTATATTTGTGGTTTTGTAGCCTCGCAAAAACGTTCGCAGGAGCTTGATCTGGAGGTTCGCCGATTGAAACAGGCCGAGGTCGATTTGGGCTTCAAGTTAGCTGAGGCTGAGGAAAACGCTTCCCAGATTACCCAACAACTCGAGGATGAACGGGTCGCCCATGCGGAGGAGTTAGATCAGAAAGTTCAGGCTGGCATTATGGACTAGGTGGAGAAGAAGCGGCTCGAGGTCGCGCAGAGGAAGGCCGGCGCGGCTCCTCCCAAGGTTTAGGCTTTCTTTTTGTGGTGCTGCATCACTATGTTGCCCCTTCCATCGGGTTGTAAATCGCTCTAAAAACTTCTCCCCTTTTTAATTTCCGCTACCTCGCTTGTTCGTTTTAATGGGGGTGTTGCGTCACCGATGTTGTTTGTTTCATTTCCGCTAAAATTTTCATTTCGTATGTCCGTGCGATGCTTTCCGTACTTTGTTATCAGACGCTTGGTGTTATCAATTTAGATTTTATTTCTTGTGTTATTCTGGCGATTGTTGATTGATGTACCATGCGATCGATGTGTTTTTCGTTTTGTATGCTGCTCCTCTGGGTGTTGGTTGTTGCACGACACGATCGATTTGTTTCTTGTTCCGCATGTTGCCCCGACCGTTTGTTGATTAACGCACGACGTTATTTGTTTCGCTTTTGTTCCTGGTGTTATGCCCTGCAATTGTTTCTTTTATATGTTAGAACTCTAACCATTTCTGTCGAACACACCCAACAAGGAGGGTCATCGGGACCTATGCCATGTCCTGATCGGGGTATCTCATCACTATCTCTTTGGATTCAGTGGAAAGGTATCAGTCATCCTAGTTCTAGGTCCGATGGTCCCGAGTGGTTATCGATCAACCGATCTCGGGCAAGTGGACACGCCCACTTGCGATGGTGGTGACCTTTCAGATGTAAGTAGGCCACCTAGCTGAGTAGACCTCGCGTCTAAACAACCTTTGGAATTGGTTTCCAACCACCAGAACCCTTAGGCTACCTCGGCACTTGCACACTGCCACTGCCCCGAGTTCGAATAGCCAGGCGACTGTAAGGTACCTCGGCACTTCCACACTGGCATTGCCCCGAGTACGAATGTCCATTCGAGTGTAAGTCACCTCGGCACTTCCACACTGGCTTTTCCCCGAGTACGAATGAGCATTCGAGTGTAAGTCACCTAGGCACTTCCACACTGGCATTGCCCCGAGTACGAATGACCATTAGTCGCTTGTGCCCTATCCCATACCCCTCACGGTTTCACAGAGATAGAAGACACGTTTGCTTACCGTTTTTTTTTTCTGCATTGCCCGTCAAGGATGATAGAGTTTCAGGAATCGGATGTTCCATGGTTTGAGCTCTCTTGATCCGTCGATTCACAGTAGTCGATACGATCCCTCGCCCTCCTTAGATTGGATTATATATGGCCCGCCCCACTTTGGTGCTAGTTTTCCGCCTTTTTTGTCGCGCTCCCATTCAGCTAGAAATTTCAATACCTGCTGCCCGGGATTAAACTATCTTGGTCGAACGCGCTTGTTGTACTCCCGTTGTAACCTCCTTTGATAATTTTCCATTTTTTGTAGCGCCATTTCTCTTGTTTCTTCCAATTCGTCGAGTTTAGCCAAGATCATATCGGACGACACGCTTCGCCTCCACGCTTCAGTTCTTGTGGTAGGTATCATTGCTTCTGTTGGTAGAATCGCCTCAGTTCCGTAGGTAAGAATAAAAGGGGAAAACCCCGTAGCTTCCCTCCGTGTGGTTCTGTATGCCCATAGGACGTTATATAATTCCTCGCACCATTTGCCATATTCCCCGTCCAGTTTCTTCTTCATGTTATCGGCGATGGTCTTATTAGTGATCTCGGCCTGCCCATTGCACTGGGGGTAAATCGGGGTAGCTTTGCTCTTCCTGATGTTTTAAGTGTTAAATAGAAGATCAATGTTCTCTCCCTGTAGTTGTTTTCCATTATCAGACACGATGGAAGCCGGGACCCCGAAGCGATAAATGATATGTTCCCAAATGAACTTAAAAACATCTTTGTCTCGAATATGCCTCAGTGGTGCCGCCTCGACCCACTTGGTAAAATAATCCGTAGCCACGATCAAATACTTCCTTTGCCCCGTTCCTACATGTAACGGCCCGACAATGTCCACTCCCCATTTAGCAAAAGGCTACGGACTTATGATCGAGTTTAATGGTACGCCGGGAGCATGGATTTTCTTCCCGAAACGCTGACATTCTTCACAACCTCTTGCCATTTTCTTTGCGTCCTCGTTCATATACATCCAAAAGTAGCCCATTATTTTTTCCTTATCCGACAAGCTTCTTCCCGAGCTGTGATTTCCAGCCGCCTTATAGTGTATCTCATGTAGGATTATATGGACTTCTTCCCTTCTTAAGCATCGTAGGAGTGGCCCTAGGTAGGAATTCCGATATAAGATCCCCCCCCCCCCCTTAACTCGTAGGCGCCCGATTTACTTTTGATCTTGTTCATCTCGAGCCGACTCTTAGGTAGCTCACCCGTCTCTAAGTATTGATGTATCGGCTTTCTCCAGTCGCCTTCTTTGTATCTCTCGGCTGTGTTAACGACCACCTCGATCCGTGCTTCTTGTGTTTCAGGGATAGACGGGTTGAGTAGCCTCATAACGCGTATCCCTTCAATGCTCGGGTCTACTAACTGTGAGGCGATGTATGATAGTGCATCCGAGTGTCTGTTATCATTTCGGCAGATGTGACGGAATTTAATATCTGGGATTTTCTTGATGTAAAATTGGGCGAGCTCCCAATATTTTTGCAGCACCGGATCGTGTGTAGCGTATTGGCCAGTAATTTTCCAGATCACTAGTTGAGAGTTACTAGTCATTCGAACCTCATGCAGCCCCATTTCCACAATTATCCGTAAGGCATGGATCACCGCCTCATATTCGGTGACGTTGTTCGTTGCCTTGAATTCTAACTTGAACGAATGCACAATCTTCCTCCCCTTTGGCATGGTGAACACCAACCCGAGACCCGATCCGTCTTTGTTAGATGCCCCATCAACAAATACTTCCCATCGTGTTGGGATACTAGCGGATAGCAGGTCCGCCGGCCCCTCTTGTTCTTCTGTCATTCCCGGTATATCTTCTACCTCGTCCTCATAACTGAGGGGGAAGTCTTCCAAGAAATCGGCCACTACTTGTCCTTTGATCGCGGTTCTTGTCTCGTATATCACATCATATTATTTGATTATGGCTCCCCACTTGGAGATTCTCCCCGATCGCCCATCACTATCCAAGACCGCTTCGATAGGCGATTTGGTGAGCACCCGTATTCGATGAGCTTGAAAATATGTTCGTAGTTTAGAGGCAGCAAAGGCTAGCGCGAGCACCATCTTCTCCATTCTAGTGTAGTTCTTCTCGGCCGGACTTAAAGTTTTGCTGGCGAAGTATAACGGCTTTTCCACTCCCATCTATGTTTTAACCAATACCGCACTTATGGCATAGGGTGTCACGCCTAAGTATAAAGTGAGAATTTCTGACGGCTCAGGCCTTTGAAGAACCAGGAGGCTAGCTAGATGTAGCTTGATACTTTGAAAAGCTTCTTCGCTTGCGTCCGTCCATCAGAATTTTTCTCCTTTCTTCAAGATGTCGTAAAAAGCCTTGCATTTGTCCGATGATCGTGACACAAATCGTCCCAATGCGGCTATGAAACCGTTTAGTTTCTGCACGTCTTTCACCGTCGCGGGAGATGGCATGTCAACTACGGCTCGTACCTTTTCGGGATCCGCTTATATTCCCCTGGGAGTGATGATGTAGCCTAATAATTTCCCCGATGTGACCCAGAAGTCACACTTGGCAGGATTAATCTTCATCTTGTGTTTCCTCATTGTTTGAAAGATCTCTCGAAGGTCTCGGACGTGGTTTTTTGATTTCCGACTCTTAACTAACATGTCGTCCACGTAAACTTCTATGGTATCGTGAATCTTGTCTTCGAACATATCACCTACCAATCTATGGTACGTAGCCCCAGCATTCCTAAGTCCGAATGGCATCTTGGTGTAACAATACAATCCTCTTGGCGTGAAGAAGGAGGTGTGTTCCTGGTCCTCGGGCGCCAGTGGTATTTGGTTGTATCCCATGTATCCGTCCATTAAAGTCATCGCTTCGTATCCCACTATTGATTCTACTAATTGATCTATACTGGGAAGGGGGAAGCTGTCTTTCGGGCAGGCCTTGTTCAATTCGCTGAAATCAATACATATTCGGACTCCCCCTTTCTTTTTTGGTACCACCACCATGTTAGATATCCACTGTGGGTAGTGGGACTTCCTTATTATTCCGGATTCTTGTAACTTCTTCAGCTCGACCTCGACCGCCGCTTGCAATTATGGCGCGATATGCCTCATTTTTTGTCTAACCGGTTTGAACTTCGGATCAATTTTTAAGTGATGACAGCAGACCTTTGGGTCAATACCCTCCAAATCATGCACTTCCTAAGCGAATGACTCCAGGTTTTCTTTTAATAGCGTCGTGAGTTTACTGGTTTCTTCGTCCGATAGTAATGCCCCGATCCTCACTACTTTAGGTTCCTCTATCGTTCCCAAGTTTACTTCTTTAGTCGGATCGACTTTCGAGAAGTTTGATTTGGTCTCCCTGACTGGGGATGCTTCCTTTAATTGCTACGAAGGGTCTTGTTCTCGCGTTTCGTGTGCCAGGACCACTTGAGAAATCGCCTCCTCCAATTCTTTTGCTGCCTTCACTTCCTTTTCTTTGTTCTTTTCTTGCCTTTGCCGAGCTCGCCGTCGCTCATTTATTTCTATATCAACTTTCATGCATTGTCGTGCCGCCTGGGAGACTCCCATAACTTCCTCTATTCCCTTGCAAGTCGAGAACCTTAACCTTTGATGGTAGGCCGATGCTACGCCCTTTATCCCCGCAACCCATGGGCGCCCGATAATGGCCTCATAAGGTGAAGCGACGTCGACTATACAGAAAGTGGTTAGTGTGTCGAGGTAGCCACCACCATCTGAAACTCTTAAAGTTACTTCGCCCTTCGGGATGGTTACTGTGCCGTTGAAGCCGTAGATACTGTATGTGGATGGGACGAGCATATCGTCTGAGAGTTTCATTCTTCTGAACGTGTCGTAGAACAGCACCTCGACTGAACTTCCGCTATCCACCAGAATCCTTCTTACTCCCCACTTTTCAATGAACAGTGTGATGACCAGTGGATCGCTGTGTGCCTGTCCGTTTGCTAGGATATCCTTAGCCGAGAACGATATGGGCACCGTCATCCAGGGTTCCATGGGAAGAGACTTGGCTACGCTGAATATCTCTTTACCGTCACGATCCCTTTTATGGATCCTAGTGGTGATTACTGGGCCGAGAGTGTAGTTTTGCATAGCCGAATGTGAAATGGTGTTTACGAATTGGTTCGCCCTATCGATGCGGACTTGATGAACTGGCGCATCGGGTGTTGCTTCCGGCCGAAGGGGGTGGCGGACATACTGCCTCAAATATCCATCGCGGATGAGGTGTTGAACAATATCTTTTACCTCTCGACAGTTATTGGTGGAATGGCCCCTATACTGATGGTAGTGACAGTATTCGGGATGATCTCGGGTCTCTTGGAACTGTACCCCCCTCGATGCTGGGTAGTTGATGTCGCTCCTATTCTCAACTTCCTTGAACACTTCTTCCAAAGAAGCGTTTAGTGGGGTATACGATCGGGCTTCCTGCTTTGGCTTCTTCCCTTTGGCCATCCATTCCCTCTTCTCACTGTTCCTCGGGGGAGGGTCCGATCTTTTTTCTGATCGCCTGATATGGTCGTCCGTGAACGTTTTAGTTTCAATACCGACTTCAGCACTGGCTTCTTATACCCCTCTATCTCTTGATTCGGCCTGAATTTCTTCCAAGGCGATGTAGTGTCCTTGCATTCTTCTCATCTCCTTTAAGGTTTTAGGTTTTTCAGAAAACATGGCAATCCAAATGGGGTCCGATCTCCCCAACGCGTTTTCAAACCCAAAGATGGCTTGGTCCACCGGTACCTTCCCAATTTCAGTACACAGTTTCCTCCATCTGTCGGTCAAGGTTCTCAATGGCTCTCTTAATCTTCGGGCGAGGGTAAAAAGCTTGTTCATTCTTGTCTGAGGTCGACTGTTATGCATATAGGTCTCAAGGAAGGCCTCGACTAGCACATCGTACCCGTTGATCGAACCTGATGCGAGTGAATAAAACCAATCTCGCGCCTCGCCCTCCAAACTATCTGGAAAGAATTTACACATAACTACCGGGTTACTTCTCCATTGGATCAGTGACATGGTATACATCTTAAGGTGTTCGGTCGCATCGCCAGTTCCATCAAATCTAGAGGGGAATGAAGGTAAAGTACACTTAGGTGGGAACGGAATTTGTTCCAATTCTTGAGAGAAAGGCGTTTTCTAGGCTTCGCTCATAATCTCGGCCAGCTTATCCTCTTCGTTTCCGCCCGAAAGTTCCTTGATTTTTGCTTCCAACTCCTTAAGCTTGTATTTAGTTGTCTGATCTTGCCGCCCGTCCCTTCCTCGCCTTTCTTCATCGGTGGACGATTCCTCGGGTGGTCCTTATCTCTGCGTTGGGGAAACCGGAGGTAATGGCGGCTGACCTGACTGATTGGGCTGATTAATGTTACTCTGCCCCATCATGGGTGGCAAGTGATCGGATCGGCCACGATAACCCGATGTTCCTCGGCTTGACGACCCTCTTGATCTGATCCGTTGGTTCCTCAGTTGGTAGTTCTCATACTCCAAGGCTAAATTCCGCTGCTGGAGTTCCCTCAGTGCCGCTTCTTGTCTCCTCTGACTCTCCAAAATGGCCAACAACGTCGGGTACGTACTCTCATGACTGGAATATCCATTGGGTTGGTGTGGCCGATGTTGTAATGGTGCTGATGTGGGTGGTGGGGGCGGTATTGGATTGGTTATATGATTGACAGCTTGATCGGTTGTCGGGACAATGTCAGTTGCTATTTCTCACCCCAACTGAATATGCCTAAGAAGCTCTTGTTCCCTTCCCAAAGCTTCCAGGTGTTCAATTTGTCTCCTCGTCGATTGCCTCTGAGCTCGCGCTGCAAGTGCTTCCTCATCGTCATCAGTGTCTGAAGCTGTGAGTCCATCGACTTGATCGACTCTTCTCTGAGTTAGTATAATCTGGTGCAGAGGTAAGGTGTTATCGTCCCGCCCCAAATCTACTTCCTCGTCTACAACAGGCATCCCTCGCGCAGCTGCATGAGATTCCTCGGGCGGTGGTTGTCGACTGTTCCCTTGCCTCGGCCCCGTTATCCCTGCCTGCATGCTGCTGCTAGTGACCGTGCGATTCCTTAACATCCTTATCGTCCCTGAAGTGCTAGACATTAGTTACGTCGCGTGATAAGACGAGTATCGCCCGTCCCTACGTCAGCAAATACGAAAAAGAACCCCTTACTTCGACCTGATTTTTCTAACAAAATGCACAGACAAAAAAGGATAAACGTTCGACTCTACGACTACTGTCACTATGCAGGGTCAACTTTGGTTATCAAGTGGGTTCCGTTTATCTACCCTATTTTGGTCTTATGCTGAATCTGTGGCTGTACTCACTTCCCCGTCACTATCACTCCGTACGACGTCGCTCTCTGTACTCGACCTATGCATTTAAGTTGGTTTGTCCTTTGTTCTACATGCTCCAAATCATTGATCTTATGCACGTGATGCTTAGAAAGTACGACAAGTAACCCCTAGAATTAATTTGAACTTGTACCAACTCCACTTTCTCGAGATTTAATTATGACCTTTCCGAAGACTTACGCTACACCGTCGGCTAAAAATTATACTAGGTCGACAGATCATTACACGATGAAACATCTAAAACGCTAACTTTTGGTAACTCCGAGCACCCAACTTCTTACCTCAGCTAAAAACAACTCGCTTAACGCTAACAAACACACAATTATCAAGAACAAATAGTCGTCCCTTCAACAGATTCTTCACGTAGCTTCTAACCCGAACTGTTAGTCGCTGGTGAGCTCGTGAAGTTTCTCTGTCGATCAAACTTTTGAAGACGCTAAGAAGACTCTGCTACTACTATGACTTTAAATGCTCAGTAAATGACTCAAAACAACCATTACTTCGGCCAACAGAGTTCATCGTAGCTTCTAATCCAACACATTAACGTGTATTGAGGAGCTGTTGATCGTCTCTGAAGACTTTAATGGCAAGGTATCCGGAGATCTTAGTCATGTCCCCTTATTCGGCGCCAGAATGTAGATGCATTTTACTATAAACTACATCCAAAGGATAGAAATGTACGACTCTTATCAAACGAAAGTAAACACTCAACCATGAACACAAGATATACGTGGTTCGGTATGATTACCTACGTCCACGGGGGTGAAATGATGAATCTTATTACTTCACGGTGTTACAAAGGTATTGCTCTTAGTGGGATTTCCTTACAAGATGAACTTTCTTCTCATTCACTTCTTTCTAATGCTAACTCGGGTTTCTTTCTCCTTTCTCTCCCAAAAATTACAACCTACCTTTCTAGAATACAAGTCCCGCTATTTATAGGAGAAAGTTTATACAACGAAGTTAGAATGTTGAACCTGTTACATCTAATTAGCTGTTCTGTGATCGGGCCGACTCACGTCTTCTTGTGCGGTCGATGCATCTTGGCTCCTCGCCTATATTTCGTTCGAGCCAATCTCTTATGGTCCTCTGTTAACGCGATGTCGGCTGTCTCGATAGTCGCCCTTATGATCAGCCGATGTGTTCCACACTTTCTTGCCTGGTTGACTGTAGCTCCTCGTTTGTCCCGTCCCGCCTTATCTTGTCAGCTTTATCATAAGTTTGGGTCAAGTCTTGTCCGACATTATTACGCCCGATCCACGTGGCTTCCTTAAATCTCGCGCTCTTTAATATTTTCTCTATACTTCGCGTTTCTTTGTATTTGGGTGCACTGGGTCTAGGATGTTGCCACCTGGATCTGTAGATAATTTACACCTACACCCCTAAACAAGCAGTTGCACCAAAACAATGAAAAAGGGAAATACCGAGATGAGATTGAGTGAAGAAATTATACCCTGAATCATAGAACTCCACCTTCTCCATAGATTTGAACCACCACCAACAACTACAGGAAAAATATATCAACCACCATACCTGAAGCTAACTTCTGCCTACATCACCACCACCCAATCTAAAATTAATCATTCACAAAAAGAAAAATCAATCACAAAAAGTAAGGTGATGCATTCAAAAAAAAAGTCACGTCAAAACAAAATACTAAAATGGATCTCCAACTGGAAAGTTAGGATTTATTTTACAACATCCAATTACATTTTACCTGATTCTTCTTCTAAGAAATCGCAAATTCAACATTTTATATGGTTTGCGAAATCAGTTTTTTCAATGATATATTTGATTACTATAAAATTGGTTTACAGATATGAGATGTGAGATGTGGTTACTGATTTCTCACAGGTTGAGAGTTCGTTTTTAGTAGATTTAGGGGTTTTTCGAGTTCATCAGTTGAAGGAAGAGTAATAATAAGAGACGAGGGAAGAGGAGGAAGAGAGGAAAGGTGAGAGAAGGATAAGGTTCGTGTCTCTCTCCTTTGGGATAAAGATATGGTTGAGGGGAAAAATATTATTCAACCGTCCATTATTTATAGATTGAATCTTAACCGGAGGTGAAATATCCTACTAGAAAGTATCTATCAGGGAAACAAGACTCCCAAAGTGTCGAAGTAGAAGTTAACCATAGTCTTTCTACAACGAAAACTTTGACTTAAGTCAACAAAATATTAAGTACGTCGTTGTAGAAGTCAATCTAAGTCATGCGATAATGACATCTTGACTTTAGTATGGGGCACTTTCAGCATATTGTTTTGGTTTTCCGCTCTGCGATGTTTATATTGTGTCGTTTCATTGTGTCGTAGACAGGCCTTTTTCCACTAGTGGACGTTTTACCAAAAAGTGTCATTATACATTGCTGGTTAAGTACAGCTAACGGTTCCTAGAGGTGACCGTCATTAATTATCGCCACAAGTGGTGGCAGTTGACTAAACTTTGATGGAAACTGCTTATAATGACGTTTATTGCTATAAAATGTTATGATAGAGGTATCCTACGGCGACACTTGTGAACTGTCACGTATATTTGATATATACTGACAGTTGGGGTCTACACTGTCACAATAGCTCGGTCTACACTGTCACAATAGCTCATGTAATGACGGTTTGGGTAATACATGTCACAATAGTTTGTAATGAATAGTGACGGTTTAGATGACTAACCCTCACAATATATATATATATATATATATGACATTTTCCTATCTAACTCGGTGCATATTGTGCTTTCATGTTTAAAAATTAATAAACGACAATGTATCCCATATAGGGACCAGATCATGGGACTCATAATTTTGACGCATGATTTTGACACAAACATCTAATCGTTCATTTCACTTCATCTAAAGGCTGTCAAGCTTAATTAGTTGGCATATGTTTTAGCCCAAATAAACTATACGGCTCCAGCCAAGCCGAGACAAAGAAAATAAGGTATATCTTCCCACGTTTTCGGTTAAGTAGTTTGGTCTTCTTCCCCAATTATCCATTACGGTATTGATAACTTTTTTTTAATTCTTCTTCCTATTCTTTTTTTGGACCATTGATTTCATAGATTTGTTTTTACATCAATTGTTTTCTTTTCTTTTCTCTTTCCATGGAAGTAAAGATTTTTTCTACACTAGATCGGGCGAGGCTATGTCGTGTTAGTATAATGGCCAAGAGGAAGAGGAGTCTATTGATTGCATACCATTTCTTTTTTTCAGTAATTCAATTATCATATAAATTTATTTTTGATAGCTTATCTATTATTTGTGGGGATGTTATGCATATATTTTAAGTTTTTCATTTGGATTTCGGACTATAACCATGGATGACTTGATAAAGCTGATGATAATCAAGTATTGATTGATGAACGTAATGATGTGAATGGATTTTTGAATGAAAAACACTGCTAATAATACTCGAACTTCAAACATCGATCCTTATAGCATAAATACATTTATGGTTTATTCGTTTGAGCAATTTATTGAAAATGGAGGGGAAACGGGAAGGTGTTACCAAGTTAGGCGAAGAAGACGAATAGATATTCATTTGTGGAACCGAAAAATATTGGCAGAAACTATATTGGCTCGGCTTGGCTGGATCTGTACAGTGTATGGGAAAACATGCCACCTTATATATGTTAAGTAGTTATATCAGTAGTAGAATGGTTATGTGCACTTTAGATCTTTTTTTTGTACTTTTTTTCCCCTCTTTTTGAAGAAATCCTTTGGTAATCATTCAATTTTTGTAATTTTTTTCTTCATGGCTTTATGTTAATTCTGAACTATTAGCATTAACTCAATTATCAATCTAATTCTTTTCTAATTTCCCAAAAACATCGAAGTTCAAACACTAATTGAACAATTGAACCCACTAATTTTGACGGTTATGCAATATGATAGTTCTCTCCAAAACAATCATTGTAATGGTGCTAATGTGACAGTTATTTTAAGAAAAGCGTCAGTGAAGGGTATATAAACTGACAGTTATACCGGAAAACCGTTGGCTATATTTCTCGTGCTGACGTTTTTTAAAATTATGCAACAGTTCCACAAATATCTTGTAACGGTTATATGACAGTTCAGAACTGTCATTGTAAAATGACCCCTACGGTGACACTGCCTTTAGTGACACTTCCAGATTTCACCTGAACTGTCATAAAACAGATACCGTGACAGTTTTGAAATGTCACCAACCTTGATTTTTCTACTAGTGAAGGGAAGGAGCTCAAACAACACATTTTCTTGGAATCAACAAGCACCTGCTTTTTTATTTCATGCAATAGCTTTTGACATGATCAAAGCTTATGATATATGTACTTTCAATAACAATGCTTTTGTATCTTCTTTTGTCAACATTAATCCTACAAATTCAGCCATTGGAAGAGCAACTCAACATGAGTCTGACTCTGAAGAGCTTGAATTTGCATATTAATGGTTGTCCCTTTAATATATTTCTTACTTTCAAAAAAAAAAAACATTGTTATTGTATTTATTATTTTTATTAAATAATAATAATAATAATTGTTATAATTATTATTATTATTTAAAGGTAAGCATTTAAAAATAAAATCAAAATAAAACTATAATGTAAAATAATTGAAATATGTATAAGAAATTAAAAAATATTTGTTATTAATTAATGAAAATAATATCTAAAATAATATATATTTTATAATTAAATATTTTTATTTTGGTCATTATCCACATCATAAATATTTCAACATGGTCATTTATATACATACGTTATAGTCAGTGGCAGAGCCAAACATTTACAAAGGTGGGACTAAAGTTTTTTTTTAATATAAACTGTACTAACTTTATAAATCAGGTGGACTAAATATAAAACCTATGCAAAATCTAAGGGTGATTTCATGATTTTGGTGATTTAGGGGGATAAAGACAAAGTTAGTCAACCCTTGACTCCGCCCCTGTGTACATTTTATTAGTTCTTGGGAACTTTAGGTATTATAGTTTACCAAACATCTAACTATTTATTTTTAAAGCATATCAACACACAACAATACCTAACTCGCCATGTCTGGTCTCGTTCCTTGAGCATTAAGGGATATCTGTAGTTTATATATACCTTATAGGGTTAGCTTCTTTTAAGGAAGTGTTGATGGTGGTTTTTAGCTTAGGGTTAAAATCGTAAAACACTAAACCCTATCAGACAGTGACGTCATACCATTTAAGTGATAAAACATTTACTGAAAAGCCTTTAATGTGTCTCTAAATAATTACCGGGGTACATTTTTTCAAATTAGGGTTACAACAAGCAAAACCCTAATTCCCTTCTGTGCTAATAGCAAATCATGCCAGCCACACCAACCGCGCCAAAGCATGCCATCCATGCTAGCCGTGCCTCTGTGCCAATGGCAAATCATGTCATCCACACCAACCGCGCCAAAGCATGCCAACAGTGCTATCCGCACCTCTGTGCCAATGGAAAATCATTCCAGCCACAATAACCGCGCCAGAGCATGCCAACCATTCTAGCCGCACCTCTGTGCCAATGGAAAATCATGCCAGCCACACCAACCACGCCAAAGCATGCCAACCATGCTAGCCGCATCTCTGTGCCAATGGAAAATCATGCCAGCCACACCAACCATGCCAAAGCATGCAATCCATGCTAGCCGCACCTCTGTGCCAATGGAAAAAAATGCCAGCCACACCCACTGATCCAAAGCATGCTAACCATGCTAGCCGCACCTCTGTGACAATGGAAAATCATGCCAGCCATAACAACCACGCCAAAGTATTCCATCTGTGCCAATGGAAAATCATGTAAGCCACACCAACCGCGCCAAAGCATGCCAACCATGCTAGCCGCGCCTCCGTGCCAATGGCAAATCATGCTAGCCATACCGACCGCGCCATGCCAAAAACATATCGCCATGGCCCCCTAGCCACGCCACCATGCTGGCCTTCCCCACGCGGAAACCAAAGTGACGGCGTGAAATAATCAACGGTTGCCCTTCAATCCCAGGAGAAAATCCTAGCCGTCTAAGTTCACCTCACGACCTTTGGCCCAAAACCCTAGCCTGGTCACACACCTGGACAAGCTAGCCGTGCCATGCCAAACACATCTCGCCATGGCCCCCCTAGTTGCGCCTCCATGCTGGCCTTCCCCACGCGGCTACCAAAGTGAAGTCGTGCAAAAATCAACGGTTGTGATAGGTGTCTAAAACACCTTTATATTTATCTATTGTTTATACTTTGTTCGCTAAGTTTTCTTGTAAAATATGTATCTTATGTTTGTTTTTGAGTATTTAGGTACTTTGGAGTCATTTGGAACAAAAGAAGAGGAAATGTCGCTTAAAAGGTCATCTCATGTGCAACTGCTATTGGAGGTGGACTATTTCTCATTATTTGCTTTTATTTCTTCATCTCTGTCTGAAAACTATGTCGGCTTTAGTGATGCAATTTTTATCTGAAAAGCATGACAACTTTAGTGGGGTATAGAAATTGAAGAGAATAAGTGGATTTTAGGAGTAAGAGACGGTTTCTGCTGGTGGATGAATTATCAAAATAAGATAGCATTCATTTGGAGATAAAATGACATAGCAGTCATTTCACGGACAAGCTATTGGGAGCCGAGACGAGCCAACGATAGCGGACAACAACTACAGCTTAGTCTAGAGAAGCAAGGGGCATACCTTGGCGGCCTTTTATCTACAGACTGGGTGTTTAGAGACATTCTAGGTCTACCCTTATCTACTTCACTAGAGTGGATATAGTCATTCCCATTCCTACACTAAACCTAGAATTCAGTGGCTCATTATCTTTATTTCATGTTTTCCACCTGAAACCAAGAACTGATATTGCGTCCATGGAATTCAGAGTCGAGAGATGCAGAAATTCAGTAAAATAGAGTTGTAGATCGAGATATGTATCGAGATGAGATTAAAAGCTCCGTTTAAAGCCAACCCAGAGAAACAGAAATGGGTAAATCTTGGATCGAGTTTGAGGCAGATTTGGATAGATTTTATGTACAAAAAATCCAGCTGAAGTGTGTGTTTCTGTGTTTGATTTCGGGGAGGTTACGATTGTTGCTGACAAGGGTTTTGCCGAATCATTCGAATGCAACCAACAAGAGTAAGAGATGTTACAAATTTACAGGAAGAAATGGTTGAATTCTTGGGAGTTCTGGGTACGAATTTGTCACGAGTTCCCAGCAGAGAAAATTGATGAATGGAAATAGTTTTGCTGCCATTAATTCTTTGTGAATGTTTAGGGACATGGGTTTGTTATGGATTTGAATTTTGCAGAGTTATTGGGAGTGTAAAAGATGTTTCCTTCAGTGATGACAACACCACCAGGTTATGCATAGAACCTATTTAGATAATTGCCTGAATGAACTTCTTCGCCACTCTAAGCTTTAGTTGAGTATGTGATCCCAGGGGTTATGGTCAGGTTCAGTTGAGAAGATACACATTGAGTTTTGGTGTTGGCAGTACATGGTTTGTTTGGTTAATCTCAAAGAGATGCAGATGGCATTGATGCCATGACCTGGTGGTAATGAAATGGTTGTCTGTGATATACTGTTACAAGTGAACTAGGAGGTGGAGTATGAGAATTTCTTGCAGTGAGTTAGATGTTTGTTAGGACAGGCTCATTACAGGTGAATCTCCAGAATGAGAATTGGAGCTGTGTAAAATAGAAAACAGGTGTTGCTATGCAGCTGAGTTGCATTACAGTTGGTTTAGATGATGAGATTGCAGTGGAGTTGTGCAAGATTACAAATGGAGATTGAATGGGTGCTCAGAAGAGATGGTAGTAGGGTAAGAAGCTGGTTAAGAGAAGGTTGTGTAGTCGCAGCTAGAAATGTTTTGAACTGAGATGCTCCATATAAGAGATGGATTATGAAATGATTTGATCTTGTTGAGAGAATGGGATTGCAAGTAAGAAGCAGTAGTGACTGCAATGAGGTTGGTTTTTGGTTTGCTACAGAGTTACAGTAACAGCTATGGGTTAGAATATGTGATGAATTACATGTGTTAATGGATGTTGTGTGTGTGGCATTGAAACTTGAAAGTGAATTACAGTGGATGGTGTAGGTGGTTGATAAGGCTTGCAGCTGAACTGGTTTAGGTTATGAAGTTGGCTCTGAGGTGGATTCATAGAAGAAATTGTACCTGAAATTCTGGGATTGAAGGGGGTAATGCAGATGGAGCTGGTGATACTGAGAATTATAGAGTGAGTTATGTTGAATAATTCAGTTGGACTTGAACAACAGTTCAAGGAGATGCTCTGCAGGGCTGGAAGTTTACAAGGAATGGAGTTGTTTCTGCAAATGAAGGCTGGAGCTGTTGCAGTATGACAGTGGAGCTGGAATATGCAAGAAGTGAAGATATGGCAAGAGTAGAATGCATATCCATCATGGCTTGAGAGCAAGCTGTGCAACAGCTCTGGCCTAGAGACCAATCAGCTGAGTTAGCACTTACTCAGATCTGAATGAGCTAATCAGGTACCTGACTCATTCCTGACTCAGTGTGTTTGACCGTTCTGACCCGATTTGAATCATTTGACCAGTGAATGGGTGGACTTTGCCGGTCCATCAATTGCATCAGTTTTCCGCCAAGTAGTTTTTGGGCATAGTTTTCACATGGGTTTTTCTCATACATGGGCTTGGAGGACTTCTATCTATTGGACCTTGGAAGACTAAGCCTAATTTTGGAACAAGAAGAGCTATAAATAGGAAATATTCTACAATTTTGATCACGTATTTTCTACTTGGATATCTGGAGGATAGCAGTGACTAGGGTTTGCTTTCATAGATTCCGATATCGACTCAAAGATTCAAACAATGATGCAAGGCATTTCTACTATGTTTAAAGACAGCCAACAAGAGACTAAGAGTGCGATAAAGGATTTGCAGACACAAATGGGTTCCATGGCTACTTAGTTGAACCAAGTGAAGGCACAAATTGGTGGGAAACTCAATTCTCAACCTATCAACCCAAAGGAGTGTGTTAATACAATTATGTTGAGAAGTGGTACACAACTTACACAACCCGAAGTTGTTGATTCGGGCAAGGTGGAAACGCCAAAGGAACCTGTTTTAGAGGAGAAGAATGAGGATTCTCCCAAAACTTCTGAGGTACCTATTCCTAACTCTAAAAATCCAGTTTCTACTTATCTTCCTCCTTTACCTTTCCCTCGTAAATTTGCAAATTCCAAGAAGGAGGCACTAGAAAAGGAGATTTTAGACGTTCTCAAGAAGATTCATGTGAACATACCACTCATAGATGCAATCAAGCAAGTTCCAAAATATGCAAAGGTGTTCAAGGATTTGTGTACCAATAAGCAAAGGCTCAAAGGTAATAAAGTTCTAAGTGTGGGGGAGAATGCCTCGGAAATCTTACAACACAAACTCCCACTGAAATGCAAGGACCCGGGTAGCTTTGACATTCCCGTCACAATTAGTAATACTATATTTAATAAAGCTATGTTGGATTTAGGTGCATCCGTAAATGTTATGCCTGCATCTATGTATAACTCACTTGATCTTGGTCCTCTCAAAAAGGCTAAAATTGTGTTACAATTAGCCGATCGCTATAATGTCTACCCAATGGGTATTGTTGAGGATGTTCTTGTGCAGGTTAATCAACTTGTATTTCCAGCTGACTTTTGTGTCTTAAAGATGGATGAAGGTTCACCGGAATCGTCTCTTCCATTGCTACTTGGGCGTCCCTTCATGAAAATGGAGAAAACCATTATTGATGTTGACAAGGGAATGCTGACTATGGAGTTTGATGGATAAATAATACGTTTCAACATTTTTGAGACGATGCGATATCCTAGTGATGTCCACTCTTGTTTCTCTATTGATGTGATGGACAAATTGGCACAACAAATATTTGAGTTGAATGGCGTTGATTCTTTGAAAACCGTGCTCACTACACATATTGATAACGGTTTGGAGTACGGTGATAAGATTAGGGAAACCATCGGTTCTCTTGACTCATTACCGGAAAAATATGCACTTAAGAATATTTCATATATTTCTTTACCTTGCAATGATGAAAAGCTTGTACCTTCAATAGTTAAATCTCCAAAGCTAGAATTGAAACCTCTTCCAAGTCACTTAAAGTACTTATACTTAGGTGACAATGAAGAGTTACATGTGATTGTTTCTAACGAGCTTAGTGAATTACAGGAGCAAAAACTTCTAAGGGTGCTAAGGAAGAACAAGACGGCCATAGGATGGACAATTGCAGATATCAAGGGTAGAAGCCCTGCCGTTTGTATGCACAAGATCCGTTTGGAGGACGATGCAAAGCCTACAAGGGAAGTGCAACGTCGTTTGAACCATCCCATGATGGAAGTTTTGAAAAAGGAGATACTCAATCTTTTGGAAGTAGGTGTTATCTACCCCATATCCGACAACAAGTGGGTGAGCCCGGTATAAGTTATACCAAAGAAATCAGGTATGACGGTGGTGGAGAATGATAAGAACAAACTTGTCCCAACTCGTGTGCAAACCGGTTGGAGGGTTTGTATAGATTATAGAAAATTGAATGACACAACTAGAAAATATCACTTTCCATTACCTTTTATTGATCAAATGCTTGAATGTTTAGCTGGACACTCTTATTATTGCTTTCTTGATGGCTATTCAGGTTATAATCAGATTGTGATAGCACCGGAGGATCAAGAGAAAACCACTTTCACTTGTCCTTTTGGTACTTTTTCTTAGAGAAGGATGCATTTTGGCTTATGAAATGCTCCAGCTACCTTTCAAAGGTGTATGGTAAGTATCTTTTCAGAATATGTTGAAAACATAATCGAAGTGTTCATGGACGACTTTAGTGTCTTTGGTGATTCATTTGACCTTTGTTTGAACAATTTGTCACTAATCCTTGAACGATGTGTTGAAACAAATCTTGTGCTGAATTGGGAGAAGTGCCATTTCATGGTAACTCATGGCATAGTTTTATGCCATATAATATCTTCTAAAGGTTTGGAATTTGATAAATCTAAGATAGACCTTATTAGTGCTCTAAACCCTCCCACTACGGTGATGGAGATACGCTATTTTCTTGGTCATGCAGGTTTTTATCGTAAATTCATCAAGGATTTTTCCAAGATAGCATCACCACTTTGCAACTTATTGCAAAAAGATGTGGTTTTTAACTTTGATGAAAAGTGTATGGAGGAATTCAATCGTTTGAAAGAACTTTTGATTTCATCCCCTATCATTAAACCACCGAATTGGAGCAAACCTTTTGATCTTATGTGTGATGCAAGTGACTACGTGGTTGGTGCGGTGCTTGGGAAGTGTGTGGGGAAGATACCTCATGCCATTTATTAGATCCTAGAACGTTAAATGAGGCCCAACAAAACTACACAACCACTGAAAAAAAGTTATTAGCTATTGTTTTTTCTTTGGAAAAGTTTCACTCTTATCTAATTGGTACAAAAGTTGTTTTTTTTTTCTGAGCATGCAGCACTTAGGTACTTGCTTACAAAGAAAGAGGCGTAACCGAGGCTCATACGATGGATTTTACTCTTGCAAGAGTTTGATATTGAGATCAAAGACAAGAATGGAATTGAGAACACCGTTGCGGATCATTTGAGCCGTCTTGATATGGACAAGGAAGCTATCCCATTGCGTGAAAGTTTCCCGGATGAGCAACTATTCTCAATTGCCTTTGGAGAACCATGGTACGCTGATACTGTTAATTACTTAGTGTTTAAACAAATCCCAAAGAACTTGTCTCGTGCTGAGAGAGACAAACTTAAGAAGCTAGGAAACCAATACATATGGGATGATCCATACTTATGGAAACATTGTAGTGACCAAGTAATACGAAGTTGCGTTACAGAATCTGAATTTAATTCTATCTTGTCATTTTGCCACTCTTATGCTTGTGGAGGACACTTTGGGAGCAAGAGAACCTCTCTCAAGGTACTAGAATATGGTTTCTATTGGCCAACTTTGTTTAAGGATGCACATGCATTTTGTACCACATGTGATAGGTTCCAAAGAACATGCAATCTAGGTTCCCGAAATCAAATGCCACAAACTATTATTCAATTTGTTGAGGTCTTTGATGTATGGGGAATTGATTTTATGGGCCCTTTTGTCAATTCTAGTGGGAATTATTATATATTGCTTGTTGTTGATTATGTCTCGAAATGGGTGGAAGCTAAGGCCACAACTAATGATTCTAAAGTTGTTTCAGATTTTGTGCAAGCAAATATATTTGCAAGGTTTGGAATTCCAACGGCTATAATTAGCGATGGTTCACACTTCAAAAACAGGTTCTTGCAAAACTTGTTAAAGAAGTACAATGTGTCGCATAGGATTGCAATACCATACCATCCACAAACAAATGGACAAGCCGAGGTTTTCAACCGAGAGGTGAAATCCATTCTCGAGAAGACGGTGAATCCAACAAGGAAAGATTGGAGTTTGAGACTCAATAATGCTTTGTGGGCGTATAGAACCGCATACAAGACACCTATTAGGATGTCTCCCTTTAGGCTTGTTTATGGTAAACCTTGTAACTTACCCGTTGAAATTGAGCATAATGAATTTTGGGCTATTAAGCAATGCAATATGGAATTGGATGGTGCTGGAAAGCAAAGGAAGTTGCAACTCCAATATCTAGAAGAGATTCACAATGATGCATTTGAAAGCTCACGCATTTACAAGTAAAATACAAAGGAATTTCATGATTATATGATTATAAAGAAACAATTTTGCATTGGGCATAAAGTGCTTTTGTTTAATTCTCGCTTGCAATTATTTTCGGGTAAACTAAGGTCACGTTGGATTGGACCTTTTATTGTGATTAATGTGTTTTCTCATGGTGCAGTTGAAATTCGTAGTTTAGCTACAGGAAATGAACTTAAAGTGAATGGGCACCGGTTGAAACCATATTATGAGAACTTATCTTCGAATGTCGTGGAAGGAGTTAACCTTGTGGAAGTGTTCCCTCTGGAGGAGTCTTAGCAAACAAGGAGAACGTCGGGCTGACGACTTTAAACCAAGCGCTAAGTGGGAGGCAACCCACCGGTTTTGTATCTTTACCTTTATCTTTTTATTCTTTAAGAATTTTATCTTTATTTTCTTGTTTTTGCATATCATTTGCGGAATTTCCCACCTTGAACTTTCTTTGGACGATTCAATTTTACATTGAGGACAATGTAAAGTTTAAGTGTGGGGGAGCATTTATATGTTTGTATAGTTTGTTTTATGTTTTATGCTTTTAGTAAAAAAAAAATAATTAGAAAAATAGAAAAACCAAAAAAAAATTGTGCTTTTTGAACTCCGAAATCTAGAAACTTGTTCCTTTAGGATGACACTATAAATGGATCGAACCATTTTGATTGCAGGAGTTGAGGAACCAATTAACTAAAAAGAATGGACATAGCTCATGAATCACAAATAACATGATAGTTGTTACCATATCTCGGAATATCACCATATCACGTTCTATTTTTATTTTTCCATATTTATCTATTTTTCTCTAAGTGATTTGGTGGGTCACTAAACATCGACTTTTTATTACTGCTAGGATGACATATAGTGATTTGGTTGCTAAAAAAATAAAAAAGACCGACCAATTAGACCAAACGGAATAAAAAGACACTTGGATAGCAGTATGTGTCAAACGTTGTCCCTGTCTCCGTCGCCTAAACAAGCGTGGAATGCAGGATCCAAGGAAACTATCACATACTTGATGACAAGAAGCACACTCTTGGATCCAAAAGATCTAATCATGCTGTCTAAAAAAAAAAAAAAAAGTGAAAAAAAAGTGAAAAAAAAAAAAAAATATTATTATGGTGTTGAATAAAGTCGACTCCTGGTTCCCTTGTATATGCTAGTTGAGTTGATGTAGAATTAAGATTGTTGATCGCTGGTTCCATTGTATATGCCAGTGTGTTGACACTAGAATTCATACCATTAGCTCAATCCAATAGGATGCATAGGTTCATCTTGGCGGTGACCTTCAGACAGATATGGGAAACACCGATCACTTGTTAATATTCGCCAACATCTACCTCTTTATCCATCTTCTTAATCTTTTCATTGTGATTGTGGTTAGTTAGATTCCGAGTATTGTGGTTTGTTTGACTATCTAATTAGAGCTCTATTTACTTATATATGAATTGAATTTGCATCAAGGTACCTCCTCCTGTAGTCATTTTGGATTCGTTCATTGATTTGTCACAAATATACGGAGTTGGAAACATAGGTTTTGTAGATACACCTCTTGTAAACCTTCATGAGACTAAAACTCGTCCACTAGGGACACCTAGGGGTTTAAAGGCTTGTTATTTATGCTAAAAGTGACCGTAGCCTCGACGAGACGGAGTTGTATGTATGTTTTATAATTATTTTGTTTGATTTGATCGAGGACTAGAAAAGTCTAAGTGTTGGGGAATTTGATAGGTGTCTAAAACACCTTGATATTTATCTATTGTTTATACTTTCTTCGCTAAGTTTTCTTGTAAAATATGTATCTTATGTTTGTTTTTGAGTATTTAGGTACTTTGTAGTCATTTGGAACAAAAGAAGAGGAAATGTCGCTTAAAAGGTCATCTCATGTGCAACTGCTATTGGAGGCGGACTATTTCTCATTATTTGCTTTTATTTCTTCATCTCTATCTGAAAACTATGTCGGCTTTAGTGATGCAATTTTTGTCTGAAAAGCATGACAACTTTAGTGATGTATAGAAATTTAAGAGAATAAGTGGATTTGATGAGTAAGAGACGGTTGCTGCTGGTGGATGAATTATGAAAAGAAGAGAGCGTTCATTTGGAGCTAAAATGACATAGCGGTTATTTCACGGACAAGATATTAGGAGCCGAGATGAGCCAACGATAGCGGACAACAACTACAAATTAGTCTAGAGAAGCAAGGGGCATACCTTGGCGGCCTTTTATCTACGGACTGGGTGTTTAGAGACATTCTAGGTCTCCCCTTATCTACTTCACTAGAGTGGATATAGTCATTCCCATTCCTACACTAAACCTATAATTCGGTGGCTCATTATATTTATTTTATTTCTCCACCTGAAACCAAGAATTGATATTCCGGCCATGGAATTCAGAGTCGAGAGATGTAGAAATTCAGTAAAATTAGAGTTGGAGATCGAGATATGTATCGAGCTGAGATTAAGAGATCCATTTAAAGCCAACCCAGATAAAGAGAAATGGGTAAATCTTGGCTCGAGTTTGAGGCAGATTTGGATAGATTTTATGTACAAAAAATCCAGCTAAAGTGTGTGTTTCTGTGTCTGATTTCGGGGAGGTTACGATGGTTGCTGACAAGGGTTTTGATGAATCATTCGAATGCAACCAAGAAGAGTAAGATATGGTACAAATTTACAAGCATAAATGGTTGAATTCTTGGGAGTTCTGGGTACGAATTTGTCACGAGTTCCCAGCCGAGAAAATTGATGAATGGAAATAGTTTTGCTGCCATTAATTCTTTGTGAATGTTTAGGGACATGGGTTTGTTGTGGATTTGAAATTTGCAGAGATATTTGGAGTGTAGAAGATGTTTCCTTCAGTGATGACAACACCACCAGGTTATGTACAGAACCTGTTTAGGTAATTGCATGAATGAACTTCTTCGCCACTCTAAGCTTTAGTTGAGTCTGTGATCCCAGGGGTTGTGGTCAGGTTCAGTTGAGAAGATACATAGGGAGTTTTGGTGTTGGAAGTACATGGTTTGTGTGGTTAATCTCAAGGAGATTAAAATGGCATTGATGCCATGACCTGGTGGTAATGAAATGGTTGTCTGTGATATATTGTTGCAGGTGAGCTAAGAGGTGGAGTATGAGAATCTCTTGCAGTGAGTTAGATGTATGTTAGGACTGGCTTATTACAGGTGAAGCTCCAGAATGATAATTGGAGCTGTGTAAAATAGAAAGCAGGTGTTTTTATGCAGCTGAGTTTCATTACAGTTGGTTTAGATGATGAGATTGCAGTGAAGTTGTGCAAGATTACAATTGGCGATTTAATGGGTGCCCAGAAGAGATGGTAGCAGGGTATGAAGCTGGTCAAGAGAAGGTTTTGTAGTTGCAGCTAGAAATGTTTTGAACTGAGATGCTCCGTATAAGAGATGGATTATGAACTGAGTTGATTTTGTTGAGAGAATGGGATTTCAAGTAAAAAACAATGGTGACCGCAATGAGGTTGGTTTTTGGTTTTCTACAGAGTTACAGTTGCATCTATGGGTTAGAATATGTGACGAATTGTAGGTGTTAATGGCAATTGTGTGTGTGGCATTGAAACCTGAAAGTAAATTGCAGTGGATGGTGCAGGTGGTTGATAAGGCTTGCAGCTGAACTGGTGTAGGTTATAAAGTTGGATCTGAGGTGGATTCATAGAAGAAATTGTAGCTGAAATTCTGGCAGTGAAGGGGGTAATGCAGGTGGAGCTGGTGATACTGAGAATTATAGAGTGAGCTGTGTTGATGAATTCGGTTGGACTTGAACATCAGTTGAAGGAGATGCTTTGCAGGGCTGGAAGTTTACAAGGAATGGAGTTGTTTCTGCAAATGAAGGCTGGAGATATTGCAGTATGACAGTGGAGCTGGAATATGCAAGAAGTAAAGATATGGCAAGAGTAGAATACATAGCCATCATGGATGGAGATCAAGATGTGCAACAGCTCTGGCCTAGAGACCAATCAGCTGAGTTAGCACTAACTCAGATTTGAATGAGCTAATCAGGTACCTGACTCGTTCCTGACTCAGTGTCTTTGACCGTGCTGACCCGATTTCAATCATTTGACCGGTGACTGGGTGGAGTTTGCCGGTCACCTAAGATATTTTCCAGTGCAGGATTCCGGCCAACTTCCGGCAATTGCATCAGTTTTCCGGAGAGCTATTTTTGGGTATCGTTTTTACATGAGTTTTTCTCATACATGGGTTTGGAGGACTTCTATCTATTGGAACTTTGAAGACTAAGCCTAATTTTGGAACAAGAAGATCTATAAAAAGGAAGTCTTCTACAATTTTGATCACGTATTTTCTACTTGGAGCTATGGAGGATAGCAGCGACTAGGGTTTGCTTTCGTATTTATTTTTCATCTTATTTATTTGATTATTGATTATGATGAACTCCATAGCTATGAGTAGCTAAATATTATACTATTGGTTAAGGATGTAGTCCTATTTCTAAACCTTGTGCTTGAGTTATGTATTAGTTTCCTCTCGTTGTTTTCGTTCAAATCTCTACTGCTTTTAATAATCACATGATTGATATATTGTGATAGGATTTAGATGTTTGGTTAGTTAAGTGGACAATTAATTGAACTTGCATCTTGTCCATAGCTATTTTAGGGTTTTTCATCAAGCGATAACCCAAATACAAGTAGCATGATATGATTATAGTTTGTAGTGATACACTCTTATAATCATATGTAGAGTTTGACCATTGTCCGAATTGTCATGCGCAATGTATGACAATTGTATTGATTAGCCTATTTCCCAAACTTAATGCTCCTAGGAATTGAACTTAATTAGCGCAAGACGTTAGATTATTCTTTAGGTAGAACTCACATACGCATCTCTAATGTGTGTGTTGGTGAACTTAGGAAATTATTGGATTATATTGCTCTCTTGATATTCTAGGCTTTTGATAATAAAAGAGATTAAATTGTAATTCTAATCATATATGCAAGCACATGTTTAAGATTGAAGATGAATTCCTTGACCAATATCTTTCTCTCATTGATTACTTCCAACTATTTACTTTGCTTTTATTTTACTTTTATTTTACAAAAATCAGAAATCCCCCTCTTGGTTACTAATAAACTAGAATTTGATAACAACAATCGCCTCTCTGTGGATACGAACTCTTACTTACATTATACTTCATTCATATTTTGTTGAGTAAGAAAGTGAATTATTTTTGACGCTTACGACAGCGATCAGGTTTCCCTTCAATCCCAGGAGAAAATCCTGGCGTCTAAGGTCACCTCACGACCTTTGGCCCAAAACCCTAGCTTGGTCACGCACCTAACCAAAGCTAGCCGCGCCATCCAAAATGCACTCTGCCTTGGCCCCATCTATGCTAGTCACACCACGCCAATCCAAACATCCCTACCTTGGTCCTAACCATTCCATACGCCCTTGGAAAACCCGTGGCCCCACATACCAAGCCAAGGCCGCACCTAGCCCAAGCTAGCCGCGCCATGCCAAACACACTCAGCCTTGGCCCTATCTATGCTAGTCACACCACGCCAATCCAAATGCCATTGACTTGGACATAGCCGCGCCACCCTGCTGGCCTCCCCTACGCAGACACCAAAACGAAAGCGTGCAACAATCAACGGTTGCCCTTCAATCCCAGGAGTAAATCCTAGCCATCCAAGGTTACCAGACAACACATGGTAACTTTTGGCCCGAAAACCTAAGTTTGGCCACGCCAAACCATGCCATGCCAACCTAGCCGCGCCACCACATTGGCCCTCACTACTGAAACAAAGCCTTGCAATGATTAACGGTGTCCCCTCCTCTCAAGATGTAAAATCTCGACCGTCAAAGGTCACCAGGCTAGCAAGTTTTCCGAGCTTGACTTGCCAAGCCACAACAACATGTTGCATGTTTCCCAAACATTCAAGACATTAACACAAACTGGGTGATCCTTTTTAGGTATTGGTTTGGCGGTTTACAGCGTGCGGTGTACACTACGCCCTTCATAAGGAAGTGTCAAACGGGTGAGGCGTCTAGTAAATACGGGAAGTTATGTGGGAAACGTTCATGGGACATAAATCCATGGGTTAAAAACTTTATGGAACATAAATTCCATAACGTTGACAGTTTCATGAAAACCAATTTCATGCGTTAACCACTTTATGGAACATCATGTCCATGCATACGGTTACCACCTCCTCCCATTTACTTCCCACTCCTTAATGAGACCAGGGTACATTTCTACTTTGACTTGTATAAATAGGTAAATTTCTACTTCGACTTGTATAAATATGTCTTACCAATTTCCATTTGAACAACAAGTTCATTCGGACAAGAAAACACTCAGAAATACTTACTTGCTAGCTCTCCTCGTGAGCTCTCTTACTTTTCTGATAACAAGTCGTAGTAACCCAACTACTCTTCCAGAATCAACTATTCTGGTCTCACCACTTTCCTTGCTTCCCTCCCAAAACCAACCCATTCTCCTCCACTTTGTGACCGAAGCAAGTCTGGAACGACATTTCTTGGTTTAGGCCGGACTTGTACAGATTGATCTCTCAGATCTAAAGTACTCCCTTGTAGTACATTGTTTAGGGTTTAAACTGTTTCTCACCTTCACACCCGCAATTACCGAAATCAGCAGAAACTATTTTCACCTATAAACAGGAAGTTAGCTTCTTTGGATAGTTATTTTTTACCTAAATAAACAAGTATGAATCGACGCAAGTAGGTTCAGTTTAAATACGAACCCGATGCACTCATCGTTGTTGGAAGCAACCCATATTGGTGAAAACACAAACAGACCAACCCATGTGCAGAGCTAAACTAATTGTTCTGATGACAATAATACCTATCAGGAAAAAAATATAATCTAATTAAATTACGCATCCTCCGTTGTATTTATAGAGCCCTTATTTCTGAGTTGAAAATCTGCCTATAGAATCTTCTTCTTTATCAAAATAAATAAACATCTAGCTTATTGTATCGTTAGTTAAACTTCATCCATAAATGGCAACCGCAAATGATGAAAGTTCTAGTGAACAAGTCATGAATGTTGGTCGCTTTGATTTAGGAGTTTCTGTTCTTTATCAGTATCAAGGTTTTTGGGCCTTTGCTGAAGCATTAGAAAATGTAAAGTATTTTCAACAAAATTATAAAGATCTGGATACTGATCTAGTACTAGCCTCAGTACCCAAATCTGGCACCGTTTGGTTGAAAGCATTGGCCTTCGCCGTCGTTAACCGGTATCGTCACCCTATTTTTTCTGGTTTCTCTTAAATATAGCCCACACATTTATTAACCATAGTCCATTTAAAATAAGTGCTTAAGCTAACCAAATACACCTTAATAATCATTTAACATAGCCCACAAGATTATATATAAGCCAAAAAATAATACAATCATCAAATTCTTAAATCAGCATCAACAAAAAATAAAATAAGCTAATTATTATGTAATTAAATTTATGTAATATATTTGACATATTTAATGTTTTTGAAGAATAATCAATACCCCTCAATCAATCTTAATGTAATCATGATTGAGAAGGAAAAAAAAATCATCTTAGATATTTTTTGTTTGTTTTATGGATTATGTTTATGGAGTTTTAGGAGAATGGTAATGTAATCATGATGAAGAAAAACCTTTTATTTTAGAAAAAATTAAGAATTAGAGTGTATTTTGTTTTGGGGAAAAAGTAAGAATTAGGGTTTATAATAATTGTTCAATTTGTGAGATCACTAAAAAACATAATCTACTCCTGGAAACCCCTAAGTCATATAAGGCCCCATGTCGCGCGGTGAGAATACCCACCTTTGGGTGAGCGTCACCGCCCCCTTCAAAATTCTCTATTCCACTTTTCCTCAAATCAAACGAATGTAACATTAAAAAACTGTTTCGGTTGAACAAACACCATAAACACCGAAAGACAAAAAAAAAAAAAAAAAAACAGTTTTACCGGAAATAAAGAGAAGAAAAAGAAAAAGGAAAGACAAAACCCTAATACGTATAGCCGCAGTGTTTTTTCTTTTCTCTTTCCTCCTCCTTCTTGTTTTTGTTCTCCTTATCCATCTCTTTGTTCATCAGAAAAACCTCTGCATAATCAGTTGACGAAATCAATCGAATCTAGATCATCTTCCTCAGTCTCTCGGACAATCTTAACAGTGTATACAGGTTTTTATCATAAAAATGAAGAAAAAAAAGAAAACTAAAAATCAGTCTTCACGAAACAACAGGAAAGAAAAAAACATTGTGACCTTTGTTCATCAGAAAAACCTCTGCATAATCAGTTGACGAAATCAATCGAATCGAGATCATCTTCCTTAGTCTCTCGGACAATATTAACAGTGTATACATGTTTTTATCATAAAAACGAAGAAAAAAAAGAAAACTAAAAATCAGTCTTCACGAAACAACGGGAATGAAAAAAACATTGTGACCTAATTCTATTTTCTTCTTCTCTTTGTTCTTCGTATCCATTATTACGTCGCCTTGTATGGTTTTTATTTTTGAGTTTCATCCTACAGGGACAGTTGCAGATAGGCATTTTTTATGCTTATTTTTCTTGATTCAATTAAGCTTCCATTATGGGTTTTTAAGATTGTAAACCCTAATTAATTTTTGTTCTACATTTTGTGATTTCGGTGAAGTTTTTGTTTCAGGGATTTACGAAGAAAAGCATATTCAGAAAGGTGATGAGGAGGAACAGAAAAAAAGGTAAATAAACAGAAACCCTAGAATACTAATTCAATTTTTATACATTATCCGAACATTTTTTGAGTCTTCTCTGCTATTTTTTTTATTTTTCTTATAGTCGTGAGTAACACCCAAACCATTCTCAACAATATATTAGATCTTCAAACACGTTATTCTTTTCATATCTTAAACTGGGAAATGTTTTTCATTCACATATGTTGGACAGGTTCTCATGTATAACATTGACGGGTGTTGCGACATAATACTTTTTATTTGGATACTCGGAAGGTGGCTTTTCTGATATTTACCAGGTTGGATGAAATTTTTGTAGACTTGAGTTCCATTCTTATGAGGGCTTGCCGTAATGACGCAGATATTGACATCACGAAACATGTACTACTCCATAGTTGTTGGAGGATTCAAGTGAAATTAAAGGATTTAGTATTTTTCTTTGTGCACTTTGCTTACAAGCACTATGAGGGTGTTTGATTTCTACAAGCACTTCTGTGTTTAATGAATGAGAATTTATTGTGTTTGTGGTTTTTGTGAATTGAAGAAGCAAAAATGTTTGAATGAGCAAGATGGAAAAGTGATAATAACAACACTAAAATTATCTTTAGATTACAGTTTCGATCTACTCAGGTATATATCATTGTTATTCAATTCTTTTTTTTTTATTGCTTATCAAATCTAAAATGTGTTTGTCATGATTTGGGTGTTACTAAGGTGAGTTCACTGATGATTTCCTTAACTTTGATTTTGAAGAATCATACAAAGTTAAGTTCCAAATCAGGTTCGGGAGTATAGCATATTAGAATGATGAAACAAGTTAGATAAGTTGAAATTCTGTGTGGTTATTCTATTTTCTTACGTTGTTGTGTGCTTGAATGATAAACTTGATTGAGGACTTTGGTGTACAAAATAGGTAACCACTTTACCAAAATCTAGAAAACTTGATTATCTATGTAAGAAGTGCCCATGTTAGACTGAAAAACTTTCAGGTTTTAGATGCTATTGTATAGCAAAAAGTATACCAATTTGGCCATTCATCTCATTTTTCATTCATAGAGAAAAATAAATAAATAAAATGATTATGCAGCAGATTTCAAGGACCCGTTGCATGTGTGTTTAAGATGTATGTGATGGGGTAACAACTAGGTACATGGGTTATTGTTGTAAATAGAAACTTTAAGCATTGTCCTCTAATGTTATTGTAGGATTGAATTGTTAGTATTCATTCTTATTGGAGATAAATCTTGTATAAGGTCGATAGGGGCAGAAGGTGGAAAAGATAAAATACATTATGTATTGCATACAATTTCAAAGTCAATTTGGAAATTTAATTGATGCGACGGTGTTGTTATAGATTTATTTGTGGGTGTGATACAATTATGAGATGGTATATAATTATCCCTCTGGCCTAAATTGAAGGCACAAGGATAAAACCATTGTGAAATATACAGTAGAAGATTCATATGGATATATATTGTGTCATTGTACTATGTGTTGGGATTAGCCTTCCATGTCTTGCAAAGTCACAAGTAATGAATATGTAGCAACGGCTCAACACAACCATATTTATTTTGTTTCTTTTTTTGAACCTCTTAGGTCTTGCTCAGTATTTGTGACTCTCTGACTCTTAACATTAAAACTAATTTCATAAACAAATCGAAGCAAATATGAAATTTATTCTGATTGAAATTAATAGTGGCACCTAATATATAAATTTTATGTTGTTTTCCGCAGGAAAGTTCACCTTTTTATCGAAATAAGATACCAGACTATATGACTTCTGTATTGACATTCCAGAAGTAAAGAAATGATAATGGTGTAGTCGGATTATGTTACCCTACTATGCAGAAAAGGAAAAACCCTTATGTCCATTGTCGGACCCGTGCTCGGGTTGTTTTCTTCCATATTCTTACATGTATTTTGTTTTCGTATATCCTTCAACACCAATATAATTTTAAACACAATTATACCGGCGATGTAACTCTCTGCTGCGTTCGAAATTTGAAGACCCTATATGTTAAACTATGTTTGTAGCTTTGTACCGTCAAATCCAGAAGTTCAGAAATGATGATGGTGTAGTCAGATTATGTTACCCTACTATGCAGAAAAGGGAAAACCCATATGTCCATTGTCGGACCTGTGATCGGGTTTTTTTCTTCCATATGCTTACATGCATTTTGTTTTCATATATCCTTCCATACCAATATAATTTTAAACACAATCATATCGGCGATGTAGCTCTCTGCTGCATTCGAAATTTGAAGACCCTATATGTTTAACTATGTTTGTAGCTTTGTACAGTGAAATCCAGAAGATGCTCCACCACTTCCCATGGATATGTACCTGAAGGAAAAGGAGAGAACAACTATCTTTGGTTGATTCCATTGGTTTTGATAGTCATGTCTTTAGATTTGTGATTGGTGGCACTGAAAGATGTAGTGGAGTTGAGTAATTGAGTAAACCAAACATATTTAGGTATATCACTATATCAGGAACGCTCCTGATAATGGGGACATGGCCCAATAGAAAAATACATTTGTTGGAAGACAAATCAAGTATTGCCATTTTATTTTTTAACTATGAACGTATATTTATCTACATTCCTAAGGAAAATAACTTTCTTATTGCCAAAAAAATACGACATTGAATTAGTATTATCAGGTGTGGCTATTATAGGAGTATGATTTTTCTTCCCATGGGTTTTGGTTTTCCATGGAAATCTTTTGCACGATTGGCCTTTGGACTTTGGAGGCATGTTGCTTCACAGACGTGGAATCATTTACTAATGATTGCGTCTACCAGGTAATTGTAAAGAAAATAATAAACGGTGTATTTGAGTGGTTTTGCCGCGAAGTTGATTGAAATGTATGGACACCTTTGAGAATAACGACCCCTTGAAATTGCTTCGTTCCATTTTCCTTAAATTCTAAAAAAGTAATGGTGAATAGGAGTGCCAACGGGTTCGGGTAGTATACTACCCGGAACCGGAACCGGTAATTTTAATCGGGTCTGGTTCCGGATCCAACCGGTTCCTAAATTGATGGACCCGGAACCAGACCCGATAAAACTCTTAAATACCCGTCGGGTCCGTGTATTTATCGGGTCCTCTAATTTTTTTGATAATCTAATCTTTATTTGTTATATTAGCTTGAATTTAATAATTTTTCATATAAAATTATTATTTATATCTATATGAATGTTCTAATTATGATTAAACATAATAAAGTTAAGGATAAGTGAAAAAAAATTAAGAGAAATTACACTTAATCTTTCTATCTTAAGTAAAATTTACAAATAAAAGACAAATATTCGGGTACCCGATACCCGACGGGTACCCGCCGGGTAATACCCGTTAGGACACTAAATCTTATCGGTTCCTAACGGGTCTACCCGTCGGGTAGTGATTTTTCTAACGGGTTCGATATTAGGACCCGTGTAGTTGCAGAATATCCTACAACTACACCCTCAGTAGAATTAGTAAACTTAAGAAGTTTATGATGATGATTAACAATTTTCTTATTAATTCTCTCAATTGATCACAAGAAATATCTAAATGGAACTAGAATAGTTACAACTTTCTCTATTCTCTTTCCTTTAATATTTTTTGACACTCACCAAAACAACCTCTCAAATTTAACATTTGAACTACTATTTATAGTGAAGTCTTTACAACTGTAATATCCTGCGAGGCATCATAACTTATTATCGCAAGTTTATTTTATACTCGCAAACTTTTCATTCTTCTCCCGCGTTTCTTCTATCATCGTGTTATTTCTTGACACTTTCCTCTTATATTTGTTGCTATATTCGCAACCTAATATCTTACGATATTCGGTACCTACATTTTGCCTCTTCTCATGTCAGTTCTGCGAAGAAGAAATGTCATGAGAACCTCTATTCTCGTAAATTTAATATAGTTATCATCACCTGTTAGATTCGCAACACGTATTTTTCTCTTTTATTAAAATTTTGACACGCTGTTTCGTAACCGTCCTTCTCAACCGTTCACGTCTAATCGCATTGATGAATTTTTACTTCCATCGAACTCTCCCTTCTTTATAAATACTATCTTTTTATTCTTCTTTTTATTCTTTTATTCTATTCATCTTCTTTACTATACCTGCTTCTGCAATTTCTTCCTTTTATCTCCTATTACGATTTCTTATCTCTCTCACTTCTTTTCCTCTCTGTTTTTCTATCTTTCATCCAATGGCTCCAAAGAAGAAAACTATAGAACAACTTAATGCAGAGTTTGCTGATAGAGATCTCGTCCTTTCTAAAATTGATGGTCATGATAATAAGTCCTCTCTCTGTATGGAACTCTTTACTGATCTCCATTGGGATGATCGGAAAGTTTTAGTCTCACGAGGCCAAATCCTCGCAGGTATCCCTCTTCCTCTTTATGATGTCCATCTTCCTTTATTCTATGAAATTATCTCCCATCCAAATTTCTCACGATCCATTTATCAATTGAATGGTGATTGCATTCGCATTCTGGTTGAATTCGCAACTCGCGATGCTACTGGAAAATCTTTATATCCAATTGATCTTAGGAAACCTGCATTTAGGGATGTAGAAATTGTTGCTGCAAATTATACAGTCGAGAACTTATTCAAAAATTATACATTAATTCCTGCGAAGAAGGAAGGTAAGCGTTGGGGTGTTCGTCTTCATCGTAAAGCTGATATCGCAGAAGATGATCTTCTTATGCACGATATTGATTATGCCTCAAGAAATAATAAAACCCCTCGCCGTTCTCATGATGAAGATTGGTATAATTACCCTCTAGCATTATCGGGTTCTTACATTTCTGGGATAGTTGATCTTCCTGCGAACCTTCGTGATCGTAATTATCAACCTTGGGTCTTTTCTTGGCCTAAAAAAGATAAAGATGTATGTATCTCCATCCCCTTATCTTCTTGTTATTTTTCAATTTGTTTTCAAATGAGGTAAGAAACACTTTTATATGTATCCTAAACAATATATTGTTGCCTCTGTTTCTTATCCTTATTTGAATTTATAGACTCTTCCTGATTTTCCTGGGACTGTTGCGAGTAAAGATAAGAAATCAACTTCTTATGAAATGCTATCCGTGAGACAAAGAACGCTTCGTTCTGCGAAGAATACCAAACCTTCTGATGAAGAAAATACTCTTCGCAAAGGAAAGAGGAAGCTTGAGGATGTGATTTCTGCAAAGAAGAGGAAGAAACTCCCAACCAGTACTTACTCCAACGTGATTTCCTCTAGCAAGAACGTTGACGGAGAACAAAGTGATGAAGATGATAAATTTTCTGAGAAGGGTCTTAGCACTAATTCTAATACTATTTCTGATAGGGGATATGATGATGAAAATGATGAAGAAGGTGAAGACTATATCAATGCAGAAACTTTTGAGTCTGCAATGATTCAAGTTTCTGAGGCTTTTATCCACTCTTCTCGTGGGTTAGGAAACTCTCCTACTGTGAATGCTCGTAAATTTATTGCGAAGGCTTGCAAAGTTCCCACTGTACTCAACAATAACTCACTTAATGGAATTTCAAGATTCGTATCTCCTGCTAAATTATACGCTTTGGGGAGTATGGTAAATTCCTTTTCTATTCCTTGTTTATTTCCCTTATTTCATTGATTTTTAATCCTTTTTATTTATTCAGGTTGGGAGGGTCACCTTCAAGAAATTGCTTGATTGGGAAAGGCGTCATTCCATTGCTGAGAAGAAAACTTTAAGCCGTTGTAAGAAGTTGGAAATTGAGAATTCAAAACTTCTTCAGCAAATAGAGGATTTGAATATTGATAATGCGGAATTAAATTCCCGTTGCGAAGATAACCTACAATCTGCGAATATCACAGCTGGAAGTTCTTCCCTTCTTGAGGAGAATAATCAATTAAAGCTTGAAAATACTTCTCTTCGTAATGATAAGAAGCAATAAGAAGGTAAGTTCGTGTATTATGACCACTTTAACTCCGTAATTTTCTAACCAATTTCTTAATTCCTTCCCTTACTCTTTATTCTCTTATCCTGTAATTACTGCAGAAAATTATGCGAAGATGAATGATGATCTGAAAACTATTCTTGCCGCACTAACCAGAAGATTCGTGATTTAAAATCTCAACTTCAAATTTCTCGGGACAATCATAATTTAAATATCAAGCGTTTCCGAGCTAAAATGACTCGCATGATTTGTGAAGACAACCAAATTCCTTTCAAGAAGTATCAGACACTCCTTTCTGAAGAAATTCCCAATGATACCCCGTATTTAGAAATTTCTGATAGTGAAGTTGAAGATGATATCTCCGAAGAAGAAGAAGATCATTTTGATGAAGATAAATCATCTTCAAAATAGTTTTAATCCTTTTTGTATATTTTCTTCAGTTCTTTTATCTTGTTTACTTGAGTACTGCACTTTTTAATCCATCAAAAATTTCCTTTTGAAATTTAACTAGTACCAATGACTTAATTTTGCGATGATAAATTGATGTTTAACTGAATGCTTCCCTCTGTTTGCATGACTTGATCATATGGAGAGAAATAATATAGAGAAATAATATATTTTGAAGACCTAACTTAGTATTCCTTTCCCCCTTATTATTGCTCTTCAGGTGATCAATCCTTATTTTAAGTATCTAGAATATCTACCTCAGTTTAAGTTGCGAAGCTTCAATCTTTTGCGAAGTATATATGAAATCTTCCCCTTGAAGTATAAGTATTATGAATCCTCCTTGCAGAATTACGAAACATCCTTGAAAAAAGTATAAGAAGTATGAAATATTCTTGAAGAAGCATAAAAAATATGAAACATCCTTAAAGAAGTTTACGAAGTATGAAACACCCTTGAAGAAGTATAAAAAATATTCACTCTATGAAGAAACATTCAATGTTTGAAGAAATATAAGAAGTATTGAATCTCTGAAAAAGTATAAGAAGTATTGAATCTTTGAAAAAGTATAAGAAGTATTCAACCCTTATGAATATGATTGCGAACAAAATTGCTTCTATGCTTATGAATTATTTATATATATTCTCATAAAAATCTTCCAACAATATTAATGGAATTGATTTCATTAATTGCTGTGGTCTTATCATGCCTTCCTAAGTAAAGGTCTTATTTTGCCACCTCTTTTTGTGATGATATTTTTGCGATAATATGACAAGTCTGAACATTCTTGCGAATATACAACCTCGTGACATTATCGTCTTGCGATGAAATCGCAGGACGTTATCACACTTTCATGTAATAACCGATTGATTTCATCTTAACTTCATTGTATGTAATTCTGCGAATATGTATATATATATATATTTTTTTTTTTTTATTCGCAGAAATATGATTGTTGCACAAATATGACAAGTATTTATGTTCTTGCGAACAAGAAGTCTCGTGACATTTGCGTCTTATTGCACAAATCAGCTCCCTAATGGAGGGTGCTTCCCTTCATCTTCCCCTTGGTTTCCCCTTCAAGGAAGCGTACATCGACCATACAAGGTTAGCTCTTCCCATCCGGTTTTGCAAACAACCAGCTTTTGATCGCAACCTCTTATCCTTTTTGCCTCTAGGGCTTATAGTTACGAGGTTGCACCCTATGGGGTATCTTTGGGCCAAGTGTATCATTTGCCAAGACTTGTCAAGAATGGAAGATGTGTTTCAAACCCATCCGGCACTCTTGACTCAACCGTGTACCTCGGCGCCTTGATCGCTTTCTACACTTCTTGAGAAATACATTATGCCTTAGTTGCCAAACCTATATCCTGGTACATCGCAAGATTAGGTTGAGAATCCAAGGTGTCTAACCCGGATAGGTACCCCGCTTTTGGGTTGTACCCCGTAATGTCCATGTACTCAGGTTCCTTGGTGGTGTTCCGGTTTCCCTGAGCCATGCTGATAGGTACCCCCTTAAATGACGTACTTTAGGACTTTTCCTCTTACGAAATGTTTCTTCGTGAACTAGGTTGTACGCCACAAAGGTTTGCCTGTGTAAAATTTCTGCGGCTTTCTTTCTTTTTTGAAAGCTAATCACAGTTTGCGGTCTTTTGTTCGCAAATATGTTTTGCATCTTTCTTCAATGAAAGCTAATCGCAAAAAAAAAAAAAAAAAAATTTGTGTTCGTAAAAATACTTCACAAATATTTCACGTTGCGAAATACCTCATTTCATTTTCTTGTTTTTTCAAAATGCATTTTATTATACACTGTGAAGAAATGTACTGATTACCTTCGTAAATCATACCTATTCTTTACCTTCGTAAATTTCTTGTATGCTCAATCAGTGTAACTTCATTCCTTCATGACTTAATCTTCATCCATTAAATTTTCACTTCTCTTTGCAGCCTTTGTTCTTTTTCTCCAACTTTTCTTATCAACAGTTTTTCCTTCGCAAACTTCTACTTCAGTATCGTAAAATTTCTTCCCTTCTGCCCAATCACCCTTGATAACTCCAATACCTTTAGGATGAGGAAATTTTATGCATTGATGAAAAGTTGAAGCTACGCCTAAAATCTCGTGAATCCAAGGTCTCCCTATCAAAGCGTTATACGGTGATTCAACATCAGTAACACAAAATAAGATTTCAGTTCGCATCCCCCCTAATGGAATTCGCATGCTTATTTCTCCTTTAGGTTTATTGGCAGTTCCATTAAATCCATAAATCCTGTAAGTAGAAGGTATTAGATCTGCTTCCTTTCCCCCCATGATTTTGTAAGAAGGATAGAAGAGAATATTGACAGAGCTTCCTGTATCAATTAAGATTCTATTAAGACCAAATGATTCTCCATCTGTATCATCCTCACTTTCTTCCATATTCAGACAAATTTCCAATCTCACTACCAATGGATTATCATGTATTTCGCAACCTTCTGGAATTTCCGTAGCTTCAAAAGAGATTTCACGCTTCTGCCAATCTTCGAGTCGTGAATTTTTTGCGATGTTCATTATTTCTCTTCCTTCACCATCTCTCGCATATACCCTACTTAACACATTATCATGAAAATCTTCTATGGTTTTATATGAGTGAACTATAGAATTGCAGAAAACATTTCTTTCTTTTGGTCCCACTTCAATGTGTAAGATTTCTTTTCCCTTTTCTTGTGTTGTATTCACCATGCGAGTTTCCATTGGTTCTTGCGGTAATTGTTGCGATTGTGCTTGCTTGAGTAAAAAGTGATCTAGTTTGCCCTGATCAATCATTTGCAAGATAATCCTTTTGATATTATTACAACTATTTGTAGAGTGCCCATGAAAATGATGGTACAAGCAAAATTCATGACTTCTTGGACCCATTGGTGGTTCCTTTCCCATATTCCATGGAGTTGGTATAATCTCCATCAAGATAATTTCCTGCCATATCTTCTCTACACTTGTATTCAAAGGTGGGATCTTTATTTCTTCTCTTATCATTCTTTGACCCCCTTGACCATTGTTATAATTTTGTCTATTATTCCCTTGTCCAAAATAATTCTGCCTTTATCCCCCATAATTTTCTTGCTGCTGATCTAATCTTGGGATCTGGTTATTTCCTCCTCGACTGTAGAAATTCCTTTCTCTATCATACTCTTCTTGATCTTTACTTCCCATTGCTACCATTTTTGGCTGGCTATTGTTGGTCTTCTTGATCTTTTCTTCTGATATCTGCGAAGATGTTTGCGAAGTACCTGCTACGACATTGATTATTTTAGGAAGTAAGTTTGCTCCTGTATCTTGATTGTTGGTGTTTACCACTGGATATGACTCCATATTGTTTTGCTTTTCTTCTAATGTAATGTACTCCTCTTGCAATTCTCGCAATTCTGTCATCATAATCGAATTATTTCTTCTGAAGATTTAAACATATAATTATTCAGTTGCGAACATGGCATTTATGAAAGACAAAATCAGGTATCTCTCATCCACACGTCCTGCCATATCACTGCACATAGTTTTCCATCTTCTTACCAAATGCTTCAAACTTTCACCAATTCTTTGTTTTAAACCAAACACATCTTCAATGCCAAGTCGCGAGGAATGATTCGTGATATATGCTCCAAAGAAAGTTACCTATAAATGATTAAATGATGTAATAGTGTTCTTGGGAAGTCCTTCGAACCATTTTAGATCTTCTCCTGTTAAACTTGATACGAAGTACTTGCATAATACAACATCATGATTCTCCCATTGTAGCATGCATCTTACATATGCTTTAATGTGCTGAATAGCACATGAATTCCCGTCAAAGATGCTGGTTAACGTAGGAAGATTGCACTTTGGTGGAATCCCTCCCAACTGTACTTATCTAGAAAAAGGAGTCCTCGCAGCTTCTTCTATTGCTTCATCTAATTGCCTTCTATCTTCTCCTTCTCTACTGCTTATCATTCCTCTCATTTCCGCTAATTCTCGAAAGATTCGTGCATTTTCTTCAGAATTCTCCTCTATTGGCCTCTTCAACGCAGCTTCTCTTCTTCTACGTTCTTGCATCTCCTCTTCTGCGATTCTTCGCATCCTATCATACTCTTCTAATGTTTTCATTTGCATGATTTTGAAAATATCTCCTTTCCAAATTGTCACAATTGTTTTGTTGCAGAGCATTTTGAAATTCTTGTTCTTCCATTTCTGTTCTCCTCATCCTTCTCATATGAATATCTGGAATTTCTTCTTCTTCATTTCTCCTTCTTCTGTGATTTATTTCTTCCTGGTTTGCCTGAATTCTGATTCGAAGATTTGGTTCGTTCCTTGTTATTTCTTCTCGTTGATTCCAAATCTTCCTTCGAATTCTATCACACCCAAGATTTTGATTGTTGCGAGCTTGTTCACGTCTTCTTACTCCATCTTCGTAATTGTTTTGATGCATAGCTTGTTGTCTCTCAATTTCTTCCACGATTTGCCGCTCTTCCTCTTGATTTTCTTCGCCATTATGATTATTTTCCCTTGGAAGTGGTTCTGTTCGTAAATTCTCCATATTTTGTTCGTGATTTGGCACTAGAATGAAACGATTCTCTCGATTTCTTCCAACTTTATTCTGTGCTTGTTCTTGCATCTCATTTTCACTATTGATTGTTGGCGAATTTTGTTCTTCTCTTCTTGGTATAGCATTTGATCTTACAACACTTTGAGATTTCCTCCTTTGTAACATCTCATTTTCCCTTCTCAATTCTTGATTCTGTCTTGTTAGATTGGCACGTTCTTCAACTTCAAACCTTCGTTCTTCTTGAATTTCTTGTCTCAATGTTTCTAACATCTCCCTTTCTCTTTCACGAGTTGTTCCTCCCATCAATCTCCCATTTTCTCTAATTTGTGGTTCTCTGTATGTTTATGCTGGTGTATCAGTTCTCCAAGTGTGTATACTCACTCTATCATGATCTTCTGTTTGTTGAATTTGATTTCTTTGATTATTCCTTCTCCTACTAGGTTCTCCTGTTACATTTTATTCTCCACCTACGAGCCTTACACTTCTTCTTACTGCAGTCAATGGTTCTGATGTATTTCTTCTTCTAGCCATTTCAGATTTTCAAAACTCCCTAGAATTTTTGCTAGAACAATCTTTAATTCCCTGTTTCTAGCGCCAATTATGTATTTGCAGAATATCCTACAACTACACCCTCAGTAGAATTAGTAAACTTAAGAAGTTTATGATGATGATTAACAATTTTCTTATTAATGCTCTCAATTGATCACAAGAAATATCTAAATGGAACTAGAATAGTTACAACTTTCTCTATTCTCTTTCCTTTAATATTTTTTGACACTCACCAAAAGAACCTCTCAAATTTAACATTTGAACTACTATTTATAGTGAAATCTTTACAACTGTAATATCCTGCGAGGCATCATAACTTATGATCGCAAGTTTATTTTATACTCGCAAACTTTTCATTCTTCTCCCGCGTTTCTTCTATCATCGTGTTATTTCTTGACACTTTCCTCTTATATTTGTTGCTATATTCGCAACCTAATATCTTACGATATTCGGCACCTACAACCCGGAACCGTACCTGACACACCCGGGTCCGGTTCGGTTCCGGGTAATCGGGTACCCGTTGGCAGCCCTAACGGTGAATACCGGTATTTATGAAAAAAATAAAAAATAAAAAAACAGTCTTCACGAAACAAAAAGAATAACAAAACAACATGAAAGAAAAAAAAACATTGTTATCTAATCCTATTTCTTCTTCTCTTTGTTCTTCATATCCATTATAACGTCTCTTTGTAGGGTTTTTCTTTCTGAGTTTCATTCTATAGGGAAAGTTTCAGGTGGTTCTTTTTTTCTGCTTACGACGAGGGAGGCGAAGCCACATCACACTAAATAAAAAATGCTCGATTGGAGAAGCGAAGCCGAACCACATCACACCAAATCATAAATATAGTTAAAAGAAAAAGATATCTGATCCATTCGAAAAGATACAATATATTATATTATTTTAGCATACTTTTCTCTACTTATATGGTTAAAAGAAAAAGATACTTTTCTTTGATAAACTACTTAGTAAGATGCGCCCAAAAGATCCAACTGATAGTTTAGAATGGATTCAATTGTGGCTTTTTATTTCACAAATAAAAAATGCATCGGGATAAGCGACGGGCCGTGGCGGAGCCGAGCCACACCAAATTAAAAATGCACCACGACGGGGTGGGGCGAAGCCGAGATACCCCAAATTAAAAATGCAGAACGGGACGGGGCGAAACCCCACTATACCAAATCAAAAGTGCACGACGGGGCAAGGCTAAGCCATATCACACCAAACGAAGAATACGGTTAGAAGAGAAAAAATGATGGTGGATGGTTTTGTGATCCGCCCGGTGCGTAGCACAGGGACAAAATCTAGTAATTAATTTCAAAGTATGATTAATAAAAAAGTTAGGGTTTATTTTGATTTTGTGTAAAAAGGAGATTTAAGTTCAATTGTTAGTAGAAAATTAGAACTTGTTTGGTTTTTCATTTTAATTTTTAACTTTTCATTTTAACTTAAATTTTTTGAGCTACGGTTAATAAATATGTGGGCTATATTTAAGAGAAGTCTTTTTTCTTCCTCCCATCACCACCCACTGATCACGATTACACCTCATGATCTTGTTCCTTTCGTAGACTTTAAACATGTTTATCCATCTTGTAGTCTCCTTGATTTCACTAAAAATAGTAAACAGCATACCGATCATTATGATTCTCCATGCAGACTTATAGCTACCCATTTCCCTTACCCTTCTTTACCTGAATCCATTATGGATAGCACAACAAATTGCAAGATTGTATATATATGTAGAAATCCAAAAGATACCTTCATCTCCTTGGGGCATTTTATCAACAGAATCAGGACAATGCCGGAGAGCAATGATAAAAGTACTATCCCACCGCTAAACAAGAAAGAAAGTACCCCTTTGTTGATTGAAGACGCTTTCGAGTTTTTTTGCGATGGAGTTTCAGAGTTTGGTCCATACTGGGATCATGTTCTTGGATATTGGAAAGCCAGCTTAGAGAAGCCTCATAAAATATTGTTTCTGAAGTATGAAGATTTGAAGAAAGAACCGGAACCTCAATTGAAGAAGCTTGCAGAATTCTTAGGTTATGGTTTCTCTGAAGAGGAAGAGAGTCAAGGATATATTAAGTTTATGCAGTTTTCAACACTTGAAGAATTTGGATGTGAATAAAAATGGAACGCCTTTTAGTAACTTTGTGGCGAACAAAGACTTTTTCAGGAAAGGTGAGGTTGGTGATTGGAAGAATTACTTGGCACCAGTAATGGTAGAACGACTTGCTCATCTCACGGAAAATAAGTTTCGTGGATCAGGACTAGGGTTCCAAAACTTTATTCCTTGAAATATTCATGTTATTGTATTATCCATGGTCCATTAAACTTAATTCCAAAACTTTTTTTTTTTTTTTTTTGCAATCTGAACGCATTGCAACTGCGTGTGATTCTTAATTTTCTTTGGTTATTGTCTTTGGTTTTACGTTTGTGGGTCTCTAAGGATTATCTGTAATCATGTTTTCTCAGCATTTCGTATTGTTGGCATGTTGCAGTAAAATTTTGAAGTTTCAGTGCATTCATTTTGTTTGAGAAGTTCATAGATGGAACCTCATCAAAATATCACATTCAAAGCTTTCTTATTAATTTGGTATAAAGAAAATATTTTGTACTTGTGTCCGGAGATAATTGTTTTGCTGTCTTTTTGTGCTTTTACTTTACCTCGGTCCATTGTGGGCTAAGCTTATGTAACTCAGTGATTCTTTATTCTTTTATATAAATCAATTCGTTTTATTGATCAAAGAGGATATTAAATTGGTAAAGTTTTACAAAAAAAAAAAAAAAACTACCAACTGTTTGGTTAATATTTATTTCATGCAAAAAAAATAAAAAAAACACCATGTTGTTCATGAACAGTGTCCACGACAGATTAGAAAAAACACCTAACCTATTGACAATATTGAATTGAAGCCTTTGTGAAGTCCAAACAGCGTTCCGCAAACAGTATATAAACCGATGGAGGGGCCAGTTTTGAAGATTGTTTTATGCCGCTTATAAGGTGCTTCTCCTCAATCAAGCAAAGAAAAAAAAAGGGTGCTTCTCCTCGGCATGGAGGAGTAAACCAAACCCCTAGTATGGCTTAAAGCCATGACACAGACTCCATTCATGACACTTGATGAAATAGTAGAGACACTGCCCAATTAAAAGAATCCAGTCGTCCCAAAAACCCATCTGTTTGAAGAAAAACCTTACCTAGTACTGTACCTGGTACATTAGAATAAGAGAAAGATACAGAACTACAAATAACAAAGTATATATACCTGGAACAACCCGATATTCTGTTTTCCTTATTAAATTTTTTGGAAATTGACAGGGAAAGAGGGAACCAGTACCCACAGATATTCCGCACGTTGCACATGTTTGGAGTGGTGGTTAGATTAGATTATAATTTAACACATTACCTGCATTCGGATGGACGTATTCGGCGGCTAACATGGCTTAGATGAAACGAATCCAAACCACTGCAGCAGATAGGGAACACAGACAGAGGATGCTAAAGTTAGTTGACTGGTCTCTTACTGGTTCAATAATCTGTGTTACTTGGACTAATACTCTTTAATCTAAGGAATGGTCTCATCAATCTAGAGAAATCTCGGTAAGAGGGAAAATTCTGCTGGAAATTAATATGGATGCGTGACCAGTCAATTGTGAATTTTAATTAATCTTCCAATTTAAGACTGTGATGCTATATTTATTTTCGACTATGGGTTGTTGGAGAAAATGAGTTTTATTGGTTTGGTTTTATAGTCTTGGTGGAATGGAACTTAGGACCTTTGGGTCTCTAAGAGCTCTTACTCATTTTCTTATGAGTGAATGAAATAGAACCTTTAGTCCCACATTGATTATGACTAAAGAGGAGTTCCACTACTTAACTAATCCATTATGGATAGTTAGTAAAACAATGTGGGTGGAACGTGTGGGCTTTGGGCTCGAGCTCGGGCTTCGCCGTGGACAGGACAATCAAGACTTACCTCTTTTTGACAAAATTCTTTTAATTTATTTCCATAAATATTTTAAATCAAAATAAATTTTGTCATAATGTTGAGCATGTTATGGGGGCATCTGATTCGTGCAAAATTATCTTGTTACCAAGTTTAAAATATGACGACATTGATTTCTTTCCAAAAAATCAAATATACTGGCATAAATTTGAGTTAATGCCATAGCTGTTTTCTGTCCGTTTTTATTCTTTATTGCCTTGCATGGCGCAAGGAATTGATTCTCCATCAATTGCATTTATCACACCTCTCCCTTTTCTGCTATAAAAGAGACTCGAAACTTTTATTATTTTTTGTGTCCAGAAGAGCTACTATCCTCTTCTTTTCGTCTCTCTCCCTCTGTGTGGTTTTTTCATTCTTTGTGCCATTGCTGTTAAGTTCGTAAGAGTAGGCAAGTATTGTAGTGCTAACAATACTTGCAACATGCAGTTTTATCCTGGATACAACTTGACCACATGGTATAGGCATCACTCATTCTTGAGGCGTACCGGTCAACTATTGTGTTAAGGACAGCGTGTTGAACACGTGACTCTGTCTTCTGTTTGCTATCCTTTGAGTGCTTTTTTATCTTTCAGAATCTTTACTTCTAACTTCTTCACATCTTCGTTTCAGTGTTTTATTGTTATAGTCGCAACATGTGTTTCATATTGTTATATATTCGGGTTAGATCCGAATGTGGTCGCTCATATTGTATGTGGCATGTCCGGAAGGGTTCCATATTCCTTAGGATTTGGAACCTATATAAGCATCCCTAGCATGTGTGTAGAAGGGTTACGTGATTCCCACCGATATCACACATAAGGTTACCATTAGAAGAAAAGGTTTTAAGTTCTAGCCCGTGAATCGAGTTTGTGTTCATCTTTGGAGATTGTAGTATCTGCTGATCGTCTAGTTGAAAACGTTGCTGCTGCTGCTTTTGTTCCTTGTTCTTTATAATCGGAGCTCAAGTTCAAGATACGAACCGATACTCGCTTCCGCTTAATCATATAATCTCTGATATTTGTATCGTGAGCTATTGGTTTGCTATGTTTTCGTGCTTGATATAATTGCTTTGGTTGCTTGTAAGTTTCTGATAACATGATAGTGTCATGATTAGGGTTCTGGTTGTTTATTGGGTTAAAAACCATTAGTGGATGTATAAATATTTTGGATCTTGATAAGGGTGTTTTATTTTGAAATATTTAATTGGATATGTTCATTATTGATTCAAATGATCTCCTGGAAAGTGTTGTATCGTTTGAACGTGTGGTTTGAAAGATATAGCAAAACCCTAGTCTTATATCATGTTTGTGAGCAGTGATTTGATGATTTTTTGATGCATATATGTCTATCCATGTTAATAAAATTAATGTAGATAGATATTTCTCCCTGAGAGTATTCATTTGGCATATTATTTTCTTGAATCAGAGCTTTTACGAGTGAGATATCGTCTCCCAAAGTTGGTCATGCGCGTCTGTACATTGTTGGAAATTTGGAGAAGATGATGAACAATAACCGAGTCAACCCAGTCCAGATCGGCGAGTCAACCCAGTCCAGATCGGTGATTCAACTCGTGGTCCAGTCCAGATCCGGAGGTTCGGTTTGCGGTTCAGGCAGGCGTTTCGGTTCTTAGTTCAGACCGACGATTTGGTTCGCGGTTTAGACATGCAGTTCAGTTTGTTGTCCTGACCGGCGGTTCGGTTCGCGGTTCACACCGGGCTATTTGTTTTTTCATTTGTTTCTCTATTTTTGGTCGTCGGATCAACTCCAATTTTCGTACCCTAAGGTTTTTCGACGCTCCAAATTCAATAAAACTATTTTCAAAACCTAATTAGATTCACATGATAGAGTTTCTTTGAAATTATATGGTTAATCATTTTATCCATGATAACATGTGAATGGTTTATGTTGTGATGATTATCTAATTTCTTTAATATACAACATGTATGGTGCTGGATTGAATTCATATCTTACTGAATTGTATGTCTAGATAACATGTTAATTGATTAGATAATCGTCTTGGTTTGATAACATGTTTGATTGAATTATTATTTTGATTGAATAACATGTTAAAACAATTGAGTGGGAGGTTGTTTCGTTGAGTTTGTTTAATTCCCAAAAACCATTAACTTGTGTATATATTAAATAGATATAGAAAATATTACCTGTGGCGCGAGAGATTATTAGGAGTTTAACGATTTTTCGATCTTGCGACTTGTAATGATGTTTTGCTAATGTTAGACTAAATGGCTTCCAAGATCATCATTGCTGATTTGAACAATGGTGAAAAACTTGATGGCGACAACTATAACATCTGGCGCCGAAAGATCGTTTTTCTCTTGAATGATGATGGGCTGCAGGAAATAACTAAGCATGTGATTCCTCGGCCTCAGCAGGGTACGACGGTTCAACACCATCGCAACCCCGAGGCTTACTAGGAATGGATTAAGAAGGATCATAGTGCTCGTCATATGATCCTGAGCTCAATGCACAATAATCACATTTGGGAGTTTGAGAACCACCAGTTTGCTCATGACATGCTAGATGCAGTCAGGAAGAAATTTGGAGTTACCTCTGTGGCAAAGTTGCGCGCTTTAACTATGAAGTTTGACACTTCTCAAAAGAAGATGAATGTTAGATGAAGCAACATTTGAGGACAATGTCGTCAATGATACACGAACTTGAGGCTGCAGGTCATCACTTGACAGATGAACAACATGTACAAGTTTTTATTCGTTCGTTACCTATCTCTTGGTAGAAGATGAAGCAAAACATGACACATAATGATAATGTCCGCAATTTTGAGGATATTTCTCGTCGTGTGGAATAAGAAGTCGAGCGCTTGGAAGCTTCTAAAAATGGCAGTTATATTTTTGCTATTTAATTTGTTTCACATAAGACCAATTGGTTTAAGCGCAAGAGGGTTAAGGTTTCTTCTGCTAAGAATCCTCGTGATAGATCTGAGCCATCCACTACCAATGCTCCTAAGCGCAAAAGAGGCAAGCATGCTGGTAAGAAAGACGAAGCAGAGATGAAATGCTTTAATTGTGCTAAGAAAGGACACTTTGCTCGTGAATGCACTGAGACAAAGTAGTTTCTGAAAGATATGGGGCTTGCCTTGTGGCGAAAGGTTACACCCAAAAGGAGGGTGTTGACTACGAGGAAACTTTTTCCCCTGTGGTGAGAATTGCCTAGATAAGCCTTATGCTAGCTATTGTCGCACATATGGATTTGGAACTTCATCAAATGGATGTTAAAACTGCATTTCTTAATAGAAAACTAGATGAGGAAATTTACATGGAACATCCAGAGGGATTCATGATTAAAGGTTTAGAGCGCAAAGTTTGTAAGATCCAAAAATCTCTTTATGGCCTAAAACAATCATCTAGACAATGGTATTTAAAATTTTATCGAGCCATTGTTTCCAATGGGTTTATGATGATAGGGGAAGACCATTTTGTGTACGTTAGATGGTCCGATAAATGTTTCCTTATATTGTCCTTATATATTGATGATATCCTTATAGTTGGAAGTAACATGAAAATTGTTGTCTCCACAAAAGAGTGGTTGTCCTCAACTTTTGAGATGAAGGACATGGAAGAAGAAATCTTTGTGCTCGGGATTAATATCCTTAGAGATCGTTCAAAGAGACTTTTGGGCATGTCACAAGAGACATACATTAAAAGGGTTCTTAAGCAATTTCACATGAAAGATTGCAAGCCCATAAACACACCAGTTGCTAAAGGTCAGAACTTAATCCTTGAGATGTGCCCTAATACCCCTGAAGAGAAAGACAGGATGTCGCAGGTACCCTATTCCAACGCAATTGGGAGCCTAATGTATGATATGATGTGTACTCGAACTGACATATTCTATGTTATTGGATTAGTTAGTCGGTACCAGTCGAATTATGATTTTGATCACTGGCAAGCTGTCGAGGGGATACTAAGGTATCTCAAAGGGAAGAGAGACCTCATGTTATGCTACAAGGTTTCATATCTATGTCTCAGTTGTTGTTGTGATGTTAACTGCAATGGCGAAATTGGAGAACAAACATACACATCAGGGTATGGTTTCATGCTAAATGGAGGGGACATAACATGGAGTAATAAGAAATAGTCAATTGTAGCTATTTCTTCAATGGAATATGAGTTTGTATCTTGTGAAGCCGCAATAAAAGAATCCAATTGGTTAAGGAGGTTCTTTGAGAGTTTTGAATTTGTCACTCGCGCTACTGATGCAGTGAAAATTCACACTGATTGCACATCAATGATTTCTTATGCAAAATACCCAAAGTACCATGGAAAGACTAAGCACATTGGTAGGAGTTGTTTCCTTATTAGAGATGCTCTTGTGAATAAAGAAATAGTTTTTGGAGTACATGCCTACATAATTGATGATAGTTGATCCCCTTACTAAAGCTATACCAAGAGATGCTTTCTTCTCTCATGTTAGGGCGTTAGTTTTACGTAGGTGGTAATGGATATCTCTTTATTTTAATTTTTTCTAAGAAATGATGAACGTAGATGCATATTTTTATGGATATTTATTAATAATCAATACAATTTGATAATGGATCATTATTGTGATTAATTATTTTACTTATGGGCATGGATATAAAGGCTGACATTGGTGTATATAGAATGTATTGTGTCAAAACTTGATTGATATGTCACCAGGTATGGACTGGCTTACTCACATAAGAAGTCACCTTTTGGCACTAAGGAAAGCGAGCAAAGATGAGATGATGCATCTCCTTGGAAATACCAAGATGAGATCTATATAGTGAAGATCGATGATGAATGTACCTACTGTTCATCATACCTTTAAGTATAGCTAAATGAGAAATCTATTTCACGGAGCTTGTTGAAAGCGAGCAGTCAGAAATTTCGGATTAGGCGCAAGAATTGTGACTAAGTCAATATTTGTAGAGTGTAAGAGTTTGTGACTTATACTTGTGTAGACAAGTAAAACTCCACTCTAGATCTTTTTCATATTATGCATTCTTGCGACCACTTCAGAGGTACGAAAATGGTTCCCTGTTTTTCTCACCATGTAAGTCCGTAGGATAATTAATTAGATTATACAAAAGTAACCTTACGACTTTTGACTTTGTTATTAAGTAAAGATTCGATGATTTCTACTTTAGTATGTGTCCTGTGGCCATGGATTATCTGTCTTAAAGGGTACATATCTGGGAAAGCAGTTTATTCTGAAACTTCATGGCAATATGGCGAAAGGAAGGTCATCAACCTCATGAATATTTTATATTCAAAGTAGAAAACTTGGGTTTCCTTGCTGGAGTTGCAACACAAGTGTGAATGTATTTACAATAAGCTAGCATGAGGGTTAGACTAGCTCTACGAGGGATCAGAGTAGTCTAGACCAATGAGATTTTGATGGACCTAGGATACTACGAGATACAAACATTTTTCTCTTAAAGGGTTGATGTCTCAATGTTGACTCATATCGAGATGCTAGTATGGAGCTCCCAAAATGCAGGTACCTCGACGGTCGCACGGGCTATTTACTAATATGAACTTTTGTTTCTTCTGGTATAATTCTTACACTATGTGCTAGTTGGATATGTTAGATATTTGGGTTGGATCCGCATATGGTCTCCCATTTTATATGTGGCAAGTCCGAAAGGGTTCCATATTCCTTAGGGTTTGGAACCTATATAAGCATCTCTAGGATGTGTGTAGAAGGGTCACGTGATTCCCACCGATATCAAACATAAGGTTACCATTAGAAGAAAAACTTTTAAGTTCTTAGCATGTGAATCAAGTTTGTGATTATCTTTGGAGATTGTAGTACCTGCTGATCGTCGAGTTGAAAACGTTGTTGTTTCTGCTTTTGTTCCTTGTTCTTTCTAATCGGAGTTCAAGTTAAGGTACGAACCGATACCCGCTTCCGCTTAATCGTATAATCTCTGATACCTGTATTTTTCTTGACATGTTTCGGCTCATTCAAAGTGGAGGCGTTACATGGAGAATGATTGATGAGGTTCCACTGATTCCAATTGATGGACATGGAGTTCACGTTCATGGGAATGGTTATGGGAATATTTATTAGACCATATTTATGTAAATTATCAAAATACATGCTAATTAACTCTTAGAACAAGTTGGGTCTGACAATGTACCAAGAAAGTAAGAAAAATGGTAAACCCATTAGCAACCAGAAATTTATATTTGTAGGATCGAGCAAGAGAGAGGAGAGCACAATGTGAAAGAAAATAAAATGATTACATTGATAATAAGTTTGGTGTACATTCTCTCATGGCTTAATAGCCTACTTATAGTCTCACAAACTTGAAAATCACTCAAAGTACTTTCCTAATAAAAACAAACTCTAAATAAAGCACACTTATAGAAACACAAAGAAACTCTAAATATAGTAAAACTCTAAAACAAGCAACCGACACAACTTTCTCTTCTAGTTAACTCTAACTTCCAAATATCGCAAAGTGTGTCAACAGCTCCTGTTAATCCAACTTGACTGCGTCAACTGTAGCAGTTGATCCATTCGGACTGGATCAACATCATATGTTGATCCACGACCTAAATCACCATATCTTGGTTTAACTTCCAACATCCTCCCTTAAACCAAGATATCATTCAACGAGAATTCCGTAACCCTCTTCTTCCATTGATAAATGTTTGCATGTCCTTGTCTTTTATCATTTTCTATTCCTCTTCTTCCATTGATAAACATTAACACGTTCTTGTCTTTCTCATACCGGAATTTCGTCATCACTATCCATTCAACAAACTCAATTGTCAAACCAATCTTCTTCATTTGCTATCATACCATAGCAACAATCACAAACTTCTTTCATATTCTTCTTACTCGCAGGCGGAACACCACTCATAACAATCTTCTTTTTTCTTCACTGAGCATTTTATCTCATCTTCAATTTTCTTCACTGAGCATTATAGCTCAAACTCATCTTTTGTTTACCCACTTCACTTGTAGTATTTCCACTCAACTCTTCAAATTCCACACTTGAATTTTTTCACTTTTCTTGCCAAATCCCCACTGGGATTGCTACACTTCTCTTCTCAAATCCCCACTAGGATTGCTTCACATAACTATAGACAAATCCCCATTGGGATTTCTTCTCTCAACTAGTAGACTTTACTCGCCAACAATCGTGTTTCACGCTCACAACCTTGTGACGTCTCAAACTAAACACTCTCTCATCACCACCTGGTGATTACTTCTCTTTATTCATAACCTTGTTGTTATTTCTTCTTTTATTCTTTGTTCCAGTCACGCTATTGTTACGAAACCTTCACACTTCTTTTCTTTTCAAGATTCTCTCACAATCTTTTTTTTGTTATGCTTCTTCAACCTTCCAACATGTTCCACACTTTGTAGTTTTTCCAAGTTTCTCTCACAAACTCTCCAACCTATCAACATGTTTGAGCTTAAACTCCAACATGCTATCTTCCTCCCTTAAGCTCAAACATCACCAACATTCCTTGTCATTCTAAGTCCTTGAATTCGATCACCTTAATCAAACTGTACCAATCCTCCTTGACTGCAATACCAACATTGATCTTCTGTTGTGTATATTTCGAATCAATAACTTAACCCTTTGAATCAACCACGCACCCAAAGCTTCTTACCTCAACCATCAAATCTGTTTTCTGCAACACCTCTGACAGAAACACATCACACGTTTCTGTTGTCATCTTATGTCATTGCAACTGTCACAAACTGTGACCTTCTTTTGTCACGCTTCTGTCAATCTGTAACAACCTTTAGTTACACTTCTGTAACAACTCTTCTCTTCTGTAACATCTCTTTTTCCCCCTTTTTTTTTTTTGAAGCAATAAAACTTAATCTTCTTCTTTAAAATCAAGATCCCAACTTTTCCAAACGCATCCATATATCAAGCTACCAACTCACGTATTTGGACTTCCATCGTACTGTGACAATACCAACTTCACTGTCTCTGTTGCTGATTCATCTCTTGATCAAAATATCTCCTAATACTGCCAACTCAACAGCCGGCAGACAACACTTTCCTTATTGACTTTGAATTAACGTGATAACCCTCACGTATTTTAAATTAACGCCTTCAAATTCCAAGACCACTGTAAAATCTTGACCCTAGGTATAACAACCAAGAAACTATATAGCAGCAAAATCAATTAGTTTCTTAATATTTCTCGGCTGAAATAACAACGAAAATCTCACCACTTCATCAAGCCATTACTGCCTTCTTCTTGCATTCAACATCCTCCATTTTTTTATTTTTTTTTATTGCAGCTCCATTTTCTTTTATGTCCATTATTTTACCGATAACAATGGCAGCAAAATCGTTCTCTGCCGATCGCTCACAGCACAACTTCATGTCAACATCTCTTCTTCCCTTTGCTTGCTCACACAGTAACAATCAACAGCAAAAAAAAAACTTCTCCATCTCGATCATCAATGGCAGCCATCATCTCTTATTAGGGTTCTTCTCTCGTCCAGCAACAATCTCACCCTTCTTCATTATTACCGGCAACAACACTATCTCTGGACAACCATCTCCAGCTCACAGACAGGAATATCTTCTCACCGGCAGACAATAACGACCTTGCGACAATCATCATCTCTTACGTTCCACACAAGCACTCCATACGTTCCGTCCCTTATTTTGTCAATTTTCAACAGCAAGCACCACCGTGAACATGCCAGACTTTCTATCCCACCATTCTTTTTCCGACTCCATCATCTTAACAGCATCAACAGAAAATAGTTTCCATATCTCTCCATCGAACTAACAGCTAACATCATCACCGGAAATCAAATCTAGGGAAGCAACGTATTTTCTTTCTTTATAAAATTCTTCATCTTGCTCTAATGGTTTACTGACAAACATGTTCCAGCTCAAACTACTTCTCTTGTTCGACTTTCCTTGAAACCAAGGACTCTTCACAGTAACACAAAACCAAACGCCACTTCTCTGGACATCAAAAAATACTCAACAGCCATTAACCAAGGCAAACCAGCTGCATTCTTCAACATCGAAGCAACCAACTTTCTTCTTCCTTTTATTTTAACCCTAAAAACACCAATGCATCAAAAAACAACCAGACGAAATTCTATATCACCGAAAAACTTATGAAAACTCTCGAACTCTATCTCCTCTCCTCCCTCTTCCTCTCACCTTGCTCTGATACCACATGTAGGATCGAGCAAGAGAGAGGAGAGCACAACGCGAAAGAAAATAAAACGATTACATTGATAATTAGTTTGGTGTACATTCTCTCATGGCTTAATAGCCTACTTATAGTCTCACAAACTTGATAATCACTCAAAGTACTTTCTTAATAAAAACAAACTCTAAATAAAGCACACTTCTAGAAACTCTAAATATAGTAACACTATAAAACAAGCAACCGACACAGCGTGCTCTTCTAGTTAACTCCAACTTCCAAATATCGCACAGTGTATCAACAGCTCCTGTTGATCCAACTTGACTGCGTCAACTGTAGCAATTGATCCATGACCCAAATCACCATATCTTGGTTTAACTTCCAACACTATTGAGTCAAATTTTGGCATATAAGCATCTGCATATCGGGTATAAGGCAACTAGAACAGAAAATAAGTTGACAGAGGTAGATTCCCTGAACTAACTCTTTTTCTCCAGAGTATATGAATAAAAATAGAACGGCTTTTAGTAACTTTGTGGCGAACAAAGACTTTTTCAGGAAAGGTGAGGTTGGTGATTGGAAGAATTACTTGACACCAGTAATGGTTGAACGCCTTGCTCATCTCACGGAAGATAAGTGTCGTGGATCAGGACTAGCGTTCCAAAAATTTATTCCTTGAAATACTCATGTTATTTTACTATCCATGGTCCATCATGATCTGTGCGCATTGCAACTTCTTGTGATTCTTAGCTTGCTTTGGTTATTGTCTTTGGTTTTACGTTGTGGGTCTCTAAGGATTATCTGTAATCATGTTTTCTCAGCATTTCGTACTTGAATGCCCTACTTGCTTACAATCAAAGAGTTTGAATTTACCCGATTTAGAGTTAGACCTTGACTTTGATATATTTCTTTCTAAACCATCCTTTTGCTTTCCTCTTCCTCTTACAAACAACCCATCTCCCGCATTATCTTTACCATCAATACTTGTCTTCTTCAACTCCTTGGTGTTCAAAGCCGCGTTAACGTCTTCCATGGATATTGTAGTCTTCCATACGTTACGGTATCAACAAAATTATCATAAGATGGTAGTTAGGAACAAAGCAAGCCTAATGGTTGGTCTTTATTTTCAACTTTGACATCAATATTTTCCAAATCCAAGAGAATTTTACTTTAATCATCAATAAGATCTATAATAGACATTCCTTCATGCATTCTACGAGTATGTAATTTCTTCTTAAGATATAGACGATTAGTCATTGATTTAGTCATCTACCTTTTCTCCAACTTGTTTCATAGCCCGTCCTGAATCATTTCCGTCGCAATTTCTTTCAAGACCTCATTGCTTAAAAACAACAAAATTAATCCATGTGCTTTCCCCATTAGCTTTTCCTTTTCCTCATCATTCAATGATGTTGCTAGAGACGTTTTCCCTTTCAAAGTTTTCACCAAACCTTGTTGTACCAAAAAAGCCCTCATCTTTAGCCTCCATATATTGAAATCATTCCTTCCTACAAACTTCTCAATCTCATACTTTGCCGGCATTGTAGATCGCTTCTACCCGGATCTCTGATACTAAGTTTTTAGAACTAATGGCTCAAGATAGCACAATCAATTAAGATATGAAAATGAAAATGAAAAATCAATCAAATGAAGCACACACAAAACATAAGGATTTATAGTGGTTCGATTAGATGATCTACATCCACTTCCGAAGACGACGAAATCATTCCACTACGATGATCAAACAAGTTTACAAGGTTTCTTCCAAATCCCCTCTCAAGAACTCTTGCCTCCTTTGTGCCTCACACTATATCAAGAATAATAGAAATTTCTTTCTCTCTTATAAAGTCTAGTGGGGGCGTGGGCGAGGCGAGGCGAGGGAGGAGGGGAGAGGTTCAAGGCATCAAAGAATTTTAATTCAAACAACAAATCTCTCCATCAAATAGCGACTACATAATTTTTAGCGGATGCTTTTATGTTCGAATAATTTTTGCTATAAATACCGGATGAATTCTTCATTTGAAACCATACCTTCTTTAACTCTTCTCTACAAATTCTTCTTCTTCTTTTATTCTAGAGTTCTTAGTTTAACCCCTCTGTTTAAAAACATAACTATAAACATAAATTACTTTTTACATTTCTATACATTATTTCTTTCGGTTCTTACGACAATTTTTTACCTTAAGTTTTTGGATACTATCCTTCATGCATCTCGAAGAACACATCGACATGTTTTTGAGTTGTTTATTCTTATTACTCTAATTCAAAGTATTATTTCACTTGAAATTGTAACCTAAAGGTAATATCTTGCCTTATTGTAATATTGTAATATTGTAATATTGTAATATTGTAAGTCTTTAAGAACATGTAAATATTCGATTCTATCCTCAACTTCACAAATGACCAAAGGTTAATGGATATGCTTTAAAAAACCTCGAGAAAACTTCATCGTACTGTCAACTTAAGTCTTGATGATTCCTTGTATGACTTCTAAATGCAAAAGAAGATTTTAATGCTTTTGATTTATGGGAAGTTTCTTTTGTTATCATACTGAAGTAAGAAATTCTTGATGAATACAAGATGATCTGATTTAAAAGCTTTGTGGTAGAGAATGTTCCTTCAACTCCTCATCAGCGAGATCCTTCTTTGAAGGCATGACTTTGATGAAGCTCTACAAGTAATTGAAAAGCTTCCACCCTCATGGATGAGGAGACATAAGACTTGAATCCAAAGCAGAAAAATAAGGCAAACACAGTAGATGATCCGCTTCTGACATTGTCTATAATGTGAGATAGCATTACGGAGCCACCAAGCATAATTCAGAAATGCTTTCTCCTCTTATGCCATAGTAGGAGATGATGAGAATTGTTCATAGAAACTCTACGTCTATCTAAAAAACCTAATCCCTAAAAACCATCTTACTTACTAGGAAAAGGATTTAAGATTGTTCTTGAAACCCTTTCTAAAATAACTATGATTAAGTTTATCATAAATTGAATGTTAATGCATGTTTGGACTCTTCACATATTGGCATAATCTTCTTTGCTAATTTATTTTTTGATAAAAATCAAAGATGTGAAACCTAAATATACATTTAATAAAAGGATTGAACGTAAAACACAGAACCCCCTTTTATATCTGACCTACGTTACCAAAGAGACTAAATGGACTATTGGGACAAACCATGGAAGTAACCCCAAACGAATACTTACAAGTATTCAAGGCATCCAAACAACAAATCTCTCCATCAAATAGCAGCTTCTGACATAATTGGGGATAGCACCTTAATTGCGAACACTCTCGTCTATCGGAGAACCTAGAGCAAACCCCAAAATAACTATAATCATACATTTGGACGGCTGTAGAACTTCTTTAATTTTATGGTCCTTAAATGAAGAGACCTTCCACTTGATCCCAGTGTCCAGTATATATTCTATTCAACTGGGAATCTATCTTGTAACTTAAGTGATGGTAATTCTCTTGTTTTACTTTCTTTGTGGTGTAGGTCCCAAAATGAAGACATTGAATAGAAATGGAGACTGCTTATTACTATGCTCAATGATAGAATCTAGGAGATTAGATCCGAGTGGACATCTTTCTAGAAAATCTACGACAAACACAAGTTTCCGGTGTATACAACCAGTGGTAGCCCATGAAATCTAACCCGTAAAATAGTCTATAGACAAACTTTGAAACCGTATTCAAAAACTTTTACCTGTACAACTACTCACTATTATGAGCAACCTTATACAAAGGAAAATCTCTGTAATACTCCGAATCTGAAAACAAGATTTCTCCAAATTTTAGACTATTTAGTTTAAGCCATTAAAAAAAAAATCCTTTTATAGGTTGACCACTAAATTTTACCGCTTCGAACACATCCATTAGAATCTTATCTCTACGATATTTGCAACATATACACATTAATCAATAGCCTCCAAAAAATAAGCTAGTGTCAGGCATAACCGCTTGATGCATGGCCATCGTTTTACTAACACAACTCTGTCCTCATTTTTAGGACCCTACAACCCATAAGTAAATTGAACATTGTGAGTAAAATGCACAAACATATCAACTTTACCATGCCATAGCCCTCTCCCGGAAGAAGAGAGGGCTATTTGGTACCAAAATTGTGGAAAAAATTGTGATTCAAAAAAGACTGGAGTGCGTAGATTATGATTGTAAACCGAGAAGAAAATATTAGCGCGCACAATCACCCAATTTTTCTTGACAATTCATGCATAAAATATAAAGCCAAGATAAACCAATTATATGTAAGACGATAAAACGTAATTACGTAACTAGTTTGTGCAGTAAGAATTGACACACTTTTCCATATTGTTTTCATAAAGATCCTTGTTGACGCCTCAAAAGCGATGGAAATTTCCGTAAATACTGCCATTTTGCAGTCAAATACATACCACTCTTAGTAACTTTGAAAACAATATCCCATCACTATATTCAGCTCATCGTCAAATCTGTAGAATGTATATGCTTATGCTTGTCTATATGTAAGTCCAGTCCATTTGTATTTGGGTCCATAACGTCCTGTATCCATATGTTACACTATAAATATATGTGTATCATAACCCTACAAGGTTAAGAGACACTATAAATATATATATCCATAGTTCATGGTATCTAGAGCCAGAACGATCTCTCTATCTAAAACCCTAGCCTCAAAACCTTTTCTTCTTCACAAACCCTAGCCTCAATTTTTTTTTCTTATTCTTTACCAACCCTAGTCTTCAATCTTTTTCTTCACATAACCCTATTCTAATCTTCTCTGCTTGTTTTTCTCCTCTAATAAACAGTAACACCGGTGAACAGTAACTGCGTTGAACATCAGCTGTGTTGAACAGTGTTTTCGTGAACAGTGTTTCTGAAAACCCTAGTTTCAGAAAAAAAATAAAAAAATACTCAAAGAACACGATCCTTTTCTTCGTTCTCCCACCATGTCAACTATATCGCAAACGAGTCCAGCTATATCTGAAGTCGGATCTACAACCATTGCTGCTTCTGCGTCTGTTAGTATTGGTTCTCTTATGTCATCCTATGACAAAGCACCGCATCTTCCTTCTTCTACCAAAATCGTTCTCTTGGACAGAACTAATTATCTTCTCTGGGAATCTCAAATAGTCCCAGTTCTCAAATCTCAAAGACTCTACAAGTATCTTGAAGATTCGTTTGTTATACCTGCTAAGGAGCTCGTCGATGCAGTTACGGAAGACAAAACTCCCAATCCTGCCTATGAAGAATGGGAAGTTCTTGACCAAACTATTATCTCTTGGATCAACTGCTCCCTTACTGAAACTCTCAAATCTGAATGCGTTCGTCGTGGAAACTCTCGTGAAGTTTGGAAATATCTTCGTCATACCTATGCAACCATCAACCTTGCTCGTATACTCCAGCTGAAAGCCAACCTCTCGACCATCCAAAAGGGTAACTCCACTGTCTCTGAATATATCCTAAAGATCAAAGAAATTTCTGACTCATTGGTTGCTGACCTCCAACCCGTCTCTGATCTTGATCTCATATCTACTACCTTGCGTGGCTTGGGTGCTGATTGGACTAGTATATACACTGCTGTTATTGCTAGAACAACCCTACCAACATTCACTGAACTGCATGCTTTACTTTTACACCATGAGTCTCACTTGCAGTATCTTCAAAATCTCCAACATAATGTTTCTGATCTACAAAATCCAACCTCCTTCTTTGCTGGTGCTTCGTCTTCTGGTCGTGGTCCATCTTCCTATGCTGGAAATCCTAGTGGTTCTTCTCGTGGCCATGGTAATGGTTCATTTCGTGGACGAGGTAATGGTTCTGGTCGTGGCAACTGGAATCATGGAAATCGTAATACTTGGACTAATGGTGGTCGCGAGCACTCCAACAATGGTGGCTGGAACACCAACTATTCCAATGGAAACTGGAATACTGGTAATGGGAGAGGCTACAATGGTGACTTTCAGCACAATCCTAGACCCTATGGTCGCGGATATTCAAATTCTGGCCGTGGCTCACCTGCACCTTCAGTCCTTGGTCCTCCTCCGCAATCATCCATCACCTGTCAATGGTGTGGAGCTAATGGTCACACTGCTCAAAGATGCATTCGTTTAACTCCAGCTCTAAACATCGATCTACCTCAGTCTTTCTCGGTTATGCACGTTCAATCCATGCCTTATGAAAATCATTGGTTTGCTGACACCGCTACATCTGCTCATATGACATCTGATGCATCTCACATGGTGAATCGAGTCGACTACAATGGTAATGATAAAATACTTGTTGGTAATGGTAAACTCTTACCTATCTCAGGAATTGGTGATATTACTCTCACTTCTCTTTTATCTCGGTTGTTTTTGAAGAACACTCTTCATGTGCCTTTCATTGCCAAAAATCTCGTCTCTGTTGGACAACTTACACGTGATGCTGATTGTTCTTTTCTTTTTGATCGTGATGGTTTTTCTATTCAGGATCGACGAACGGGGGCTCCTTTGTACAAGGGAAAAAAATGAAGCTGGCATGTATCCAATTTCCTGTCGTGTCTCCTCTCCAGTCCAGTCTTCCATTTCATCATCTTTCTCTGCCACTACCATTGGCATTCGTGCGAATACAGCTACATGGCACATGCGCTTAGGTCATCCAAATAGTAATGCTTTTCATACTCTTAAGAATAATAAACTCTAGTCTTTCAATTCTAGTTCTACTTCCTTTTCATCTATTTGTCCTAGCTGTGTTGGTGCTAAAAACCATCGTCTTCCCTTTCAGTAATGAACAGTTTATTCAAATAAAGTTGGTTCTATTATTCACTCTGATTTATGGGGCCCTGGACATCTCCAGTCTAATTGTGGTTTTCGTTATTTTCTCTTATTTGTGGATGGATGCTCCCGTTTCACATGGATTTACTTCCTATCTGATAAAACTCAAGTGTTTCGTTGTTTTTTGGATTTTAAAGCCATGATTGAAAATCAATTCTCTACTTCCATTCTTGTTTTGCAAACTGATGGCGGAACTAAGTATAGTGATCCGTTAAAATCATATTTAATTTCCAATGGCATACAGCGTCACTCTTCCTGTCCTAACACACCGCAACAAAATGGTCTTGCTGAAGGGAAAATACGCCACATTATAGAAACTGGTCGTGCCTTGATGTTGCAAAATGGTCTCCCTGAGCAGTTTTGGGCTGAATTCTATGCCACAGCTACTTATTTGATAATTCGACTTGATACTCCTATCTTGTCCAATACTTCTCCTTTTTTTGTTCTGCATCAGCGCTCTCCTGATTATGAGTTTCTCAAAGCCTTTGGATGTCGTTGTTACCCTCTCTTGTCTCACTTTCGCCAAAACAAGTTACAACCAAAGACTCTTCCATGTATCTTTATTGGTTATAGTGATCGTCATAAGGGCTACAAGTGTTTAGAAGTCACCAGTAATCGTGTTTATATTTCACGTCATGTCATTTTTTATGAGTCTCTTTTTCCATATCCCACTCATATTGGTGTTAAGATTCACATTAAATCCACGTCTCCAGCTACACAAACTCTTCTTAGTTGGCCTAATTCGGTTGCAGCCACTCACTTTCCCTTGTCATCATCACAACTACGTACTTCTTCTTCTCCACTGTTTATTAATGTTGATCGCTCCAATACAACATCTGTTTCTTCTGAATCTTCTCTCCCTATTTCGACTTCATTGACTTCGTCTACTTCTCCGCCGTCATCACCAACCCCTTTATCGCATGTGCATCCATCTTCCTTGTCTCCTTCTATCTCTCTGTCTACTCCTATACAAGATTCTTTCGCATCTTCAGAATTTTTGTCTCCTTCTACACAACAATCTCCTGACTCTACAGCATCTGCGTCTTCTAATGTCTTACCAGACTTGCCCAGTTTTCACGAGCCTCTAGCGTCGCCTACTAATAAGCATTCTATGGTTACCAGGATCAAAGATCACACTATTCAACCATGCATCTTTAAGGGTTTTTTTTCCACTCGGTATCCTATTTTGCAGTGTTTTATAACTCAGTACAATTCTCTCCCTATGGAGCCGACGTGTTTCACGACTGCTGCTAAATCTCCGGAATGGTGGGATGCTATGCTTGATGAAATTAATGCTCTACTTAGTAATCGCACTTGGTCCCTTGTACCTCGTCGTCCTGGTATGTATATAATTGGTAGTAAATGGGTTTATCATGTTAAACAAAATCCAGATGGTTCTCTTGATCGACGGAAGGCTCGCTTAGTTGCTAAGGGTTACTCTCAACAGTATGGGATAGACTATGATGAAACGTTTAGCCTTGTCGTTAAGTCGGTGACTATTCGTTTGGTTTTTAGTTTGGCGGTTTCTTCTTCTTGGCCTATTAAGCAACTAGATGTTAAAAATGCATTTCTTCATGGTACTCTTGATCAAGAGGTTTATATGGCTCAACCTCAAGGATTTGTTGATCCCCGTTTTCTAGATCATGTGTGTTTATTGCACAAGGCTCTATATGGTTTAAAACAGGCTCCCCTTGCTTGGTATCATCGCTTTGCGTCGTTTCTTCTTCATCTGGGGTTTAAGTCGTCTCAATCTGATCATTCGATGTTTATCAAGCAATCTTATGCTGGTGTTATTATTCTTTTGTTATATGTTGATGATATTATTGTGACTGGCAGTGATACTGTGGGCATTCAAACGTTGCTTCTGTATCTACACTCTGAGTTTTCTATGACTGACTTAGGTGATTTGCATTATTTCCTAGGCTTGGAGGCTACTAGAACTTCTCCTGGCCTTACTTTGACACAAAACAGGTACACTTTGGATCACTTAAGGAAAGTTGTTTAACTGATTCCAAACCAGTCACTACTCCTGTGGCTCCACATTCTAAATTTCAGTCTGGTGATGCTCCTTTATTTTCTTGATGCAACTCTCTATCGAAGTTTAGTTGGTGGTTTACAATACCTTACCATGACACGACCGGATATTACCTACGATGTCAATCAAGTAAGTCAATATATGCATCGGCCTACTCAAACACATTTCATGGATGTTAAGCGTATTCTTAGGTATCTTAAGGGTACATTAGGTCACGACATTTGCTTCTGGCGTGACTCCTCTTTGCATCTTACCGCTTATTCTGACGCTGACTGGGGTGGTGATCCTGATACTTCCCGATCAACTACTGGTTATTATGTTTTCTTGGGCAAAAATCTGGTTTCATGGGGTTCTAAAAAGCAGCCCATAGTTTCAACAAGCAGCACTGAAGTTGAGTATCGAGCTTTATCATCTACTTCAGCTGAACTGATTTGGATAGGATACCTATTGCGTGATCTTAGTATTTATTTAAAGCAACCTCCTATATTATACTGTGACAATATCAGTGCTACTTATTTAGCTATTAATCCAATCCAGCACTATCGTTCCAAGCATATTCAAATTCACTACCACTTTGTGCATGAACGAATTGCCTCGGGTCTTTTACAGCTACGCTACATCTCCACAGAACATCAGCTTGCAGACTTGTTTACGAAGGGTTTGTCTGTGTCTATATTTCATTTACTCTGTAACAAGCTTTCCCGTTGTTTACCATCGGGTACAGCTTGAGGGGGGGTGTAGAATGTATATGCTTATGATTATCTATATGTAAGTCCGGTCCATTTGTATTTGGGTCCATAACGTCCTGTATCCATATGTTACACTATAAATATATGTGTCTCATAACCCTACAAGGTTAAGAGAGCTTTCATAATCGTTCAAAATCCATAATCAAACTCATTTCCGCTTTTAGGAACAATTTAAAGTTTCCAATACATGCGAATGCTATAAAGTTTCTACCGAACCTAGAACCTCCCCTTAGTGCATACTTTCCTCCAACACAATTCACTTTCTTTTTTGTAGAACAAATTATGTTTCTTTAGAACCACCCGTTAATGATTAATTACTTTCCTCCGATACAATTCACTTTTTTTTTTTTTTTCTAGAACAAAGATAAGAAATTGGATTAATTTCCTTTGCGGCAAAACTCTTTGTTTCTTTAGCTTTCCGTGCATACCATAGAGCTGTCATGAGATTTCTATCTGGTGAATCTGACGCAGCTGCAAGAGTGACTTGTCGCTTGATCGACTCACAAAGTCTCTGAAATGTTTTTACAAAACTTTAGAAGTCAAACTTGTTGGAAATCTTGTATATATACTGCAATTAAGATTAGATATGAAGAAGAATGCAAACCCTATTTAGACCAAACCCAAATCGAGGCTAGGATTATATCTTATAGCCTTAATACAGATTCACCCGGTACCGGTACTTACGGATTATTGATGTCTGTCTCGTAAGATACAACTATTTACTTCCAAGAAATGGTGAACCAAAATCTTGAAGCGATGAGCTCTCTCTTTGACACAAACTTAATTTATGATTTCTATAGAATGCAATAGAGTGATAATTAGTTTTCTAATCATTACTAAACTAATTGAGTGCAGAGTATTTATACACATTACTAGTATCTTCAATAAAGAATCGATGCTTCAAGTACCTCTTTAAAGAAGAATCACCATGCTTGATGGATTTTGTTAAGGGATGCGTCTTCTTAATTCCATACGGTTCGTATCCTATCATGTTTATTGTTTTGGGTTTCATTTTAAACTGACTTAGCCTAACTAACAGGCCGAATTAAGAATAAGCCCAATCCACGTTCTACAACCCAGCACTCAAATCCAAACCGGTAATGGGCCAAGGATTTTCGTATAAACCCTTGAGAAGAATATAAACCCAAGGGTAGGGGTGAGCATTTTATCCGTAATCCGCGGATTTAACCAGGACCAACCGTATTTTTGCGGATTGATGCCCGGACCGTTTGTTAATGGGTTGGACGCTAATGAGATTTTTGAAATCCAACGAATTACGGATTGGGCCCGGATGTAACCTTGAAAATCCGTTGGACATCCATATCCGCTAGATTAAGGGTATTTATATAGTTTATAGAAAATATATAGTGTATAAAGTTTTGGAATTTTTAAGGTGTTTTCTTAGAGTGATGTCCATGGCACTTCTATGTTTATCTACGTATATAAAATGTGTAGGTTCTATAAGAAGTCATCTATATTGGTTTTATTTTTTCATTATAAATTTTAACTAACACAAATCCATTGGATTATCCGTATCCAATCCGTTCATCCGTGCATCCATTGGATGTTGGATTGGATGTGAATACCAAATTTGGAATCCGTAGTGAATCGGATTGGATGCGGATGAGGTAAAAAACGGTCTATACCGGCCCATGCTCACCCCTACCCAAGGGTATTCGAATTTACAACAAAACTTGAGTAGAAACCCTAAAAAGGAATGATTAATTACCGCGGAAAATGTAATGTCGCTTCGTTCCCCGCACTTCTGTTCCAACTCAACTTGTATTTCCTTAACTAAAGAATGCAAAACAAATATTAGCAATAACTCATGAAATAAGATACAGTTCATATGTGGGCAAATCAAAGAAAGTACAAACTTTACCATAATCTAAAAGAGGACGATACACAATTTTTTTCCACTCTGTGCAAACTGACCTACATGTAAAAAACGATCTCGCAGGCAACCTTTTGAGAATTTCTAATTGAATATCTACCGGGAGAATGTCCAAGTTTCCCATGATAGAGCAGGAAACAAGGGCTAGGAGCCTAGGAATCCGATAATGGGGTAATACGAACACCTAACTTCTACCTCTTTTTTCATGCAAAAAAATATGATCTTTGTGTAAGAATTGTTTATTTCAAACCCTAATGCTTGGATTCTAGAATCTTTGGGCCGGATCGTTTCTGTAATGACCAGATGTCTGCTAACAGTGTCCGGTTTTACTGAATTAGTTACATATTCGACTTTTTTTTTTAGAAAAGCTCCAAAGGAGAGCTTTCAAATAAAACTTATGTTTTGTCTTTGCATTTTCCTTTTTAGAACCGTACCAAACAGGCTGAAAACCAAATAGGAGAACATGATGTTGCCCTATCAGGAGTATCCTCAACCACCATATTCTCCCATACCAGTGGCGACGATGGCCAACACTTCAAATCTATTAGAATCAGTACTAGCAGCCATGAATCACCTTGCAGAGGATATAGAATGTTTTAGTCAAGCTCTATGCGTGTATACCACATCTTCCTTCTATGGTACATCTGACTAACGAGTTCCTTTCAAAGGTCTATAGGCTACAATAAGAGAATCATCACCTGATGCAGGGCCAATACTCTTGTCTTCGACAGTTTCCTGGATTCTTGAATTGTTGTCAGTGTAGAGTCCAGCGCATGGGCATCCTCATCTATAAAGGAAAACCATGGAAAAAAGTATGAGGGGATACAGGCACTTTTGAGATTGCTGTTATGCGTTGGAAAATATCTAGTTATCCAGCAGGTCTCAAAATTACATTTCATTATTCGCTTCTAGCTTGTACTGTTTTTCACTTGTTTCCAAGCTATTAATGTGCTGTGCACGTTAATAGCTTGTGGGGGATGTATTAGGATATATAGTGAGTCTGTTGACTATTGTGTAGGACATGTTATGCACATCTGTGTGTAGGACATGCGAGTCTTATAAATAGGCACCTGTCTATCTGAGTCTGTACCGAACAATATTCTTCAATAACAATTCATATGAATTTTAAGCTTCTAATAGCTTTTTCAACACGAGGGAAACATAACAAACAAGAATAACCAGTATCAATATCCTTCCCAGCGGGTATCACTTATGAGTTGCTTCCCGAGTAATCAGCTGGGGAAGGTAGAAGTTGCTTCGGATGTTGCTGTTTATTTTCTGTGTGTATAAATTCGTCTTGATCATGAACGGGAGGGTATTTGCTCGCACCATGAACTAGTACGTACAGTAAGTTTTTGGGGATCCTAACGAAAGTTTTTGTAATCTGTATATCGTTCCATTCAGCCAGAGATACATATATAAGTTTGTCTATCGAGGGTTTATACCAGATGATTGTTTCAATACAAAAATATAAAATCGATTCATAAAGAAAAATAAAACATTAAATATCATCAAAAGTAACTTGCTATGACATCATCTTATTGCCACTGCCTCTGCAAAATTTATCATTCAAAAACCCATTGATTTCAGAAGCCTATTGAGATTTTTCTTGAGGGGTGAATTCGTTTTTAATGTTGAATATCTGACGTATCAGCTCTGGTGCCATATAAGGAATCGTGTCCTCCATTTCCTGTCATGTCAAGTCCATGATTTCAGAACCCCATTGAGATTCTTCTTCTTGAGTGGCGAATTCCTTTTCAATGTTGAATATCCGACGTATCTCCTCTGGTGCAGTATAAAGAATCGTGTCCCCCACCTTTTCTGATGCCAAGTCCAACAAGCCGTTTATCTTAAGAAAAATTGCAGCCGCGGTTATTTCCAACAACGTATCTGTACAATGGATGTTCCCAAACTTGGCATCCCATATCTTTTTATCTTCATCACTTGTCTCAATCTCAGCATGTTTGTTGCAGTATTCGATTACCTTTGCCAAGATACTCCCAGTGATGGTAGTTAAAGGGATGACAAGATTCTCAGTTTCCTTAACAGCTATCATGTTTTTAAGGGTGTCAGATTGCAACGCACTGGTCCTCTCGAGAACAAAGAACTGTTCATCAGAACTCTTCAGAGTAATCATCTTTGCTGGTGCAGCTGACATGACTGCTGATGATCGCAATACTAGGATCTTTTAATATTATTGAAGCGGTGTTTGTATATCTCTGTTCAGAAGACCTTGCATGCGTATTTATACTAGTGTGGATTTCTTTTGCTGCGGTTTCCCTTTTTTTGTTGGATTCTGAGAAAAGGAAAGCACACAAAGCCTAAACCTGCTTTACAAATATTTTGGTTGGCTTCTAAAAAAAAGGAAAGCACACGAAAGCTAAACCTGGTTTACAAGTATTCCAGCACTACAGTTACACCAACAGTTGTGTCTCAAATTCCGAGAGTCATAATGTGCTCGTAATTTATGCCAAACCCACAAAACTATACGGAGATCCATATGAAGGCAGCAGGGTATTTTTGTAGGTATTGTACACCAACATTGGTCCGCTACAGACGACAACTATTATATCTGCAGAATTCAAATTTACAAACTATACATCCCTTCATCTCTAGTATCGGCCTCAGCATACATAACAAGCTTTTGAACGAGTGTGCCAAAATAAAATCCGCATACATAAGAAGCTATCCAGTTGGGAAAAATACTTAAAAAACTAGAGGAGCTAAACTTGAAGAAAATGACCATTTTCTTTTCAGCATGCACGCACCTGCCTGATACTAAACTTGATGTCTTGTGTGGTGGTGTTAACATCAAGGCCCGCATGGAACGGTTGAAAGACAAGTGTCTTCATGTTGTTGCATACTGTATAGGTTAGGTTGTATAATGTATAGGTTAAACAATGATGCATAGTTAATTAAAATTTGTGGATGGTGAAGTTTCGTATATAGGAATACTCTCGTTTTTAGTGGGAATGTAAAGTTCTATACGAGGAACATGCCACCAAAATCCTAACTTCAAATTCACTTCCGGTGGGGTTTCGTAGAAAAAATGACGCTAAGATGTTAAGATTATGTCGCTATAACCATATCAACGGATCCTTCCCCATAGTTAAATAATATATCAAAGTTTTAAATTATAATCCTTAGTTTGGAGGTTAAATAAAGTTTGGAGGTTAAATAATAATTACGAATTGTAAGTACGACATCGACTAATTTGAATTTTAATTAGAACAAACAATATTAAATCATATTTTGTATTGTGCTTGGGACTTGTAATGCTTAAGACCAATTCCTTTGGCAATGGCCAAAAACCAAAGTTTGTTGAGCCACGTGGATGGCCAAATTTGGCTTTCCACTATGGGAAAGGACTGGGCGCTTGGTGAATAGACGAGCGAAAGCAGCACGGACTCGGGCGTTTTGGTGGATGATTTGGGCGACAGGGAGGCTGACGCCCAAGTTAGGAAAGCTGTCGTGGGCGTTAGGAACGAAGTCTCCAACCGTCGGATCCATAACGCCAATATTTCTAACGGGCGGTAACCATTACCTATAAATTCCCTCTCCTCATTTTATTTTCAATCATACCATTTCACACCACTTCCATTTCCTTATTCTAAATTCAGATATTTCGATTCAAATATTACCTATAAACTCTTCTAAATTCAAATATTTTGATTACGATATGGATTTTGCGAGAAGAGCGATAAACAGTTTAAAGCATAAAAGGGATCGAAAAGGTGAATCGTTACCGTTACCTCACACAAATGTAGATTTTTCTCAAAATCGAGAAGAAGAGTTTAGTAATCCAATCACAGTTGCTGCACCATTATTAGTTCCTGGTCATGTGTCGGGGAATAAAGAACGATCTGAGGAATATCATACCACGAGAGGTGGATTTTCAGAACTAAATGTTAATTATCTCAGTTTGCCGCAAGATGACCGAACAAGGGTTGACAGATATCCTTGGCGTGCGCTTTATAGAATAGAGCCTAGATTACCTAACAAAAAAATTCCAAAAACAGTGGTAGAAAGGTGGTGGAAGACGACTCACACATTTCATTTTCTGGATTTCGAAATTGGTAAGTTTCTTTAAGTTAACTTAACTTAAATATTTTAAATAATTAAATAATCTAAAGAATTAATCATAGTTGATATTTTACTTGTCATAGGAATTACTCCCCTTGATTTGTATTTCATTTGTGGGATCCAAAGTGGAAGTGGAAACCCGCCACCATTCGACGATAGCGATTGGATCTTAAACAGTAAATGGGAGTCGCGTTGTTCCTCGTTTATGGAATCAGAAATCTCTATTGATAAAAGTCTGAAAGGAAAAGGTGTTAGATGTTCGGCCTTGAAGAGTTTCCTAATGACACCCAAAAACCCTAGAGATATAGACGACTATGATGAACTCGAAAGATTGTTTATCTTATGGGTACTTGGTCAGGTCTTCTTTCCAAACTCAACTTGTGTTGCTCATGTCGGTTGGTTTGAAGCATTAGAAGATCTGGATAAAGCACCATATTATGACTGGGGGTCCGCAATATTAGGAGAATTGTAATTTGCGCTGGATAAAGCGTCCATGGGCAATAAAACATGTGTGGTTTTTGGAGCATCATAGAGGTAAATATCAAAATTATTATTTTTAAATTTATGAACAAATGTGGATTATTATTTACTAAAATTATGGAGTAATTTGCAGTATTGGTGGTATATCAACTTCCGTCTTGTTAAACCAATCCTAAAAGACGAGACATATAAATTTCCAATGTTTGACATGTATACGAGGACAAACATGCAGAAGAACACTGGGTCGGACGTCTATGGTTGCAGTTTTCTGCAAAGAGTACAACAGATGACTCGGAACCACAACAACGTAGTTGTTCGAACTTACCTTCGTTATCCTCAGTATAATGAAGCCGTTGGAGTACGTATTCTTGATTATTATTCTTGTAGAGTTGTTTTCTATAGTCCAGAATCAAGAAGAGGGGTTTGGTATCTGGTAGAAAGACTATTGTACCAACTACGAGGTGTACTTGTAATTGCAATTAACCCGCCACCACAGATGGAAACCTCTACATCAGATTTATTTAGGTTGAGAGAAACCAATTGGGAGAGTTATGAACTAAATACAAGGGAGGTTTTCAGTGATGCGGAGTACCAAAACTGGTACAACTCAATTGCGAATCCTGTGACTGGGAGACATAGTATGCACGTATATGGGGTTGATTTTCCAGTGTTAACAAATATGTCCCATAATCCAAATATCATTCCTATCCAACCACCTCCAGAAGAGCCAAGCTGCGTGTCTTATCCCAGGACGTGTGCAAGTTCTTCATCTTCCTCGTGAAATATGCCTGAAATTAGTTGGGAGATGCAAAGTATTACTTCAGAAGGTGAGCTAATCACGATCCCCATTGTTTCCCAAGGTATGGAACGTGATTATTCTTACTAAAATGTCATTGCAAGTGAGGATGAAATGCGAAAACAACTCAACGATATGTACTGGATTACAAGACGATTACAGGCGACGCACTTGGAAACAGTCCGGAAATGGCATACAAACACAATGTATACAATGTCTCCAACTCCACCGCCAACTGCAAATGATTATGTGCCAAATGCAAATGATTATGTGTGGCAGTCACATTCTTCCGATTCCAACACATTATCATGGCACGAAATCCCATAAAACAACAGATCAGCATTGCACGAAAGTGAAGAAACAATGGTGCGAGAGACACAACACATCCCTCATTCTTTACTAAAAATTGTGCCTGTATCTCAACCTCAGGCATATCAGATTGAACCTAGGCGCATTTCATCTTCATTCTCTCCCTACAACCCAAATGTGGCATACAACCTAAATGTGCCATACGACCAAAGTGAATGCTACACCAGGACCACCACAACCACAAATCTCTTATATGCTTGGGGGACTAAGTACACAGAGTGTTGGACCGAGTACACAGAGTGTTTACCAATCGCCTTATTTTGTTCAACCATGTCATCCAGGTCTATCAGGTCTATCACCATTTGGAAATTTACAAACTATCTTGTCGGCAGGTCTATCCCCAAGACTTTCTGAATTTTTGGCTGCTGAAAATAACAACGGGGTAGCTAGAGATAGAGATGAGCGACGTTAGAGATGAGCGAGATAGAAATAGCGTTTTACATTTGTAGTTTTTGTAATTTTTAATTCTGCTAGCGTTTGACATTTGTAGTCTTTGTAATTTTTAATTATGCTACATTTGTAGTTTTCGTTTTAAAAGTACAATAAAGTAAATAAAATACATATGTTTAAAAGTAACTATTTTACATTGGCTGAACTCAATTACGATAGACTACACATTATGTTAGCTTCACTAATGAGAAGAAGTAGTACTAGGTAGCTTAACCAAGGAAGGGGTTGAAACTGTTCAACACCTTAAGGATTCCAAAACATTTTTCGAAAGAGAATGCCACATTTTTCCATCTTCGCCATTCAGACAACGATCTTGTCACCATCTCAGCATTAGTTTCACCTCTCAGTCGATATCGATTTACGTGTATGGTTAAAGATAGAAACTCATTTACTATTTTCTTAATTGCACCAAAACGATGCTCTATGTCTGATATAGAACGAAGACTAGGATTACGAGTGTCACTGTAGAACCCATCGTGAATAACCGCCCAGAAATTCACCCATGGATAGTGTTTGTACCATAAGTAAAAATGCCACTTGATGGGCCCAATTGATACTTGAATCACCTTTGGGTCCTCAACCAAGCTCGTTAACCAATCAACCGAGGAAGCCCACCAGTCTGCCCAGTACTACATAAATTCAATGACCGGTCAATGGTCAAAGTCGGTCAACTGTCAAAGTCAACATCCGGTCAAGGTCAATGGTCAAAATTGGTCAATGTCAAAATCCAGTCAAAGTCAACGGCCGAGCAATAGTCAAAGTCAACCGTTGGTCAACTGTCAAAATCAGGTTGCTCGTCGCATTTCCAGCCAAGTACTCACTAGCAGTGCTGCTAACCAATTCCTAGCCAAAAACTCTTCCGCACCTCCAGCCAGTCTTTACCCGTGCAGCCAATCCAAACTGCCAACCAGCATCCATCCACATTGTCAACCATTATGCCTATCAACCATCAATCTAATCTTCCAGCATGCAGAACCATGGAAGCATAAATGTGCAGTTTCATGCAGAAATCATCATGGAGGCATGCATAACCATTTTTCAGCAGTTTCATGCAGAAATCATTTTGGAGGCATGCGAATTGAATTCGAGCAGTTTCAGCCATGCGAAATAATTACCGCAGTTTCAGCCGTGCGGTATTAATTCCAGCGGTTTCATCCATGCAGTACTAATTACAGCAGTTTCATACATGTAGAATTAATTCCAGCCGTTTCATACAGAATTGATGATGGAGGCATGAATGAACAGTTAATGCAATTTATGTTTATAATTAAAATTAGATGTTAAACTGTATAAATAGAGAGGAGAAGAAATCATTTGGGGAGGGAGCCAATAGGGAAAAACAGACATTATAACGCAAATATCAATAAAGTATCACCCCAAGGGGATTCGTCCATGGATGTAGGCAAACCATGCCGAACCACATTAAACCTCTATCTTTCTTTTTGTTCTTCAAATCGACCCCTAACCCTAAAAACACACCAAAATCACCTATTCATTGTGTTTCGTGCCCAAAAGTAATTTGGGTACAAACATTGGCGCCGACTAAGGGGATTACGAGAAAAGGAATCGTACTCTCCCATTGAGAAAAGTTGTACAAAATGCTTCAAAATCGTGTCCGTCAAAAAGCAGTTTGAACGTCTTGGTAAATCACTGCTACAGTCTAGTTGGTCGCAATTGCAGCAATCCAGTTTGATCATAATAGTCACAGTACAGATGATCGCAGCTGCTGCTGACCATATAATCGCACATACTGCAGTCCAGTTGGTCGTAACTGATGCAGTCCAGTTTTGATCACAATTGCATCAATCCAGATAATCGCAGTTACTACAGTCCAGTTGGTCGAAACTGCTACAGTACAGATTCGCAGATCGAGATTTTCTGAAAATATTACCTTTTGAAACTACTAAAACTACACCACTGCAAAGACCGATAAAACCGCCCTCAAGACGTTCGGTCCACGGAAAAAGATGGCGTAGAAACATCATCAAAACTGTTTCCAGATATTCGTTCTGCAACATGGTGGGTCCAATTTTTGATTTCGATCCATCTGCAGTCCGGTGGTCACAAATCTTTGCATTCTAGTTAACCACGATTCTTTGCTAGTCTAGTTGATCGCAACTGCTGCAGTCCAGCTTCATAGTCAGAGGCCACCAAGACTGACTCGTAGGAAAAATCACCAAGATTGTTGCCAGGATGCTCGATCCGCAGCATGTTCAAGTCCAAAGTTAAATAAATAAATAATAATATTGCTTCTCAAATAACGCAGTTTTCGTCTGTTCGAGTTTGAAGTATGTCCAAATCACTACTGTCATGATCGCAGGGGTGTTAAGTTTCCTACGTCTCTAATCGCTTGAAAACCCTAGAGAAGACCTCCGGAAAAGCATCTCAAAAAGTCCCATAAAAGGCCGCAAAAGTACAGCAAAACGGTGGTGGAAAGTTCATGAGAAACAACAACATTCCCCAGAACCGTCGCAAGAAACTATTGAAGAAATGATCACATTTCAGAAAGCCATTGCAGAAAACTGTTGCCAAGTGTTGTTCTAAGAAAAGATCACAGCGGAAAACTATTACGAGAAGCTTTCAAAGAAAAGACAACAGGCCAAAATAATTTGTCACCAAAACTCCTAAGGCAAATATCACTGTTCCAGAAAATTGTTGCGAAAAAGGAAAAAAAAAAATGTTGCGAAAATTGTCAGAAAATCAGATATGCCACGTCAGCAAAGTGTTCCAGTTAGAATGCCATGTCATCAAGGTGATCTAGTCAGCTGTGCCACGTCAGCTGCCGCATGCGCGCTAAGAGAAGATCTTGTTTCGTCGATAACCTCTTCGTTTTACGTCCGAATTGAGTGATTTTTGGCTCGTTGGAATCGTCTTTCAATTCCCTTCAACACGGAAGTGAAATATCATAATTTTGGAAAATTTAATTTTTGAGGTTTCGAGGGGCACGTCAACCACTATCAAGTGAAAACTACATGTTCAATGTGCGCAAACACTACTGAGTCGAGTTTCTACCCATAACATGCCCGTGTGCAAAGATCGTGAGTGCTGGGTGGATTCATAAACCTCAACACTAACATGTTCGGTGCTAGTAATACAATCCAGTTATACGAATTGTTGTAGTCTAGTTATTCTCAGCAAGTATTGCAGTCCAGTGGACCAAACCGCTGCAATCCTTTTCCACATAATCAAGTACTGATCAGTTGATCAAGCTACGTAATCCAGATTTCAAGAATAAACAACTGCTGGCTGTTGATCAAACAGTTGATACCTTTTTTAATTCCTACAGTCCAGTTGGTCGAACTGCTGTAGTACAATTTCCCCCAAAAATTGTTTCAATACAGTTTTCCTCACGACTGCTTCAGTACAATATGATTGAAATTTTGTAGTTCAATTTCTCATCAACTGCTTCAGTCCAGTTTTACTTATAACTGGTTACAGTTCAGCTGATCACATCTGCCGAAATACGATCCCATGACAACTATTTTGATTCAACTAGTGCATTCTAGTCCCACAAACAAATCTAATTACTGACTCAAGACGAGTGACTAAGGCAACTACACTAGTTATCATCGCTGGAAAACACCAACATAACCAGTGGGCGTCCTAATCACTTCATAAACGAAGTCGCAATAACATTTTCAATATGGTAAGTATACAATTTACATATTTTTGCATCTTTTCATATATTCATGCATACTTTTGTTCAATGAGACACCTATAATTTGGAGAGCATTTTCTCATGAGAAGTTGCACACATTTTTAAAAATTCATGCGCGAGCAAAATGCAGCAAGGCAGTGCACCCTTGCACTAGCATTGAGCAGCATGAAAATAATTATCTTCTGGGGGCGAGTTGCATATCACTTCAATGTGACTGACTATCGCTTGGGTCCGAGATATGTAACACCTCAAGGTCGGAAATAACTCTTTTGGGGCGAGCTGTGTAACACTCCATACATTTGGGGGCGAGCTACAGAGCACCTAATTGTAATGCGGAATTAAGCTTCTGAAAATCGAAACTTCAGGTAACCCGAACTTCTTAATCCTCCAATAAGTTGCAGGATTAAGAGGGGGCGAGCATACACCATAATATTTTTACGCAATTATTACAATCAGTAATGTTAAACTGCTATAGTTATGTTGATTGAATTATTGTACTCCGAGTTCAAAGAAGTCACTTTTCGGTTGACGCGACCGATGCAGATCAGCTTTTACCTACGAATTCTTTACTCGATTGACGAATCGATGCGATCTGATTGCACTCGGTTGACGAATCGATGTTGTCTAGTTTTATTTGTAATCTTGTTACACCTAGGTTTATCGAATCTGTTTAAGTCCAAATCCTCAGCGATTGTTGCAGTCCAGTCAAAGATGCTTTGCAGTCCATCTCGGTTTGTATTCTTGCGATCCGGTGATCGAAGCTGCTGCAGTCCCGGCTCCGTTTGTATTCTGCAAGTCCAAATGATCGTAGTGCTGTAGTGTAACTTTTTCTCGTTGTCGCTGCATTCCAAATACGATCGCGATGATGCGATCCAACTTTGCTCATAGATTAAATGCGGTCCAAACATCGTAGCTGCTGCAGTGCAACTATGATCGTAGCTACTATATTTCATCTGATCGCAGCTGATGCAGTCCATCTATTCCATCTAATCGGCAATCGATCTGATCGCGCTCGTAGTCTCCTCGCAGGCTGCATTCAACTGATCCAAGCTAGGCTCGTAGCTGCCGCAGCTCTGCCGGCCAGCTGATTCCAGCTGATGCAGTCTAGCCTGATCGGCTCGCTGCTCTTTGTTCATTGCAATCCACCACCGCCATCTAGGTCTCATCAAGAAATGACCACTTGTTGAGGCTCGTCGTTCTCAATCACTCTGACCGCAACTCATCAGTGAGGCTCGTCGTTCCTGCAGACCAGCTGACCGCAACTTCTATAGTGCAGTCTTGCTCGTCGTTTCTATATTCCAGATGATCGCAGCTGTTACAGCTCAATTTTTCTCATTGCTGACTACAGACCAGCTCATCGGCGGGCCGCAATCCGGATTCTGTTCACAACTCCTATGCAGACCCAGTGAGCAGAAGTCTTTGCGCAGTGAAGATTTGCTCGTCGCTGCTACAGTACAGCTGATCGCAGCTATTGTAGTCCAGCTCTGTTCGCAATCCCTGCAATCCAGCAGACCGCAGCGGCCGCAGTCCAGCTATGTTCGCATATCCCGCAGTCCAGCTAAACAAAGCTTCTGCAGACCATTCTTCTCAACGATGTTCCTACCCAATTTTGCTCATTACTATAGAGGACAGTTTTTTGTGGCCGCCGCAGTCAAGTCCTACGCAACTACCGCATATCAGTTTTATATCAGCAGTTATCGCTCACTCACAATAACACTCCGCTCAAGCATCACGCGTCTGTTACAGAACAGTTCATCCTTCGGTCCTGATTTTGCGTACAATAGTGGTTTATTCTAAACTGTTTCATGTCCATCTCCTAATCGCAATAGCCTCACTTGGGGGCATCTTGATTATAATTTTCGAAAACAACAACAGAAGTTCGCTAGTCACCTCAATGTCATTAATCCACACTTGGGGGCGAGTTTTACCATTGACTAAGGAAAACGGAATTTTCTTAACCCCCAACAAGTTGGAGGTTAAGAGGGGGTGATGTTTGTACCATAAGTAAAAATGCCACTTGATGGGCCCAATTGATACTTGAATCACCTTTGGGTCCTCAACCAAGCCCGTTAATCAGTCAACCGAGGAAGCCCACCAGTTTTCCCAGTACTACATAAATTCAATGACAGGTCAATGGTCAAAATTTGTCAACTATCAAAGTCAACATCCAGTCAAGGTCAATGGTCAAAGTCAACGGCCGGGCAATAGTCAAAGTCAACCATTGGTCAACTGTCAAAAACACTTCTGCACCGCCAGCCAGTCTCTAACCGTGCATCCAATCTAATCTACTAACCAGCATCCATCCACATTTTCAACCATTATGCCTGTCAACCATCAATCCAGTCTGCCATCATGCAGAACCATGGAAGCATAAATGTGCAGTTTCATGCATAAATCATCATGGAGGCATGCATAACCGTTTTTCAGCACTTTCATGCAGAAATCATTATGGAGGCATGAGAATTGAATTCCATGATTTGACCATGCGAAGTAATCCAATAGATTTGACCATGCGGTATTAATTCCAATTTTACCATGCAATACTAATTACAGCAGTTTCATACATGCAAAATTAATTCCAGCCGTTTCATACATAATTGATGATGGAGGCATGAATGAGGAGTTAATGCAATTTATGTTTATAATTAAAATTAGATATTAAACTGTATAAATAGAGAGGAGCATAAATCATTTGGGGAGGGAGCCAATAGGGAAAAACAGACATTTGTAACACAAATATCAATAAAGTATCACCCCAAGGGGATTCGTCCGTGGATGTAGGCAAACCATGCCGAACCACATTAAACCTCTGTCTTTCTTTTTGTTCTTCAAATCGACCCCTAACCCTAAAAACACATCAAAATCAAATATTCATTGTGTTTCATGCCCAAAAGTAATTTTGGGTGCAAACAAATAGTTTGCCGAAGCAAGCTGAGTAAATATAAAAGCATAGTTTCTGCAAATAGATTCATCTTCTGCTTTAGTAAACTTGATTTTCCAAACTGATCGGGGTCGAGACATGTTCAATTAAGAATTGAGAATGAAGAAGAATGTGTGAATTTAGAGTTGAAAGTAAGAGTATTTATATAATTAAACAAAATGTAGCCGTTGGATCACAAAATTTTTTAGCCATTCAAACAGAGCCGTTGGCGTGGCTGTATGTACGAGTTTTTGACGTACTGGCGGCGTTTTCTATGAAAACGCGTTATGGGGGAAACTCGGGCGTCACCTGGGATGTCGCTCGAGTTATTGGTCATGGCGCGCGTTCTTGCACCAGACGCGCGCCTACTGGAGTGTCTCAGTATTCAAATGAACAGATCTGTTTATTTGAACATCCATTTTCTTGGTTTGTTCATCCCATAGTGGGAGCAAAATGAACAAACTCTAAGTTTGTTCATCCCATAAGAATTGACCTAAGAGGAACTTTAAGAAGGTATTATTTTTAGATTTTATCGATTTTATTATATAGCACTAATGGCCCGTGACCAGGAAATTTTCATATTTTACCAATAAATATTATATTATTAGTATTAGCCAACCATCGAGAGGTTGCATGTCTGGTACCAGCTAAATTCAGCTCAAACTCTAGAATATCCTTTCTTTTTAGCAATGGTGCGGGTGCGGGGTGACTGTGATTCTTAAGGGTAACTCTGATAATAATAATACACTGGATTGGAACCCTGCTATAAAGCAGGATCCTTAAGGTTAACTTGCAATTGACCAAAAGCCGAAGATGCATCATTAATGTTTTTTAATAATAATATTCAAGAAAAGCACATAAAACAAACACTATTAGACTGTCACTTAAATTTTTTGGCATATGTGGCCCTAGACAGTATAGATTAAACACTGATGCTACACACCGTGAATTCCCCACCGAGAATTCACACCCTCTCACAGCCCTGGGGACCCCACCACGAGAAAAGGGGTTGGTTTTTTATTTTTATGTGGGCCCATCGTTTTTTGTGCCTGGGTGTGATATCACCGTGAAAAATTCACGGTGAATCTAGACTTTGTGTAGATTAAACTAAAAAAAAAAAAAACGAATAAAACTAAGAAAACACAGTGGCTTAGCGCACAGTTTGCACCATCTCACGCTTTGAATCGAGGATAAAGCATCGATCAGTCAACTACAACAAGTTTGTTGTATTCCTCACCAGATATTGCTTTTTCCATCACTCCTACGGGTGTAATTTCATTTAAATCCCTGCCATCCAGAAAAGGTTTTATCATATTCTTTGAGAACCCGCTAACCAAAGCCACGCCATTTTGCTGACCCAACACCGGAGTTGATGTAGAATCTCGAAGGTTCCAGAACACCATCTCCGGCACATTGTATCCCTTCTCCCTAAACTTATTCTGTATCATCTGGTAGTCAGTCTCCCATTCATTAGCAGCTGAATCCAACCTCGACTGGTTGAACTCCATATCGCTAAAAACAAAAAGCCGCTTTATCATCTGATCTTCCTTCAATTTCCCTTTCTCTGCAACTTCCAGTATTAAGTCGAACACCTTCTGGAAGTCAGTTGAGTCTCCCCAGGCCATCCGTTTAATGGATGTCGTCTTTGATCTCAAATCATCACCTTCAATCTTGTGCAGTTGAGGGTACTCACTGAAAGTGATAACATGTCCTTTCCATGGTTCTTGGGTAATTTCTGATACTAACAAACCAAGAGCAACAGAGACGTCCATTGGCGTTCCATTCATACTACCAGATACATCACAGATTGCAAGACAGTCATTTAACTTTCCAATTTTTGACATATCATCCACCATTGTACGCCACTGCAGCTCTGCAACCTTACAATCTTCAGCATTTTTACGCATAAGATACGGGTCATCCAAGAAAAATTCTTCGTCAACCAAAGTACCTATGATCTCATGAGGTAACAATGCACCAGCAGCAATCTTTTTCTCCCCTTTTTTAACACTCTCTAGGTACTCATTGAACCTTAGCTGATCATGTTCTTCGAAGAATTTCTTGTAATTTCTCATAGCCACAGAAGAAACACGATCGTACGGCAAAGATTCCCACTTCTGAGAGCTCATGTAAACTTCAGGCAACTCCAACACTTTACGTAGAGGAACCAAGTATTCTTTCCTCAAACGATCGCGAATTCGATAAGCATAATGAGCCTCTTCAATATTTTCATAGTCAGGATTGGAGCTACGGGGAAAAATTCTTCTGGCAATACTTTCACATAAAAGAGTAGCCTTGTCGAAGCAAGAATCTAGAGAAGGACACCACTTTGAAGCTAAACTAATCTTCCCGGTTTCACCGGAATTCAAATACTTCAAATCGGTGATTAAAAAGTCGGCAAAAAGATCAGATACCTTATCATGTAAGTTTTTATACTCGGGATCTTTTCCGTACCTCTCAAGTGCTCTTTTCGACAACTCAATCGCCTTTTCCTTCCTACTCTTTTTCTTCTTTGGCTTCTCCTCCTCCTCATCGGAATCAGCTTTCACCTTCTTCTGAATTGGGTTCCTCCTAAGTCCGGCCTTATTCTGAACTGGATTCCTTCTATTCTGAACTGGATTCCTCCTATTCTGAATTGGGTTCCTCCTAGGTACACCCATCCTTTGATTTGGAGCCATCCTTTGATATGGATTCCTCCTAGGTACAGCCATCCTTTGATTTGGTACCGCTGTCACATTCTGATTTGGATCCCGACGAACACGTTTCCGAGTCACTGGGTCAACTGGATAATTATACTTCTCAGTCTGCCATTCGTTCTTTCGTTCCTTCCGGATCTCAACACCTTCATGCAATCTAAATAGAAGCTCTGGTAAGTCCTTGAAATACCCAAAATCGGCCATAGCTCTGAGATTAACAGCTAGGGTTTTAGGATGATTCTTATAAAGCCATAACGCGGCTGCATAAAACCCTTCCTTATCCGATTTACCAGTGCCTCTCACACCTCTCAAGTTGCATACCAACTTCAAAGCTTTTAATGGATCATGTTTCCAGGCTGATTCTAATCTTTGGGTTACGGTTTGATGTGGAGAATCGGGGACTACATGGAAGAAAAAATCAAGTAACGGATTATCAGTTGAAACATAAGTTGCTGCTCCGTTCGCTGTATAACCTCTTAGATGAGAATCAGAAGAACCCGAAAGATTGTTGAAGTTGCCAACCATTAGGTCTAAGAAAGTGCTTCCACTTCCATGTTCTGCAGGTGGAGGAGGTGAAACAACTGGGCTCTGTATTGATGGAGGGCCAATAAGTTTAGATTCATTAGCAGCACTAATTGAAGACATTGAGAAGACGAATAGGGACGAAGAAGATTAGGGTTTCGAGGAAAAAAAATTGTTTTGAAGAATTTTTTTATTCTTTTTCCTTTGAGAAGATGTTTATATATATACACAAGTAATATTGGGGCGCAAGAGTTTATTACTTTGGGTACAAGATATTGCTGGAGTATATGGCGGTTATGGTTTCCTAATTGGAGAAGTTTTCCTAATAGACGAATAATCCTTGTATCGGTACTTCATAGGTTAGTCGTTAGCCTTGAATAGCCCAGTTGACAAAATGGGTCGTGTACTTGTTAAGGTATGGTGTATGGGTATCCAATCTAATAACCCATTAAGAATAGGTGGCACTCCATCTGCTCGAGGATGACAATGTAGTGAATATATGACTTATAAGCAATATTCAATTGTACTACTCGAATTCTCGACAAAGTATACCGATTTTACGATACCTTTAACTCTGAATTTTGAACTCTGAATTGGATCCCTTGTTGGCATCTTCAGAAAGTGGATTCAATGTTAATTTTGAGGTCAGAAAGATATACTGTGCAGGGGGAAGACTGCACAAGTGATAACCTCGTATTCATTGCAGTTACCACCAAGGGTGATTTCTCCAGAAAAGGTTGAATATCACAAATAGCTCAACACAAGTTCTTAAACTTTTTGCATATTTAGATCGTTTTGGACCAAGCACTAGCACATTATCATAGTTTAATGAAAACGTACTAAGGATGCACCATATGTGTAAAGCAAAGGTTCTTTCAGACAAAAGGCTTTGTATATTAATTCCAAGTTCATTACTCCAGTAATTACTACACCAAAACATCCGATTTGGGACGGATATACGCGCTGCAATGAATTTCACCAACGCGTATATCCGTTGGAAATATGGCGTAGCACATTTGTGTGCAACGTGAAAATCCGTTAGTCAAATTAATTTGTGCAGCGCATAAAAACGTTGGTCACCCTGTTTACCAACGTTTTTTGAGCAACGTATTTTTTAATTTGTGCAACGGTTACAATAATTTAGGCAACGCATTACTCTAATTTGAGAAACACTTATATACGTTGCAAACCCGGTTACAGGTAAAAAAATTAAAAATTCCGATGATAATTCCAGGTTAAAAAATAAATTTCCGACGATAATTCCCGAAGAATAGGTAATGAGAACAAAAAATATAAATTACAAAATTTGTATATTTTTATTTTTGAAATTCCTGTATTACAAAACCCTGAAAATTGTAATATTCTTACAACATTCTTCCTAACGTAAATTACATATACAAATCATCAATCAAAAAAATCATATACTCAATGAATTCGATGAAGTTCATTCCAAAAACATAAGAAAATGACAGTAAAGCTACTCCAATTGAAACTGGATCACCTGTGCTCGAGATGAGTTGTTGAGCACCTAGAGCAAAAGCCAGTTAGCACAGTCAAAGAAACCTTGGAATATCATTGAACAAACTTCACCTTCACATGCAATATAATTGTAATTTGTAAAAAGTAATTTGTCATATCACGGGCTGCCTGAAATAGTTTTACGGGTGTATTCATCATTTTCTATCTACTTAGCCGTTAACTAATGATTAGCTGTATTAGTTAGTAGATAGATTAGTCGTTAAGTAAGCATTAGGGTTTATTTTGTATCGCACGGTTATTGTAAGGGGTATCGTCATCCGACGGCCCATATGCTTTAGGGTTTTGAGCTACTCGTTATAAGAGTTAGCTTGTACGGAACTTGGGAGAATAATGAGAAAATAGTGAAGAAGGATGCTCTCTGTAGGAGGCAGATAATTGATCATTTAGGGTTTTTAATATCTCTTGTCTTAACACGACAATTGGGATCAGGAGCAGGTTGGATCCATCATGACTGGTCCATCTAACAAGGACTTAGAGAAACACTTTGATAATCACACTAAAGAGATGAAAACTCTTCTTGCAAAGCTAGCAGAAGACCTAACACTGATCGCAAACAGAGAATATACTCAGAGGAAAGAAGCTGCTGACATAAATGAAAAGTTACTGTCATCAATAGAGAGGTTGCTTGTTCAATCACATAATACACAGAAGAGTACCGCAGCTGTCATCAATGAGTTCACATCGAGACAGAAAGATAAATATCTGGAGGATGAGTCGGGAGATTTCGAGTACAATGAGTCATCCAGAAATGGGGGTACGGACCTCTTTAATAAATCAAACTATCTCTCTCACATGCCTCCAAAGATGGACTTCCCAAGGTTTGATGGAGATAACCCAAGAGGGTGGATCCGTAAATGTGAAAGGTTCTTTTCTATCAACAAGAACATTGAAGAAAAATATTATGTGGGTACTGCTTCTTTATATATGGAGGGTAAAGCTGATGCTTGGTTATTTGACTAACAAATAGGTAAAGATTCTATCTCTTGGAATCATTTTTCTCTTGTTGTGTGTACTCGTTTTGAAGATGTGGCCAATGACAATTTTGTTGGAATGTTTAATAAGCTTGTACAAATTTCCACTGTGGAAGAATATTTTGAGAGATTTGAAACACTCAAGGCCATTATGCTTAGTAAAAACCCATATATGACTGAAGCCTACTTTGTATTGAGTTTCATGAGTGGGTTGAAGGACGAGATAAAAAACACTATCCAAATGTTCAAACCCACAAGCCTTACTGAGGCATTTCAACTAGCTAAATTACAAGAACTCTCTGTAAATGGCCAACAGAGAAAGTTCAAATCCTCTTTCAAACCTCAGCCTACCACCACCCATTTCCCTGCCTCTTCCTCCAAAACCACATCCATTTCCACTTCCTTCAGAAACTCCATGAATACAATACCTTCTAAACCCACAAAACCCTTCAATAACAAACCCCAATTCAGATACCCACCTATTAAGAGGCTTTCTTATGAAGAGATGAATGAGAGGAGGGCAAAAGGGCATTTTTTTAACTGTGACTAACCATTCAAGTTTGGACATAAATGTAAACAACAACAAATTTATATGCTGGCTCTAGAAGAGGGTGAAGAGGAAGACGAAGAACAAGAGTATCATGCTGATAATAATGAGGAAGGGGGCATTGATCATGTGGAATCAGACATGGAGATTTATCTCCATGCTCTCACTGGTAGATCAAGCAGTGAGACTATTAGGATCCCTGGTTTCATAAAGAAAAAGATTATATCTATACTAATTGACACTGGGAGCACACACAGTTTTATTGATATAGAACTAGCTCAACAATTGCAATGTGAATTTGAACCCACAGCTCAATTGTTAGTCACAGTGGCCAATGGTGACAAGAAAGTTAGCTCAGCGGTATGTAGACAACTACCATGGTCTATGCAGGGGAGAAAATTTGTTGCTGATCTGAGGCTTTTACCCTTAGGGGGTTGTGACATGGTTCTTGGGGATGATTGGTTGAGAACTCTGGGAGATGTGACTTTTAACTTTGAGCAGCTATGCATTAGCTTTTTTAATCAATGGAAGAAGATCACCTTAAGTGGTGCAAGAGATAATCCTACATTGAAGATGATGAGTGCTGGGGCTATTAAGAGATTCCTTAAGAAGAACACTCATGGTCTGGTTGGGAAACTATTTTCTATCTCCACTACCTCTGCCAAACAACCAACACCACCTGCTATCCAGAAACTAATTCAAGAGTACTCTGATGTTTTCACTGAACCTAAGACCCTTCCACCAAAAATAAATCTTGATCATACCATTCCTCTCAAACCAAAATCAACACCCCCAAATCAGAGGCCCTATAGGTGTCCTTATATACAAAAGTCTGTAGTGGAATCATTGGTGAAGGAAATTATACAAGATGGGATCATTGAAACAAGTCATAGACCTTTTGCATCACCAATTCTTCTAGTAAAAAAGAAGGATAACTCTTGGAGGTCAAGGATAAATTTCCAATACCAGTGATTGATGAGTTGTTAGATGAGCTACATGGTTCCATGGTATTCACTAAGATAGATCTCAGGTCTGGGTATTATCAAATAAGAGTATTTGGCCCTGATGTCCACAAAACAGCTTTTAGAACTCATGAGGGTCACTATGAGTTCATGGTTATGCCCTTTGGACTAACCAATGCCCCAACCACCTTCCAAGCACTGATGAATGAAGTGTTCAAGCCCTATATGAGGAAGTTTGTACTAGTCTTTTTTGATGACATTCTAGTGTACAACCCATCACATGAAGAGCATGAGCAACATCTAAAGCAAGTGTTTGAATTACTAAGGCAGCATAAGTTGTTTGCCAAGGAATCTAACTGTTGTTTTGCACAAGAGGAATTGGAGTACCTAGGGCATATCATAACAGCCAAATAAGTTGCAGCAGATCCCTCCAAGGTCTCCAGTATGCACTCTTGGCCCACCCCCACTACTATTAAGGAGTTAAGGGGATTCTTAGGGCTTACTGGGTATTACAGAAAATTTGTGAAGGGGTATGGGAGCATTTGCAAGCCACTAACTGATCTCTTGAAGAAGAATACATTCTTATGGGGTGAGGAACCTGAGGTTTCATTTCAAGAACTCAAAAGGATATTGTGCAACACCCCAGTCCTTGCACTTCCTGACTTTTCAAAGCCATTCATTCTAGAAGCTGATGCTTGTGCAAAAGTAGTGGGATCTGTTCTCATGCAGGAAGGCAGACCCATAGTTTACTTCAGCAAGCCATTAGGACCCAAATCTCTTGGATTGTCCACATATGAGAAGGAACTCTTGGCTATTGTCATGGCAGTCACCAAATGGAGGAGCTACTTGATGGGGAACCATTTTATTATACACGCTGACCAGCAGAGCATAAAGTATTTCATGGAGCAAAAGATGACCACTGTGCTGCAAAAAAGATGGCTCATGAAGCTTCTAGGATTTGACTATGAGATAAAGTACATAAAAGGCATGGAAAACAAGGCTGATGATGCTCTGTCAAGACTACCTGCTGCTTCTTGCCACTCTACCCAAACTTCACAACCTACTTGGTCTGTTGATATCATTAAAATTTATGAGGATGACAGCTTTCCCCAAGATATCATACCAAAGCTTCTTATCACCTCAACTGCAGTCACCCAATATACTTATAATGGTGGAATACTAAGATATAAAGGAAGATTGTATGTTGGGGCTGGGAATGGAATAAGGAATGAAATCATCACTTCCTTACACTCATAAGAAATAGGGGGTCATTCTGGTATGCAAGGTACTTACATGAGATCCAAATCTTACTTTCACTGAACATGTATGAGGGATGAGATCATCGAGCTTGTTGCATCTTGTGACACTTGCCAAAGAAATAAAGGAGATCACACATATCCAGCTGGGCTTATATAACCTCTACCCATACCAGATCATGCATGGCAGCACATCTCCATGGATTTCATAGAAGGACTGCCAAAATCTGGAGGTAAAGATGTTATATTGGTAGTAGTTGATAGGCTCACCAAGTATGGGAATTTTATATCTCTTAGCCATCCATACACAGCCTCAACAGTAGCTCAGCACTTCCTCAATAATGTTTTCAAGCTGCATGGCCTCCCATCTTCCATTACTTCTGACAGAGACAAGGTTTTCATTAGAAATTTCTGGTAGGATCTCTTCCAAGCTATTGGCACCAGCTTGCACCTCAGTACAGCTTACCACCCTCAAACGGATGGGCAAACTGAAAGGATTAATGGTTGTCTTGAGAACTTCTTAAGATGCACGACTGGGCATCAACCCAAGGCTTGGAGTAGATGGCTACCCTTATAAGAATGGTGGTACAACTCCAATTATCACACCAGCATGCACATGACCCCCTTTAAGGACTTATATGGATACCAACCTCCTCACATGGCTTTCCCCCTCAGTGTTACCACTTCAGTTGCTGATGTTGAGAAGTATCTCAAGGAGAGAGATCTGATGCTCAGCCTACTCAAGGAATCATTACATAAGTCTCAAGAAAGGATGAAGTTCTTCTCAGATTCTAAAAGAACTGACAGATCCCTTGAGGTGGAAGATCTTGTATATCTCAAACTACAACCATATAGGCAGACTTCAGTGGCATTGAGGAAGAATATGAAACTATCAGCGAGATACTATGGGCCCTTTCCAATATAAGAAAGGATTGGTTATGTATCCTACAAGTTGCAGCTACCTGCAGATTCCAAAATACATCCGGTTTTCCACGTTTCTCAACTCAAGAAGAAGGTTGGATCTACCGTTATCCCTATTCCTCAATTACCTTTGGTAGATCAGCAAGGGTTGATCAAAGTTGAGCCCCTATCCTTATTAGGAGATCGAGAAGTCAATCGTGGAGGTATTATGGTACGCCAGTTACTCATTCATTGGAACAACTTGACTCCAGAAGATGCTACATGGGAGGATGAGACTCACATTCATTTTCATTTTCCCAAGTTTCATCCTTGAGGTCAAGGATGTTTACCAGGAGAGGGTATTGTCATATCACGGGATGCCTGAAATAGTTTTACGGGTGTATTCATCAGTTTCTATCTACTTAGTCGTTAACTAATGATTAGCTGTATTAGTTAGTAGATAGATTAGTCATTAATTAAGCATTAGGGTTCATTTTGTATCGCACGGTTATTGTAAGGGGTATCGTCATCCGGCGGCCCATATGCTTTAGGGTTTTGAGCTACTCGTTATAAGAGTTAGCTTGTACGGAACTTGGGAGAATAATGAGAAAATAGTGAAGAAGGCTGCTCTCTGTAGGAGGCAGATAATTGATCATTTAGGGTTCTTAATATCTCTTGTCTTAACACGACATAATTAATCCACACAAACAAGTATAGTGGCTGGTGAAAATACTCATACTGGCCAAGTATATTACCTAACCGAATTTGGAAGAATATCCAGCACCAATTTGAATCTTTCAGTAATCTCTCCCTGCGGATCTGGTAAATTACGTAAATGTCCAGTCAGGGAAAGAAAAATCAAAGAATTACTGGGATCGAAATTTTGTTCCAAATAAATAAAAAAAAATCACTTCAACGACCAATATCTCTCAACTTACTTGGCTAAGAAAAGCCTAGGAGTAATCTGTCCTCTAGGTCACTGCAAATAATCCAAGCCACTCAAAACTATATGGTCCTTCTAATTAAAACTCGATGACTGAAAATATTTAAACAAGCAAATGAAAAAATTTAAACAAGTAAATCTTAGGGTGTCCCTGCATCATTCTGCTGTTAGAATGGAAGGTGTGTTGTGTCTACCAACGTGCCATATGTTTGATGAGCTTTTAGTATATTTTTCGATATCATGTTGTTGATGGTGGTTTTTAACTTAAGGGTAATGTTGTAAAACCCTAGTCATACAGTGACATCACATGACAAATGAAAAAATTTAAACAAGTAAATCTTAGGGTGTCCCCGCATCATTCTGCTGTTAGAATGGAAGGTGTGTTGTGTCTACCAACGTGCCATATGTTTGATGAGCTTTTAGTATATTTTTCGATATCATGTTGTTGATGGTGGTTTTTAACTTGTTTTAAAGAAAGCGTTCTGGGGTAATGTTGTAAAACCCTAGTCATTGTTTGAGTGTTGTTGATATCATTTTTTTGAATTCATTTTGACATCACATGACTCAAACGCTTGTATTGAACCCTTTAATATGTCTGCGAGAAAATTACCTGGGTACCTTATTTTTAAATTAATTACTAAATAGGGTTTCGATAGGCCAAAACCCTAATTCCCCTTTTCATTTCCACATGTGCCAATGGAAAACCTTGATTTGTTGGATTAATTTTATTTTTAAATGAATGGGCCTAACTTGTTTATGTTACACAAGGCATGTCAACCATGCTATCTGCATCCATGTGCCAATGGCAAGCCGTGCCAGCCACACCTACCGCACCAAGGCATGCCAACCATGCTAGTCGCAACCCTGTGTCAATGGCAGGTCGTGCCATCCACACTTACTGCGCCAAGGCATGCCAACCATGCTATCCGCACCCCCTGTGCCAATGGAAATCCATGCCAGCCACACCTACTGCGCCAAGGCATGACAACCATGCTAGCCGCACCCCTGTGACAATGGAAAGCCGTGCCAGCCACGCCTACCGCGCTAAGGCATGCCAACCATGCTATCCGCACCCTGTGCCAATGGTAAGTCGTGCCATCCACGCCTACCGCTCCAAGGCATGCCAACCATGCTAGCCGCACCCCTGTGACAATGGCAAGCCGTGCTAGCCACGCCAACTGCGCTAAAGGCATGCCAACCATGCCAGCCACACCACTATGCCAGTGGCAAACCAAGCCAGCCACATCTCCACGCTAAAGTATGCCAACCGTGCTTGCCATCCCAATACGCCATGAACAACGCTGGCTGCCAAAACAAAGGCCTGCAACAATCCACAACCATCTTTCCATCTAAGATGCAAATCTTAGCCTTCCAAGATCGCCAGCTAACACGTGGTAACCTTTGTACCAACGTCAAACCCTAATTTTTTCCCGCGCCTAAAATATGCCAAAACCCTAGCTTGGTGATGATCCTAGGTTGGTCACCCTCGGCCCCACAATGCCAAGCCAAATGCACCTTGACTTGGCCCTATCCATGCAAGCCGCACCATACGCCCATGGCATGCCAAGCCCTTGGCCTCACTATGCCAAGCCAAAACCGCACCTTGCCTTGGCCCTAGCCATGCTAGCCGCACCATGCTCCCATGGCATGAAAATCCCTTGGCCCCACCATGCCAAGCGCACCTTGCCATGGCCCCATGGCAACCTAGCTACGCCACCATGCTGGCCTTCCCTATGCGGCTAACAAAACGAAGGCGTGCGACAATCAACGGTCGCCCTTCAATCTCAGGAGAAAATCCTAGTCGTCCAAGGTTACCAGACAACACATGGTAACCTTTGACCCAAAACCCTAGTTTGACAATGCCAAACCGCGCCGAGACATGCCATGCCAATGGCGTGCCGACTTAGCCATTCCACCATGCTGTCCTTCCCTATGCGGCTACCAAAATAAAGGCGTGAGATAATCAACGGTCTCCCTTCAATCTCAGGAGTAAATCCTAGACGTCCAAGGTTACCAGACAATACATGGTAACCTTTGACCCAAAACCCTTGTTTGGCCACGCCGAACTGCTCCAAGGCATGCCATTCCAATGAAACTCCGACCTATCCGCGCCATCATGTTGCCCTTCCCTATGCAGCCACCAAAAACGAAAGCATGTGATGATCAACGGCTACCTTTCCTCTTAAGATGTAAAATCTCGACCGTCGAAGGTCACCAAGCTAGCAAGTATCCCAAGCTTGACTTGCCAGGAAACAACAATATGCTACATATTTTCCACAAAAACATTCGAGACATCAACGCATATCACAAACTGGGGGATCCTCTTTGGGTATTGGTTTGGAGGTTTACAGCGTACAACGTACACTACGCCCGTCATAAGGATGAGGCGGTTAGTTAATGCATGGAGTTAATGGTGAAACGCACTTTTTATGGAACATCAATTCCATGCGTTAACGGTTACCACCTCCTCCTATTTACTCACCCATTTTTCCATTCCTTAATGAGATCAGAGTACGTTTCACTTCGACTTGTATAAATAGGTCTTACCTATTTCCACCGAACAACAAGTTAAGTCAGGATACAACACTCAGAAAACATTTTGCTAGCTTTCCATTTGTTAGGTTCCCACTTTCTGATACAAGTCGTAGAAAACAACTACTCTTCCAGAAATCAACTATTCTAGTCTCATCACTTTCCTTGCTTCCCTCCCCAAAACCAACCCATTCTCCTTCACTTTGTGACCGAGGCAAATCCGGAACGGCCATTTCTTGGTTTAGGCCGAACTTGTACAGATTGACCTCACGAATCTAAAGTACTCCCTTGCAGTACATTATTTAGGGTTTAAATTCGTTTCTCACCCATACACCCGAAATTAACAAATCAGCAGAAACCATTTTCACTCTCAAACAATTGGAGACCACAGTGGGAGATGAATCTCTCAGTTGCAAATTTTCGATATCACCATTCACTTACAACTCTAACATGGTATAACTCAGATCCGGATCAGCTTCCGAGAACAGCAGCGCAGAACCAATCCTTGGTGTTAACGTTACTTCCAACAACATCATTATGTCACCTACTGACTACAGTAACACCGAAAGCACTCCTTCAGGTGTAACGCCGCCAATCACCAGGGCTAGAACTGTTGTCGTCTCTAATGTACCTGCACAACCCGCTAGTCACGGACATGCCGAAAATGCTATTTCGGGGGTTACGCCACCGGTCACTAGCGCCATAGTTGGCGCTACTGCTCCTAACGCTTCGTCAAGCATGGCACCTCCAACCACCACTAATACTCCAACTACCCCAACAATGGGACGAGAAACCGGAGGAATCAGAGGAAGCCGACCCGATATTACCATCTCTGACATGATGGGACGCCAGGAGGATCTCGCTAGAGCCCAAACGAATATGGTTTCGACATAGAAAGAAGTACTCGTCTTCCTCAAAGAACTGACAGAGCGTCTACAGCATGAGTCATGCCCTCCATAGTCGTTTAGAAATGCCTCCAACACCCCTGACGCTAGCACCTTGGTCGGACACATCTCCGCGGACGAGGGGATTCGTGCCAGAACCCCATTGGAAAGAGGTCAGCCATCCCATTTTGTCACACGAGAGGATCTAGATGATATTCTCCGGAATCGAGTCAAAAATGATGAAATAGGCAGGCATCAGCATCAACCTCCTTACCCATCTGAAATACAAAGAATTCTTCTCCCAAGAGGATACTCCTCTCCTAAATTCACCCTGTATGATGGCACCGAAAAGGCACGTGAACACTTCTATCGCTTCCTCGAATCCCTAGGTGAACATGAATACAATCACGTTCTCCGTCTAAGGTAGTTTTCGAAATTTCTTACCGAAAGAGCGTACAAGTGGTACAACAACATCGTTCCAAACAACATCCCTAACTTGGGTAGCATGGTTACCGCATTTTAAAAGAAATACTTCTTCGTGTATGAACAAGTTACCTTCCCAGACCTAGGAAGAATGTACCAGCGGGTTAACGAACATCTGAATGATTTCGTTAAGAGATTCAGGGTTCAAGCACTAGACTGTCATGACCCAAACGTGACCGAGCAACAACTGGTGAACACATGCATCAACGGTATGGATCCCATTTACCGCACCTTGCTAGAGAACCTGCGTTTCCCGACATTCTCCGAACTCCATGAAGATGCTAGACGATCCGTAACGACAGCGCCAGCATTATTGTAAAGAGGTAGACCGACCAGAACCAAAGACATCCGCGAAACACGCGGGAATAGACGTCTCATCAACAAGCAATTTAACACTAGCCCCTCTTCTATGAGCGTAGTAAACAAGGGAGGGAAAAGGAAGGCCCCAGCTGCATACTAGCAGCCTAAACGAGAACCACCAGCACCACGGGGAACTCCGCCACGTAAGGCCGCCGCTAATGCTCCCATGCGTCATCACAAAACTGAAGGAAATACCCTGGATTTCCCGTTTCCCATTGAGGAGGTAATCGATCTCTTAGAAGCATGGATTCAAGACGATGTTATCAGACTACCATCTCCCATACGCCCACCGACTGAGGCCGAGATGGCAAACCCCAAATACTTCCACTACCACAGATTTGTTCACCACCCAACTAGTGATTGCAACAGACTAAAGCATATCTTCAAAGAAAAGATAGAAGCATGGGAACTCCAACTAGGAAACGAGGGAGTACATCGAGACCCACTTCCAGTGAGGAATTTTGGGGTCTCTTGGGACTCCATGCATGAGACTATGCAATCCATGATGCAACACGTATGTGAAATTCTCTACCTTTCCAAGATATTTTCGCGGCTCTCAATCGCGTCGTGTCAGGCAAAAGAATTTTTCCCTCCATGGAATCCACGCCAAGAGCCCAAGCTATCCCAGCGAGCAGGATTGAAAAGGACAACTGGGGACTGCTGGCCACGTCCTAAATAAGAGGTATTGAATTCGAAAACATGCTCATCGACACGACATCTAACTTCAATATTATTACTTTCAAGACTCTGAAAGCAGCGGGTTTACGAAACAAGAGGCTACCCGATCCCCATCCATGATTGAGAACCCATAAGGGGAAGCCTTGAACTCGCACGTTAACATCAACCTCGAGGTCAAGATAGGAGACACTATAACGCATGGAAAATTCTATATTGTCAAAGAACTAGGTTACGACATGATATTAGGGCACTTGTGGGTACTCGACAAATATCAACGCCCGAAAGAATATCCAACAAACCGTCCCACTTGCTACCGCATCGACGAGTTACCGATGGAACCCGGATGCCTGGAGAAGACCTGTTGGTGCTAACTCATGGATTCCAAACGCAAGTAAGTCTGGCCGAACAATCTTCTCTACAACCAGTCATTTCTTCCCCTATTCCGTTATGGGGACTCAACGGGATTACTGGAACGGTCGCTGTCAAGAGATATGGATGGGACGCTGGGCCATTCAAACGCTTTGCAAAGAATTTGGAAGCTACCATCGAAACCAACAAGACCAAGATTCAAACGGTTGCACAACACCTGAACCCATTTTCAATCAGAGATATAGTGGTTAAAGTGAACTCGTTTCAAGTTGGGAAGATGACAGTAAAGATAGATGTTCGGATTGGTTTACCTAAGGAAAAAGGAGACGAGCCTTATCTGGTGGCAGACATTCTTTTAGGAGGATACTGCGATCTCATCAGCACAGACAAGATGGGAGGTGTGATAGTTCACTCGCGATGGCTCAAACTTTCCAATACCTAAAACGCTGTAGTTTTCCAGCCACTCTCCCTTTAGTATTTCCTTCATCAGTTTCTCTTGATATTTTTATTTCCCCGGGATGAATATACCGTTTGTATTCTTCTCCCGAGTTTCATCTTCATTCAAAAAAAAAAACAAACATACATTTCTTTCCGAATGGGTTTTCCAAATCTCAGAAAAATACACCAAACTAATCCAAAATTATTGAGAAGCCATTAACCATCATATCACAACCAGAAAGCCAAAACCGTGTCAGAAATAGCTTATTCAATTATTCAAAAATGAGAAACCGCAAACGGGATGCTAATTGGCGAAGCCCTAACTCCGCAACGAATACAAAGAAGGTAAATATGAGTCTACAAAATACCGGGACGACTACACAACAAATAGAAACGATAAAAGGCAGAAGCTAGTCATCGAAAGGTGGAGCGCGAGTCACCTCGGTCAGAGCTCTTTTCAAGTACTCTCCCCAAAAAATCTCGGGCAGCAAAGATTTGACCCGATGGCCACATCAGCAGTAGTAACATCAACATCCCACCCTGAAGCCACCTCAGAAACAACAGCACCCGTCTCCTTCCCGACACCTGCATGAAAAACCGGTCAAGCATATGCCACCATGACCCGCCCGATATCTCCGACAACAGTCTTGGCGCCTACTCCGAAGGATGTTTCAATTTTATCAAACGCGGTGTATTCCTCGAGGGTTTTCTCAGCAACCTTTCGAGGAGAATTTCCCGATTCATCAGCATCCGAATCGAAAATTATGACGCCATCCTGAATAAAGAAGCTACGTTGGCTTTCCCATAAAAGTTACACAGACTCAGTTTTCCGTCATTTCAACCTAGAAGCGGGCTGTACCGCCATAACACTGGGCTGTGAAGAAGTTTTACTACACTGAGGTCTCTCAGCATACCGGGGCGCTTCGTCACTCTCCCATTCCTTTCTCCGAAGGGTTAGAGGTATGACTGCATCTGGAAGATCTCATTGTGCACTACAAAACCATAGAAAGTATGCAAGTTTTTACCCTAGCTACACCGACAACATACTTAAGTAAGAAGACAAAATGGAAGCCAGAATAAAACACGAGACGATACATGCAAGGAGGGTGAGCACGATTTCACGAAGAACTATACTAATGAAGGATCCAAGATCATCTCTTATAATCAGCAGAATGACGCAATCCCGGGAAGGAAAGATTTCTACTAATTGTGAATTAAGGCGTGATGTCTGGTCTTCATTAAAACATATTCTACCAGTAAATAAAAGGGAAAATTATGCCTGGCTATGCGAAATAGTTAGGATTTGGTGAGAAAACGTGGAAGTACGTGTTTGAGACATGCTTGCCCGAGTTTTGCTTTTCTGACTACCAGCACTGATATTCGGGAACAAAACCGTCAACGTCACCTGAAAAGAAGGAGTAACGCCACTTTTATGGGCATATCACGCTCGGATTTGAAGGAAAAAAAATCCAAGTTGAAGCTACACAAGAACAGAGGCAATCGGGGCCGCAAAGATAAATCACCACCACACCAAGCCATCCATACACGACTCTCCTCACCAAACCGCGCCTTTCCATGGCCGCACCATGCTAAACCGTCCGCTCCATTGACGTGGCCCCATCATGTCAATCCGTCCATGCCATGACTTGCCACGCCGATACCAACAACTCGCCAAGACAACATCATGATGTTCCCTGACCCAGTCAAGATGATGAGTATCCATACTGAACTAACGATTTCTCATCTTACCATTTCACGGTCAACACCACAAAGAGAATCTACACAAAGCTGCAAAACACAAGGATCACAGATTCTCCCTACTTCCCGAAAAAGGTTAGACGGATCTTCCTGACCATCTTGCATGATTTACGTTTCGATTGTGTCCTTGTATGTCACCATATTATGCTTACCTCGCAATAACGCCCCTATTCCGAGATACGCATGGGACTTAATATTGATGGTGGTTTTTAACTTAGGCGTAAAGTCGTAAAACCCTAGTCACAGTGACGTCACAGGACTTAAACGAATTTATTGAACCCTTTAATATGTCTGTGAGAAAATTACCAAGGTACCTTTTTATTAAATTAATTACTAATTAGGGTTACTATGGGACAAAACCCTAATTCCCACACCACATGTGACAATGGAAAACCGTGCCAGCCACACCTACCACGCCAAGGCATGCCAACCATGATAGTCGCAGCCCTGCGCCAATATCAAGCCGTGCCAGCCACACCTACCGCGCCAAGGCATGCCAACCATGCTAGAATACCCATGTGCCAATGGCAAGCCGGGCCAGCCATGCCTACCGCGCCATGGCATGCCAACCAGGCTAGTCGCACCCCCTGTGCCAATGGCAAGCCGTGGCAGCCACACATACCGCGCCAAGGAATGCTAGCCGCACCCATGTGCCAATGGAAATCCATGCCAGCCACGCCTACCGCGCCAAGGCATGCTAACCATGCTATCCGCACCCTTGTGCCAATGGAAAGCTGTGACATCCACGCCTACCGCGCCAACGCATGCCAACCATGCTAGCCGCATCCCTGTGCCGATGGGAAGTCGTGAAAACCACTCCTACCGCGCCAAAGGCATTCCAACCATACCAGCCGCACCACTATGCCAATGGAAAACTATGCCATCCATATCTCCATGCTAAAGCATGCCAACCATGCTTGTCGTCCCAATACGCCATGCACAACGTTGGCTGCCAAAACAAGATGCAAATCTTAGCTGTCCAAGATCGCCAGCTTACACGTGGTAACCTTTGGCCCAACGTCAAACCCTAATTTTTGGCTGTGTCTAAACTATGCCAAAACCCTAGCTTGGTCACCCTCGGACCCACCATGCCAAGCCAAACGCACCTTGCCTTGGCCCTATCCATGCTAGCCGCACCATGCGTCAATGGCATTCCAAGCCCTTGGCCCCATCATGCCAAGCCAAAACCGCACCTTGCCTTGGCCCTAGTCATGCTAGCCGCACCATGCGCCCATGGCATGCCAATCCCTTGGCCCCACCATGCCAAATCGTCCATGGAAAACGCATCTTGCCATGGCCCCATGCCAACCTAGCCACGCCACCATGCTGGCCTTCCCTACGCGACTACCAAAACGAAGGCGTGCGAAAATCAACAGTCGCCCTTCAATCACAGGAGCAAATCCTAGCTGTCCAAGGTTACCAGACAACACATGGTAACCTTTGACCCTAACTTGGCCACGCAAAACCGTGCTAAGGAATGCCATGCCAATGGCATGCCGACCTAGCTGCACCACCATGCTGGCCTTCCCTATGAGGCCACCAAAACCGAAACCGTGCGATGATCAACGGCTATTTTTCCTCTTAATTTTTCTTTTTATCTGTTTTTGAAATCATATGTGAAACATTCAGAAAAGACTCAAAAGAGCTTAAATCAATGTTATAGGTAGGAACCCTGAATCTTCAAAACTAGATGACTTGGTCTTCTACTGACTGAGTCTTCTTAGGATATCTTCTGTAACTTGATTCACAACCACACGTATACGTGGGTTATACTACAACAGTTTTCTTTGGGTATTTTGTTTTCCGTGGTCGGCTTTCATGTCTGACTCCTTCTAGGCTCTTGGATAATGGTTTATGTTCTTTCATTCTTCCAATACGATTCATTTCTTTGCGGAGCTTCTATAGATGCAAGTGCTTCTTTTGCAGTTATTAAAAGTTCCGCCTAAATAACTTTGACATTCAGGTTCGGAATTTTGGTAATTTGGCATGATCAAAACCAATATAGGTTATTCAAGGTATTGTTATATAATTGCTCATATTGCTTCAAAAATATATTGATATAAAGCAGCTCGCAAACAAAAAGACACGATCAAACTAGTTATCATGCCATTGAATTCAATAAATTATGAGGAAAAAATTAATCCCAATTACATTCATCGACTCAATATTTTCTTAGATGAATATCCTTATTTTTTTATAGCAATTTCTGAACCACAAGCTTCCAAATTAGAATGCAATCAAAGCTCACTGAACAGGTGCGTTAAATAGGCAGTAGATTGGTTACTCTGAGGCTTCTTCACCCCTCCAGTAATTGCTGCAGACTTACTACGTGCAATCTACAAAGAAGAAGATCTAAATTTCAACAATTACAAAAAAAAAAAAATGAAAAAATAAGCTATAAATGTAATCGAACAAACCCTACCGTAGCTTCGGTTTTCTTTATTGATCCACAATTACAAGGATCAAGTTGCACCCTGGGTGCCTTTCCTCCGGTAGATTTACGAGCAGTTTGCTTAGTACGAGCCATCTGTAACAACAGCATCGCGAATACTAAATCTCTGATACTTAATAAAAAAATGAAAACTGACCGAATCGAATATGGCATAACTAAAGAGATCAATCATGGAAAAATAAAAACAAATGATACACAACCACCGAGTCTAATGATCGTTCAGAAATAAAACTCTAACCCTGAACTGACATTAGCACAGAGAAAAGAAAACTCAATCCAACAACACACAAATCTAGAGTCTATTAAAACCCTAATTCAAAAACACAAACTAGAGAAGAAGAAAGTAGGGTTTTAATTCTTACCTTTTCTTCTTAGAATTTCTTATTTTTCGGATTCTTCTCTTTCCTAAAACCAAACGAAGGAAACAGAAAATAAAGGTTCGGATGAATGTCTACTGGATTGGTTCGTATTTATAGACAACACCTCTTTACAATCTAACGAGTGTGATTTGTCAAAAATGTGTTTGTTTGGGGACTAAACGACGGTTAAGATAAAATCTTGGCAAGTGACAAGGATTGTGATAGCGCCCAAAACAATTCCCGATTGGCTGAGAATACGAGTGATGCTCCCATTCTATTATTTAGGCGGATTTGGACTCGGCAAACGATGGATCTTGTCGATTGAAAGATCTCATATATATGGCTCAAATTCACTCGTCTAAAATGGGACCCATCTCCCGATTGCGTAGCACTTTCTTTAACTGGGTTAGTCTAGTCTCCCACGTCCCACCCTTGTCAAAAAAATCAAGCCTCTTTGGTTAGTTCAATGCCTCATTCCATGAAAATACCTCTTAATTCCTCACATTAATCCCGTTTTTAGAGTCTTATGGTGATCAGGGACTCATTCTACGGAGGCTCCGTCCACTTTGTTTTTTCTTTTTACCGAAAGTTCTAGCATCATCTAGGTGCTTCTTCCTTTTGAACTTCTTGAAGGAGAATCAGTTAAGATTACTGGTTTGTGTATTAGTAGTATTTAGTTTCGGATCGAGCCAGTAATACCACAGTGCAAACTATGCATTTGAAGGCCCTTTCTTATGTTCTGGCGGCAAATAAATTACCATGAATTTAGTTTATTGTAATGAAAAAAGTAAACGTACGAAGTTTGTTTAGGCCAAGCACTATGGTTAGCCTCGTGCCTTCCCTATCTCTCATTTGTAGGGAAGGGATATGTGTTACAAGGCGGCTCCATTAGAGCTAGCACTATGGTGCTCTCCATCCCTTCCTTATCCCTCACTATCTCTCAAAATCACAAAAAAAGCATATACTATGGTCTTCCATATCCCTACATGTGTAGGGATATTCACCTCTTTCCCTACATGGAGGATTACATCTGATTCCGTTTGTAGGGAAAGGAAATCACATGGCTACTCAGTAGCCGTATAAATTTTCGCTTTATGAATACTAAGTAATTGTTTCGGGAAAATATTTGTTTGACCTTTTTTCGTTTACACTTCTATAACACCCGATCCAAAATCTTATTTGGGAACCAGTAATAAAGAAGATTCAAAAAATATTAGCACCATGGAAAAAAAATGTATATCTCGAGGGGCGGAAGGCTGGAGTTAATAAAGTGCACTTTTTCTAATGTTCCCATCTATTATATGTCGTTATTTTCTATACCGGTATCTGTAGCCAATAGAATTGAGAAAATATCAAGAGACTTTTTATGGGGGGACACAGCTGAAAAGAAGACGATGCATTGGATTAGATGGAAGACACTTTTCAAACCTAAACAAAAAGGGGGTTTGGGTATTCGAAGGATAAAAAAACTAACAAAGCTCTGTTAGCAAAGTGGGTTTGGTGATATGGGGGTGAACGTAATCAGTTGTGGAGAAAGCTTATCGGAAAAAACACGGAGGAAACTCATAAACGTGGTTACCAAACGAGGTCTCTATGACACATGGTTATGGGTTGTGGAAGGGGATTATGCAATCCAAGCAGTTAATTCAAGACAACCCCCGCATCACGGTTAAGGATGGCAACAAAACAAGCTTTTGGAAAGATAGCTGGTGCACTGTTCTACCTTTGAAAGAAAAATATCCTCTTTTGTGGAGGCTGAGTAAAGCTAAGGAGGCAACAATGAATCAAGCTGTAACATGGGCTCATTCAAATTCAGCATGGAATCTTCACTTCAGTCGGGACTTGAGGCTTTCGGAACTACAATAAGAAATTAACTTGGTGGAGGATATAGGAAATATCGAGCTCATCGCGGCACAAGAAGACAGTAGAACTTGGCTCCCTTCAGATTCAGGTAACTTTTCGACAAAGTCTTGCTATGATGTCCAACTGGTGGCCAATGATATTGATAAACTCATAGATCTAAAATTGATTTGGAATGCTACTGTACCTCCTAAGGTCTCATTTTTCATTTGGTATACTCTTTGGAACGTCACACCAACCTTAGATAACTTATCTTGAAGAGGTATGCGAGTGAGGTCTCTGCAGTGCGTCTTGTGTACATCCAACGATGAAACAATCCATCATGTGCTACTTCATTGTACCTTCTCATATAAGGTGTGGTCGTATTTTCTTGGATATTGTAAAATTGGCTTCACAATGAATGAGACAACAGAAGGGTGCATTAAGTCATGGAAAAAGAAATTTCCCAATACAATTTATAACTACATGTGGAACAACCTTCCTTATGCAATATGGTGGGCTCTATGGATCGAAAGAAATAGAAGGACTTTCCACAACAAATATTACGAACCAAATGACGCAATTATAGTTGCTAAATCACTTTTGTTTCAATGGGGACTCCCCTCTCAATCTTTTAAAGGTTTATATTTTGATGATTTTGTACATAATTGGGAAGCAATTAAAGATTTATATGTAACTTTGCACCCAACTAGGTTCTTTTAGCACTGCCAGTCTCTTCGATGACGGAGTGTTTTACTGTATGTTTTTCGTGTGCCTCCTTGGCACTTTGAATCAATTTTAACCTTTTACCAAAAAAATAAATAATACTACTAACATATATGCCGGCTATACTGTCAATAAAGCTCAGAGAACTAAGCTAGTAGTACTCATAAATTTAGTCATAATAAAATTCAAGATATCAGCAATATTAAAGTAGAAGCAAGTACCCAAATCAGACTTGGCATCATAGAAAATGATAAGTAAATTATACATAAAGAGCCACATAAAGATTTAATTTTACCATTGAGCTATTCCAAACAAGTGATAAACTATACAGACGGACATATATATATATATGTAAAATACGGATAATAGAGTGAACTGGTTGAAGCACATACATCATTTATGAAAATCTAAGGTTTACGTGTATTGGAGCACATAATTGCTAAATTCCTTTGTAACAAATGAATCGGAATATGGTGAGTACCTTAATAAGTGTAAGATGCAACTAACAAATATCAACTAGGGCAGTAAAATAAATTCCATTTTATTTATTTTTTTGCTGAAATCGGTAACCCAACCAAAAAAATTCCTATGCTTCAAAAAAAAAAAAATTCCAACACAAAAATTAAAGTCAATCTTATTTTTTTCCCTTGTTTAATTTGTTGACAATTAGGTTTTACCCAACATATATTGACCTGGAATTTATGTAACAAATAAATAATCAAAATCTAATATAAAAGAAGTTTCTGATCAGTTTGGCTTAAATTGATAAAAGAAGGGATTCTTTTCGGTAGACTTTTTTTTTTTTTGGAAAAGATAAAATTCATTCATAAAGAAGTGCTGAGATAGCACTTAAAAGGACTAACAAAAAACCATCCAAACATGATAGGTCAAACAATATAAAGAGGATTACAACAATGGAATCATTTTTCCAAAAACAAGTTGACACTAGTTACTATTTAAACACCCTCCAATCGTGCATGAAATCCACAAACTTAAAGTTTTTAAAGGATTCATGAACTGTCTCCCAACTAAATAATGAATCCTTCACTAGAATAATAACCCACACTACTGTTTTCTCTTTGTTGCAAAACACTCTTTCGTTTCGTTCCTCCCAGATAGCGAAAGGCAAACAAAACTTGAGAAAATCAACTGGTTGAGTCTTTAGTTTCATCTGCCATGATACCAGGAAATCCAAACATGTATCCGGTGACCTCCATCTTAACTCCAACAAGTTTAAAAAATGATCCCACACCTTCTTTGCAAATTCATATTGAATAAAGATGTGTGATACTGATTCATGTTGCTGATGGCACAAGTAGCAGTTGATGTTTGTAATTGTCATACCTCTTCGAAGTAAACGATCGTTCATTGGTAATCCATTCATTGCCGCATCCCAAACAAGAAATGAAAGTTTTGTTGGGATGGCTGAATTCCAAACAAACTTTGATGGCATTCTTCTTTGTCTTGCTTGAGCTTGTCCTTGTAATTGTTGTTGTCGATCAATCATTTTGTAACATGAAGAATCATAAAAATATACATTATTCCCCACTATCCATGATCTTGTATCATGTTTTTTTCCTAAACTGCTAGGATCCCCAATTGTTTCCATGAGAGATGCAACATCACTAATATTTTCTTCTCTAAAACCCGACTTAAATCCAAGATCCCAAGCTGGAGTTTTCAAACCATTTTTGTGCACCATTTTCCGTATCACTCTTCCTTTCTTGCTCGACTTTCTCCAGATTTTAGGAAAAAGCTCACTCAAAGGTTGTCTTGTTTTCCAGCAATTTTCCCAAAAACGGATATTGTTATCACTCGATAGTACTTGTTTAGTCCCCTTTTTTAGAATTTTAGATTTCTTGAGAATATTTTTCCACAACCCACACCCTTGATTCTGATTTTTTTGTGGAGCATTCCACGCATCTTCATCACCTTCAAACTTTTCTTGGATGATTTTGCGCCATAAACTAGATTTCTCTTTTCCATATCTCCACATCCACTTAGTTAACAGAGCTTGGTTCATTAATCTTACAGATTTCACCCCTAATCCACCCTCTTTTTTTGACTTGCACACCTTCTTCCATAAAAGCCAATGCATTTTCTTTTTATTTTCAGAGTCTCCCCAAAGAAAATTACGCATGATTTTTTCCAAAGTATCCGCTACTGATGCTGGGATTGAAAATAAAGAGAGATGGTATATTGGCATCGAACTTAGAACACTCTTAAGAAGGATCAATCTCCCTCCATTCGATAAGTATTGGCATTTCCATGGTGCTAACCGTTTCTTCAGCCTATCAATAATCGGATCCCATATACTTATCCTTCTTGAAGAACTACCTACAGGCAGTCCTAAATAGGTAATTGGCAAGCTGCCAACTTCACAACCCATCACGCGAGCACATTATGCACAGTTGCTACCAACATCTCCTACTCCAATAACTGAAGATTTATCCAAATTAATGTTCAACCTAATAATTTGTTACAGATCAACCAAGATTTGCTTTAATGCCATAAATTGCGCTGGATTTGCATCGAGAAAGAGAATCGTATCATTTGCAAACTGTAAGTGTGTTATTGGCGTTCCATTTATTTTTACGCTGAAACCACTTATTAACCCATTTATTTCTGCCTCCTTCATCAGAGCTGAAAAGACCTCCGCTACCATTGAAATAAGAACGGCGAGAGAGGATCCCCTTGCCGAAGGCCAGCCTCTTGATCCCTTAAAAAAACCTGACGCTGCCCAATTAACTAGAACTGAAAACCTCATATCTTCATAACAAAGTTTCATCCATCTTATCCACTTCCATCCAAATCCCATTTTGTGGCCAATTATCTCAATAATTTTCCAATTCACATGGTCATAGGCTTTTTCCATGTCTATTTTACAAATAATCCTAGGTTTCTTCTCTTTTATTCTCGAGTCTATACATTCATATGCAATGAAGATGCCATCCAAAATTGGCCGGTCGTGAAGGAATACCCCTTGGTTTAAAGAAATCACCTTGGGTAGTACCGTCTTCAGCCTGCTTGCAAGAACCTTAGCAATTATCTTATAAACACCACTGACAAGGCTTATTGGCCTGAAATCTTTTAACATTGATGCTCCAGTTTTCTTTGGTAGTAAAGAGATAAACGTACATTTCATTCGCCAATCCATTCCACCTTCATTGTTGAACTCATTAATCACTTTCAGAAAATCATCTTTGATGATCCTCCAACAAGTTTTAAAGAATTCATTTGTGTATCCATCGGGTCCTTGGGATTTGTCGAAACCAGTAGTGTGTTCATTGCTTCGATAACTTCCTCCTCTTGTATATCCCTCTCTAGCCAATGTTTATCCTCAATGCTAATCTTCAGAAAATCTAAGCCATACCCCCTTGGTCTGTCAACATCTTCTTCAGCATACAACTGCTCATAATATTTCACCACTTCTTCTTTAATTCGCACTGGATCTATAACATCTTCTCCCTGGACTTGTAGCTTGAACATGGTGTTTTTCCTTCTTTTCCCATTCACTATTTTGTGAAACATTTTGGTATTTATTTCACCATCTTTAACCCAGTTAGTCTTAGCCCATTTCTTTAACTTTCTCTCCTTAACAGTGGCGATTTTGGAGTATTCACTCCTTAGTTTCAGCCTCTCTGAAAATTCTTGTTCAGTAATATTATCTTATTTTTTATTTATTACCTCAATGCCCAAGATAATTTCTTGCATTCTCTTGTCCAACTCACCATACTTATCTTTGCTCTAGCACTTGATCAATTTTTTCAACTCTTGTAGCTTTTTAGAGAAAATTAAACTAGAAGAGCCAGAAAAACTCAAACTCTGCCACCAAACAATCAAAGTCGCAAGAAAATATTCATCTTGCAGTAAGAAATTCTCAAATCAAAAAGGATAAGGACCCAACTTAATAACACCTCCTCGTAAACTTAACGGATGATGGTCAGATAAATTTCTATAAAGTAAGTACTGAGTCGCTTCAGGAAATTGATCCTCCCAATTGCCAGAAAAAATAAAACGATCAATTCTAGTTAAATTTGCAGCGCCTCGCATGCTAGACCAAGTGTAACAGCCTCCTAAGAGTGGCAAGTCGAAAAGATTATGTCTTCGCATAAAGGAATCAAACAACCGAATATGCATTGTAGTTTTATTATTCCTGTTCTTCTCGGCTGCAAAAAGAATACAATTAAAATCGCCTCCCAAGCACCATGGATCATCGGGCCATTTCATTCTAACTTCATCGAACTCCTTCCAAAAGTCTTTGCTATGCTGTACTATTTCATCTGATGGTCCATACACATTAGTAAGCATACATCCGAAACCGTTTTGAACAAACACACATTTACTTGTCACCGATTAATCTAGAATCAGTATTTCATCAACTATTATCTAGGTATCATCCCATACCGTTAACATCCTAGTGTAGCACATAACAGGATATAGCAAACAAGTTGCTTGGGTTGTGAAGATAATTGAATTTCTGTCAAGACCTTAGTTAAAATCAGATTCTAGGATCTAGATTCTAAGGTAAAAATATTGATAATCAAACTTGATAATAATATTGATCATAAGATGTGTCTTGAAAACAAGAGAACTAGCCTTTATATAGGATTACATAAACTGAATAAAGGAAAGAGTTTAACGTAAACTAGAAAAGGAAATACTTGCAAAGAAAACAAACTTAAACTGACGTAAGGGATCAACAGTCATTGTTGATCCATCAGCATGAGATCAACTGTTAAAGTTTATACAGAAGAAAAGGATCAACAATCATTGTTCATCCAGATAAAGATGTACTACATCAGTCCCCCTTTCTTGAAAGAAACTCGTCCTCGAGTTACTGAATAGAAAGAACTTCATTCTCCCCATGAAAGGTAAAAATTTCTTACACATTGAATATATTAGAGATGTTCCATTTTGATGGAAGATCAATAACATATGCATTATCACTGATTTTTTTCAAAATCTTGAATGGTCCATATTTCTTCATCTTGGTTTTGTTGTAAGTACCAGTAGGAAACCTTTCTTTTCTAAGATAAATTAAAACCAATTCTCTTTCATCAAAAGTCTTGAACCTTCTATGTTGATTTGCATCCTCTTTGTACTTGTTATTGGATTTTTCGAGTTTGGACTTAACTTCTTGATGTATGAGTGAAGCTTTCTCAATAAAGTTATCATCCTTATCTTTTGATTTACGCAGCTTGGGAAGCACCACCGAATCTAAAATATGATTAGGAACCTTAGAATAAACAATATGGAAAGGTGTCTTACATGTAGATCGATTAACTGTAGTGTTATATGCAAATTCCATATTTGGGAGGATGTTATCCTATTTCTTCTCATTTCCTCAAATAACCTTGGCTCTAATCAGATTTCCTAAAGATCGATTAACCACTTCAGTTTGGCCATCGGTTTGAGGGTGAGCAGTTGTACTATATTGAAGTTTATTACCCAAACGCATCCATAAAGACTTCCAAAAGTAGCTCAAAAAATTAGTGTCTTGATCAGAAGTCATTGTCTTGGGAATTCCATGCAAACGTACTACTTCTTTGAAAAATAAGTAAGCAATATTGGAGGCATCTGTAATTTTCTTGCATGCTATGAAGTGAGCCATTTTTGAATAACGATCAACAACAACCATTATAGAATCATTCCTCCTGGAAGTACGTGGTAAACCAAGCACAAAATCCATGCTAATATCCACCCAAGGAGCATCAGGTATTGGAAGTGGAGTATATAAACCTTTGTTTTAAACATTCCCTTTAGACTGTTGACAAACTATGCATCTTTGTACGTACCTTTGAATGTCCCTTTTAATAGATGGCCAAAAATAACGTTCTTCAATCAAAGCTATGGTTTTAACACGTCCAAAATGTCCTCCCATGCAACTTCCATGTAATTCTTGGATTAAATGAAGACGCAAAGAACATTAAGGAATACATAAACGATTTCCCTTAAAAAGAAAACCATCTTGAATGAGAAAATCATCAACAAAGCATGTTGAAGAACCACACTTCTCCCAAAGTTTCTGAAATTCTTTGTCTTCACCATATAGATCCTTCAAGAAATCGAAAGCTAAACTCTCATGTTTAAGAGTAACTAGAAGATGAGCTCTCCTACTCAAAGCATCAGCAACTTGATTAAGTTTTCCACTTTGATGTTTGATAGAAAATGTATACTGATTCATAGTAGATAACCACCTATCATGCATCCTATTTACTTTTGCCGAAGTTTGCAAAAACTTGAGAGCTTGATTATTAGTCTTGACAACAAACTCACTGTGAATAAGATAATGATGCCACTTCTTAAGAGATTGAATAAGAGCAATTAATTCCAACTCATAAGTAGACCACTTCTTCCTTACATCTGAATTCTTTTCACTATAGTATGCAACTGGATGCCCTTCTTGAGATAAAACAACACCAATGCCAACAACAGAAGCATCACAATGAATCTCAAAAGGCTTATCAAAATTTGGCATAGCAAGAACAGGAGCACTACATAACTTCTCTTTGAGTAAATTAAAACACTTATCTGCTTATTCAGTCCATTCAAAAGTATCACACTTCAAACAATCTGTCAAACCAGCTGCAATTGTACTAAAGTTTCTCACAAATCTTCTATAGAATGAAGCTAACCCATGAAAACTTCTTACTTCACGTATAGATGTTGGAGTAGGCCATTCCACAATTGCTTTCACCTTAGAATCATCCACATAAATACCAGTATCTGACACAACATATCCTAAGAAAGTGACTTTATTTGTAAAGAAAGTGCACTTTTTTTTTATTCACATACAAAACATTATCCTGTAGAGCCTTAAAAACTTAAGATAAATGTGAAATATGCTCTTCTTCATTGTTGCTAAAAATCAGTATGTCATCAAAATATACTATGACAAACTTTCCAAGAAAAGGTTGTAGAACTTGATTCATGAGGTGCATAAAGGTACTAGGAGCATTAAATAATCCAAAAGGAATCACTAACCATTCATACAATCCTTCTTTTGTCTTGAATGCAGTTTTCCACTCATCACCTTCACGGATACGAATTTGATGATACCCACTACGCAAATCAATCTTAGTAAAGACTTTAGCACCATAAATCATATCAATCATGTCATCAATTCTTGGTATAGGAAACCTATATGGTATGGTAATTCTGTTTAAATATCTACATTCTATACACATACGATGGCCACCATCTTTTTTTGTCTACTAAAAAGGCTGGACTAGCACAAGGACTCTTGCTTAGTCTTATTAATCCTTTTTGTAACAAATCATCAACCTGACCTTGTAATATCTCATGCTCTTTAGGACTTAACCTATAATGAGGTTGATTAGGAATAGAAGTGTCAGGTATAAAGTCTATCTGATGTTGTAAATCTCAGTGGAGGTAAAGTATTAGGTAACTTAATAGGAAATAAGTCACTAAAATAAGATATTAAAGGTTGTACCTTGTGTGTAATTTCCACCATGGGTTTATCAACTTCACGAGAACTCAAAGAATAAGCTGGTTGTAAAGACTGAACAATGGTAGCCACTAATGCAGTAGTCCTCTTATCGGTTTACTCCTTGATAGAAGTAGAATATAGTAAAGGCCATAAAACTTTTTGGTAAATCCTTCATGAACAAATGTATAAGTATTCTCATAGCAGTTATGAACATCACGGATATCATACTGCCATGGTCTTCCCAATAATAAACTTGCTTCTGTCATGTTAATAACATCACACAAAGCATAATCTGAATATCCAGGGAAAGAAAACTTGACTAAACATTAATGAGTGATTTTCTGGGTAGAAGAGATATTTATCCAACCAACTGAATACGGTTTTGGATGAAGAGTAACAGGTAAACCAAGCTTCTCAACCAATTGTGTATAAACGTAGTTTAATGTACTTGCACTGTCAATTATGATGTTGCAAAGATTCTCCTGAATGATACAATGAGGCTTAAAAATATGATGCCTTTGTGTAATACATGGTTCAGTAATTAAAACTGGTCGAATAACTCCAAGAAAATCTGAATCAAAAGTCTCATGTTCTTGCAAATAATTAAACTCATCATCACCTAAGTCGTCTTCTACTTGTGTGTCATCGTGAGTTTCATTAATGTAAGCATGAATTTTGCGACAATCACTACAAGTATGACCAGTTTGGTTGCACTTGTTACATCAATCGCCTCTAAATTTTGAATAAGGATTAGAAGGTTTAGATAAAGGTGGAAATTGTTGGTGATATTGATTACCTCTAGTATTGCGAACAACATATCATTGAGGATTAGCCTGAGGTAATTTAGAAGATGGTATATGCATCATTGGAGTAGTCCCTGGAAGAGCAGATGTTGTTGGTTGATGCTGATATAGCTGGCTTGTACTTCTGTCAGGTGGATCAACAAAGACAGTTGATCCCTTTGAATATGGATCAACAACGACTGTTGATCCCTTGTCATCTTGGTAACCATAAGAAGAATTATATGGTCTGGCAGTTTTATGATAATGTTGATAACGAGATTGTCGTAGATTTGCTTGTCTCGAAATACTGAGGACACGCCTTTCAACTTTAAGATCTTGTTGTATGGCTTCAACCATTGAAAATAATGATTGTGTCATGCCTTGTTGAATTAAATTGTTCAAACCATCAACAAAACGTGCAACCAACTGCTCTTCAGTTTCATTCAATTGGTTAACAGGCCTGTAAATTGGAAGCCCAGGTCCATGAAAATGTTCTGGGCTACCCATTTTTTTATTTATTGTAATTGAAATAATTGTCACGGAGATAACTGTGACAAGAATTGTGAAGTAAAAAACAACACGTGTCATCATCTTACTGTTGTTACATATGAGAGTAACAGTTTAATCACCACAAAGGCCGTGACAAACGGACGACATGTGGTGCTCACAAATTCATACTTCCTAAAACTTTGAACTCTCATAAAACGATATCACATGGTGCTCACAAAGTCATAAAATGAGAACCGTTCAATAAATTTTGTTTTTGACACATGGCGAGAAGCTAAAAATTAGAGATTTGTGGATCAATTAAATTTGTGTCGTAGGGATTTATTTTCTAGCTCTACCACACTATAACTGAGTTAATGTACTTGTGCAAAACATACAAGCAACAAATCGTTTCCCTATATCTTTTTGATTAGTTACTCGAGATAGATATTAGGTTTTCCTATATATCTGTAAAAGAGACAGAAACTCACTCAACCTTATCTATCCTTATTACTTTTCTTTTTTCTCCACCTCTCACCCTCTCAATATTTTCTGTAAGAACAGAAAACCCTAACTCATAGCAGTTGTTATTCTCTCTTACATCTTATTCTATTTCCGTCATAAAACGAAACGAGATCAAATCGAAGTAGATAATATGATGTTTTTCAACTTTTACATACAATTATTCTTAACTTCAGCTAAGTGAATCTAAAAAATCGGTTTTTAGTTCCTGTAGTTTTTTGTTTGATCGATTATGATTTATTTTTGATAACATAGTTCTAATCTTGATTTTCTGTGTGATTTATTAGGTTTTTTTTTTTTTTAAGGAGAATGAGAAAAGGAAAACCCTAGGAGATCGGAGTTCTGTTTATGTTTTTAGTTATGAGGGATTTAGATAAACATATTCTTTTTCCCATCAAATCTCTTCAAATCAATGTCAAAATCAAGATCGAGAAGAAATCCTATTTCTCCAATTTCATACAAATTTTTTATTATTGTTTTTTCTCTTTTACTTTAATTATTAACTTTACTGAAATAGTAGATCGAATCTTAAGGTTTTGTTTATGTTTTTAATTTGAAGGGATAGATAAACGTCTTATTTTTCTCATCAAATCTCTTCAAGTCAAATGTCAAAATAAAGATCGAGAACGAAAACCTATTTCTCCAATTTCATAGTCTTCATTTACAGATTTTTCATTATTGTTTTTTGTTCTTATCTAATTGTTTTTGTTTGGATCTGATTATGGGAATTGAGGGTTTCAGATTTCATTGATTTTTTGGAACAACCCAGATGATTTTTAGGGTTTAATTGTTGTTACTGTTACCTTGTGATGGTTGTTGATCTGATGTGTATAAAGTTTCATTACTATTTTTTTTTTTTTTTTTTTTTTTTTTTGGATTTGATTTTGTGAATCAAGGGTTTCATATTTCATTGATTTTTTGACACAACCCAGATGATCTAAAGGTTTGATTGCCTTCAATCCCTCTATAACTTATGTTATTAGAAGAGAAAAGCATCACACATGTGTTCAAGTTCAGATTCATGTAATCTTTCAACTGTGATAGTGGTTCTTGAGTTGAAATTGTTTGTTTGAAGTCTTAATTTGGTCAAGTCTGTAAGAATTGTGGTTTTATGTAGAAGTTAACATGCTATTGTAGATTTAAGCAGGATATAAAGAAGGCAGAACATCCAAGAAGGCGAAGACTACTAAGAACTGAAATGTTTGAAGCAGCAAGTGATGGAGATCAAGGATAGTTTTACTGTTTTCTTCATTTTATTTAGTTTCATTTTGGGATCAATTGGTGGTTAACTGATTGGAAACTTCCTAAGTTTAGTTTTAATGTTTTGTATTTCTAGTTTTAATGTTTTTGTATGTCTAGATTTATTTTAGAAAAAATAGGTGGTTAACTGATTGTTTAAGGGGCCTGCCTTGCATCAGGCTTCGTTTTTTTATTTTTTATTTGAAGTTTAGCTTTTAGTTTGACTGTGTTAGCTTATTATGGATGAAAATTTGATCTCTTATTATTAATATATTATAAGTACTTGAGAATTTGGTTTGTTTACATCTGCATTTTGGTTTGCTTGCACATTTGAGAAAGATCCTAACATATATTTTATAGTTTCTGGATAGAGTATTTAACTTTGTTTTTGGCAGCAATATTATAAGGCATCACTTGGCCATAGGATCGATCACATTCGTCACATATTAGGTTAGCTATATTCTTAGTGTAAATAATTTTTTTCTTATTTGTGCACTTGCTTCTGAGCACCTACTAATCTAGTGGTTGGTTTCGTTATAAGAATATCATGCAATTGATTTCACTTGGATTTACATGGCTTATGGGAGAAGAGACACCTCTGGAACGGTATGATATGCTCTCTTTGAACTTGATATAATCAATTTTACACCGATTTATATTCTTGAGTAGTTTTGTTTTTTTACTTAAAAGTTTAACTTTTAGTTTGACCGTCTTGGCTTATTGAAGTATATTTATTGAACTTGGTATGTTCATTTCTTAGAGTAGCTATTTCTCAAATTTTATTTATTTGGAATTTCTAGTACTAGTCAGTGCAAAGTGAATGCCACTACATCAATCTAGCAAGAAGATACAAACATCTGTATACAAGGATGACATGTATGAATGCTGTCTTTCTATTTCCTTTCCTAAGTTCCTAGTCTAATTTAGCTAGACTTTAAACTGTTCCAGGATTCTCATATTTGAACGTTTACACCGATAATTTCAGTTTTTTGTTGGTGCTCCGGGTTACTAGGGATGCCCTAAGGGGCGACCGAGAAAACCTTGCTGCTGCTACTCAAAGATGATGTTGAACCTCCTCTAATGATTCCTAAACATTTGGTTTTTAGTTGATATTATGGTTTTAAGGGTTTATAATAATTCATATCTATGAAATTGTTGACATTTTCCTCTTTTTATTGTTGGTTTTCTAATTTTCAGAAGATAAAATTGGGAGTGGAGATTACAATTTTTGTTGGCGGTTCAATCATCAGATTGATTGTTTATATCCTTTCATTTTATCTATCTAACTTCTTTAGCCTTGTCTGATTACTGAATTCCAGAATATTTGGATCCTTAGAAGTTTAAATTGGGCTAAATCTGTACATAAACACTACACAGGGGAAAGCATCCTTACTAGAGATCATTGCCCCAACTAGACCACAAACAAATGTGTTGCAATATATCACCTATTGTTTTAGTAATTACATTTGCTTCTGTAGCTCCATGTTAATAATCTTGGAAAGCAAGTGGCTTTTAACCATTTGATGTTATCTGAATGTATGAGGTAGTAGTTTAACATTCACTACCATCTGATCTCTCTTTCTTTATTTATGAATTACTGAATTTTAATTTAGTGATGCTAGCTGATTTTTGTTTCTTATATCCGACACAGGTTGGTGTTCAAGCACCGAAAATGAAAATGTTGCCTGCTTAAAATAAATTGATTTCTTGGGAGAATACAATGGAGATATTTCTTCGCTGGGTGATGCTAATAAAATGATCACTCTATTAGAGAAAATTAATGTTACAAGGGATGCAAGAGACTTCTTATGGTACATGACTATGTGAGTTGGATTTTTATTAAGTTAAACATTTTCTAGAAAATATGCAAACTCGAGTAATAAATATGGAAGTTGTCTGTGGTACATGACTTGGTACCTGTCTGCGAACTATGGCAAGTGATATGTAGAATATGGATGATGGAATGTTTTGGTAATGTTACTGGATGATAGTGCAAGGGCTCATACCGGAAGTATACTTTCTGTTTGTCCGTCCCCCCTTAACATTCTTCTGATAATGTTAGATTCCCCCCATAAGACATACTAGTTCCCGTCTTATTCTTCCTTGCACGCTTCCCTGGATTAGGTTGCTTGCTCAGTTACGAAATAAATGTTTATTTTTCTGCTATTCCCGATTCCTGGTAATGGTGGAGTGTACTCCACCAGTGTTGGTATTTGAGTTTCCCTTTTGAAGGACAGGGGAGTCCCAACCTATTTTAGTTATACTTCTCTTTTGATATCCATAGACATTTTCTTGTATAACTTGTATTTGGTGAAACATGTTCTTAGGTTAAGAACTGATAGGTGTGCAACTTAGTCAATAGATTCTAGAATGCACTGGATTTCTTGTACAACTTCAATCTGTGTTCCAGTCAAAATATTTTGTGGTCATAAACACGCACCTTAGTGCTGATATAACTCTTAGCTACTTGAGGCCATTCTCTACATGTGTATCAATTGACAAATGGCGGGTATCTAGATGTTTTGCTGATAAATAAGCAGATACCACTTCTGAGAAAAGAGGTCAAGCTGATTCAACTTATGATGTTGTGTTGCAAATTCAGGGTCAGCCTAGATTCTTTGTATGTTGTATTTGGATAATGGTTACTTCAAAATATAATTAAGGAAATGCTAACTTATGTTAATATATGGACAGGCACTATGTCTCACTGGAAATGCTGCTATGCTTGTGGAAGTATCTCGACTAGTGGCTCAAGCATCAGGTGTTACTCTTTCTTCCTGTGGAAGTCCCCTCTAAGTTAGTCATATAAGATAACAATTATTCACATATATTGTGTATCTTACTGTGTTTGTAAGTGATTGCATTGGTTCAGAGTAATGAATTGGTTTTCATTTTAGAATGAGAATGTACATAGTTAAAAGAGTACGGAATCTTATGTTAGCATGTACTGTATAACCATTGTCTTTATATATATATATATATATATACATATATGTTGCCTTAGTTTCAACTTTGTAAACTTTTAAACCATGTCTTTTTCAGTATAGATGAAGCATTTTTTGTCTGTTTTGCCTAATAGCAGATCCATCAGCATGCCAGTGAGACCAGGAGTCGTCTGTGATAGGGGAGGTTCTTTTTCTTGGCGTGTAATTTAGTAGTATTACATGCCTGTAAACTGGAAGCCCAGGTCCATGAAAATGATCCGGTCTACCCTTTTTTTTTTTTATTGTAACTGAAACAATTGTCACGGAGATAACTGTGACAAGAATTGTGAAGTAAAAAACAACACTTGTCATCATCTTACTGTTGTTACAAATGAGAGTAACTGTTTAATCATCACAAAAGCCGTGACAAACGGATGACACGTGTCCAATAATAAATCGTTATAAAACTAATGGCAACACTAATATATGTTACTATATCCGTAACAAAATGGGACACGTGTCGCTGACCCAATCGTTGCAAGGTTTCAGTAACAATTATAATCGTTGTCATAAATTTTAAGACACGTGTCACTCAGTTAATTGTGGTAAATAGAGAGTAACTGTTTAAACCGTTACGGTAAACGTTACTAATTTGGCATGTGTCGCTATCATAAAATTAGGTCAATCGTGACTATTAATTATTGTAACGGTTATTTTATGTGACTGTAGTGGGCGAATGTCACAGATAAAACCGTTACAAAAGCGTTTCACAGTTATTTATTATGGATTATTTTCTTCCATACTTTATGGCCTGTGACAAAATGCACCGTTACAAATTTTATCAGTAACATTTATAGCCTGTGACAAAATTCCTGAAATGGTGTACCAGCTCTCTTCCATACTTTGTGGGTTAGCCTTGTCCAGATTATTGATTAGATACCCCAACATTTGTTTTTGTCTTTTACATCTAGCCTTGACAATACCCTTTACTTAAGCTTTGGAGAACCGACCCATATTCCAAACAAAACGGGTTTTTGACTCATCCTCTGTAACGTCATCATCAAAGGCCAACTGGCTAATTAATTGATGTTGAAAGTCATCTATGTGAGGCTCATAGATATTAGGCATTAGCCACTCTTTCGATAAGACTAGGTACAGCAAAAGATGATTCAGAGTCTTTAGGAAGAGTGTTTGGGTTACCAACCTCTTTGTGTGCAGTGTTGACTCTTTCTTGTGTAGCAGATGTTAAAGATACAGGCTAATTTGTGATTTGGTCCAAAATGATCTACACCTGCTTAATGGGTCAAAGAAGCTAGTTCTCCACACTAGGTAAAGCCCAATATTATCCAGGACCATCGGGTATTCTCTAGAGAATGCTATCTCTAGAGACTTCTTTCATAGTCGGCTAAAAGAAATGAAAAACATCACATGTTATCTAGAGAATTCAATCTCTAGAATTCTCCTAGCCTTGTCGGTCATTTAGTCTCTAGATTTTTTCTTAGAACTCTCTTGATAGTCGGTTGAGTTGCCTATAAATAGGCCATGGTTTGTTCATTTGTAAGCATAAAAAAAAAACCAAGTGAGCAAAGCAAGTAGCAAGAGAGTAGCAAGAGTGAGAGCTAGTATAAAAACCCAAAGAGCCTTTGTAAACATTCCAAAAATAATAAAAATCTCCTCTTTTCATAAACCAACCTCTTTTCCTAAATTCATTTCCTAATCCATTTCCATAAAACCCATCACATTTCCGCATTGCGCCAACAAATTTGGTATCAGAGCAAACCTATCCCGATAATCCTAAAACTCTACCCATGGCAAGTATTCAAAGTTTCAACTATGCCCAAAGTCTAATTCCAATTTTTGATGGTGAGAGTTTTGATTATTGGAGTCTACAAATGAAGACTCTTTTCATTTCACAAGACCTATGGGATCTTGTAGAAGATGGTTATAAGGTACCCGAGTCGGCAGCAATTCAATCGTCATGGACGGAGGCAGAGAAAAAAGAGTATAAGGATAATAAGAAGAAAGATGCTAAAGCATTACTGTTCATACAGCAGGGGGTAAGCAAAACTATTTTTCCTCGAATTTCGGTAGCGAAAACTTCGAAGGAGGCCTGGAATATTCTCAAAGTTGCATTCCAAGGTTCAGAAAAGGTAATCTCCATTAAACTACAAAATTTATGGCGAGATTTTGATAATTTACTCATGAAAGAAAATGAAACTATCCAGAACTTCTTTACAAGAGTTACTGGTATAGTGAATCAAATTAGTAGTTATGGAGATACCATTGAAAACAAAAGAATTGTAGAAAAAATTCTAAGAAGCTTACCTTTCAAATTCGATCATATTGTCGCTGCCATTGAGGAGTCCAAAAATTTATCGACTCTCTCCGTACACGAATTAATGGGTTCACTCGAGGCGCATGAAAAAAGGATAAATAGGTTCTCGGAGCAGCCGTTGGAGCAGGCGTTTCAATCAAAAATTAATTTCAAAGAAAAGAAAAATATAGAAGCCGAAAAAGAAAGCTCCAGAGGGGATCATCATCAAACTCGCAATACGAAAGGATCATCATCAAATCAAGGATCCAAAACTCCTACCGCGGACGTGGAAGAGGAAAAGGAGGTTATAAAAAAAACAATCAAAGGTACGGGAAAAATTACTCCTCCAATTTCCGATGCAATGTTTGCAAAAAGTTTGGCCATCCAACTGAAAATTGCAGATATAAGTGCACCAAGTGTGATAAATTAAATCACATGGAAAAGGATTGTTGGTTTAAAAATAATGAAGCCAACTATTCCGAGAAAAAGATTTTCAAAATCAAGTATTTTATTCCTTCCTCACCTCGCAACAAGATGCGCAAGGTATATGGTATGTTGATAGCGGATGCAAAAGCAGCCATATGACAGAAATGAGAATACTTCGTAAAGTTGGAGGAGCAACATATTCCACCACCAAACTCGGAGATGGAAAGTATCGAAATGTTGAAGGAAGAGGAGTCATATCCGTACGAACAAGGTCGTAAAACTCGATACATATCTCGATGTTCTTTATGTTCCTGGCCTAGCTCAAAATTTATTAAGTGTTGGACAACTTATAAGAAAAGGGTACTCACTACATTTCGAAGACGGAGAATGCACAATTTATGATAAAGTTAATAAGCAATTGGTGGCAAAAGTAAAAATGACAGAAAATTTTGTCTTTCCCTTCTCTATGCCATCAATTGGAGATTGTGCAATGAGTACCAATCACATAGATGAATGCAAGTTATGGCATTTGAGATACGGGCATCTCAACTACAGATCCTTGAAAGTTCTAAAATCAAAGAACATGGTCATCGGTCTTCCTAATATCAGCGGTGGAGATAAAGTATGTGAAGGATGTATTTTTGGAAAGTTTCATAGACTTCCGTTCACAAGCACATCGTGGAGAGCAAGAAGGCCCCTCGAATTGGTGCACGCAGATATATGCGGTCCGACAAGAACAGCTTCACTCAATAACAAAAGATATTTTCTCTTATTCGTGGATGATTATACCAGGATGATGTGGGTGTATATTCTCGACCAAAAGTCCGAGGCATTCACTAAATTCCTAGAGTTCAAGGCGTTGGCAGAGAAGCAAAGTGGTCATCAACTAAAGGTTTTCCGTACTGACCGTGGTGGAGAATTTACTTCAAATAAATTTATTAACTACTGCAAAGAAAAAGGAATTAAGAAGGAGCTTACTGTTCGATACAATCCACAGCAAAACGGCGTCGCGGAAAAGGAAAATCGTACGATCGTAGAAATGGCTCGTAGTATGCTAAAAGCAAGGAAGCTACCCAACAGTTACTGGGATGAAGCAGTCAACATGGCGGTCTACATCCTTAATCGTTCGCCAACAAAATCAGTTCTCAACAAAACTTCATATGAGGCTTGGAATAACAAAAAACCCGAGGTAACTTCTTTCAGAATTTTTGGTTGCGTAGCATACTCACATATTCCATCCCAACATAGAGAAAAGTTCGATGAAAAAGGAGAAAAGCTAATATTCATTAGATACAGCGAAGAATCTAAAGCATATAGACTTCTCAATCCAGATACAAAGGAGCTGGTAATTTCAAGAGATGTTATCTTTCATGAATTCAAATCATGGGATTGGAATGATGAAACAGACAACCACGAGTTGCCACTACTCATTGAAGACGAGCCAGATCATCCACGTCAGGATGAAAGAACTCCACCAGCTAGCCCGAAATCTCCAAGTCCAACACAACAAAGTCCAAGTTCATCAAAAGCAAGTGCCACACCTCCAAGTTCATCAGAAACAAGTCCCACACCTAGAAAGGTGCGTTCCCTAGTAGATATTTATAATACATCTAATTGTGCATTTATAGCACTAGAACCTCAAAAATATGAGGAAGCGGCAAAAGAAGAAAAATGGAGACATGCCATGGACGAAGAAATGCGAGTAATCGAGAAAAATAAGACATGGGAGCTTGTAAATCAGCCAATGGACAAAGAAATAATTGGTCTGAAGTGGGTCTACAAGACAAAATATAATGAAGATGGGTCGATTCAAAAGCACAAGGAAAGGCTAGTTGCAAAAGGATATTCTCAAGCAACCAGAATTGACTACACCAAACATTTTCCCCGATCGCTCATGGAAACAATTCGGATGGTGTTAGCTTTGGAAGCTCAACTTAAAATGAAGGTATACCAATTGGACGTAAAGTCGGCGTTCCTAAACGGAGAACTGGAAGAAGAGGTGTACGTTGAACAACCTCAAGGATATTTCCGAAAAGGAAAAGAAAAAATGGTTTATCGTCTCTGCAAAGCACTATATGGTCTCAAACAAGCACCGCGTGCATGGAACAGCAAAATTGACAAATACTTCCGAGATAACGGATTTGAGAAAAGTCCAAGTGAGCCATCCCTCTACATAAGAAGACAAGGTATGGATTTCCTAATCGTCTGTCTCTATGTTGATGATTTAATTTATGCCAGCACAAAACAAGAGAAGACAGAAAAATTTAAGAAGGAGATGATGAAAGAATATGAGATGACCGACTTAGGACTTATGCGATATTTTCTTGGGATTCAAGTAAAACAATCTCCAGCAGAAATATTCATTTCCCAAGAAAAATATACAGAAGACATACTGAAAAAGTTCAACATGATGGATTGCAAACCAATTGCAACTCCAATGGGTGCCAGTGAGAAATTGATAAAAAATGATGGAGCAACTAAAGTGGATCCAACCTCATTCAGAAGTCTAGTCGGCTCACTGATCTACTTAACAAATACAAGGCCAGACATAGTCAATGCAACCATCATTGTTTCTCGGTTTATGAGCGAGCCAAGCAAGTTACACTACGCCGCTGCAAAGAGAATTCTTCGATATATCAAGGGAACAAAGGATTTTGGCATCAAGTATACAAGAGAAAAGGATAATGATTTAATTGGATTCATAGATAGCGATTGGGCAAGTTCTATTGAAGATCGAAAAAGCACATCAGGCTATGTTTTCTGTATGGGAACAAAAGTTATCTCCTGGAGTTCTAAAAAGCAAAGTACGGTGGCACTATCATCATCCGAAGCGGAATACATAGCAGCAACAAGTGCAGCATGTGAAGCAGTATGGTTGAGAAGAATTATGACCGACCTACAACAAAGGCAAAAGCAGCCGACAACTATCTACTGTGACAATATGTCTACAATTGCAATGACAAAAAATCCAGTCTTCCACGGACGGACGAAGCACATCGAGCTATGACACCACTTCATCAGAGAACTAGTGGAAAACAAAGAAATTGAGCTTCAATTTTGTCCGACTCAAGAACAAAATGCGGACATTTTCACAAAAGCGGTCACAGTGGATAAGTTCCATCATTTCAGAGAAAAGCTAAACATCACAAATTAAGAGGGGTGTTAAAGAAATACGTAAAAAAAATCCAAAATGATCTACACCTTGCTTAATGGGTCAAAGAAGCTAGTTCCATCTAGGTAAAGCCTAAATATTATCCAGGACCATTGGGCATTCTATAGAGAATGCTATCTCTAGAGACTTCTTTCATAGTCAAATTAGACTAAAAGAAATGATAAACATCACATGTTATCTAGAGAATTCAATCTCTAGAATTTCTCTAGATTGTCGAGTCAATTAGTCTCTAGATTTTTTCTAGATAGAACTCTCTAGATAAATCGGTGAGTTGCCTATAAATAGGCAAGTGGTTTGTTCATTTGTAAGCATCCAAAAACCAAGTGAGCAAAGCAAGTAGCAAGAGAGTAGCAAGAGTGAGAGCTAGTATAAAAACCCAAAGAGCCTTTGTAAACATTCCAAAAATAATAAAAACCTCCTCTTTTCATAAACCAACCTCTTTTCCTAAATTCATTTCCTAATCCATTTCCATAAAACCCATCACATTTCCGCATTGCGCCAACAAATTTGGTATCAGAGCAAACCTATCCCGATAATCCTAAAACTCTACCCATGGCAAGTATTCAAAGTTTCAACTATGCCCAAAGTCTAATTCCAATTTTTGATGGTGAGAGTTTTGATTATTGGAGTCTACAAATGAAGACTCTTTTCATTTCACAAGACCTATGGGATCTTGTAGAAGATGGTTATAAGGTACCCGAGTCGGCAGCAATTCAATCGTCATGGACGGAGGCAGAGAAAAAAGAGTATAAGGATAATAAGAAGAAAGATGCTAAAGCATTACTGTTCATACAACAGGGGGTAAGCAAAACTATTTTTCCTCGAATTTCGGTAGCGAAAACTTCGAAGGAGGCCTGGAATATTCTCAAAGTTGCATTCCAAGGTTCAGAAAAGGTAATCTCCATTAAACTACAAAATTTATGGCGAGATTTTGATAATTTACTCATGAAAGAAAATGAAACTATCCAGAACTTCTTTACAAGAGTTACTGGTATAGTGAATCAAATTAGTAGTTATGGAGATACCATTGAAAACAAAAGAATTGTAGAAAAAATTCTAAGAAGCTTACCTTTCAAATTCGATCATATTGTCGCTGCCATTGAGGAGTCCAAAAATTTATCGACTCTCTCCGTACACGAATTAATGGGTTCACTCGAGGCGCATGAAAAAAGGATAAATAGGTTCTCGGAGCAGCCGTTGGAGCAGGCGTTTCAATCAAAAATTAATTTCAAAGAAAAGAAAAATATAGAAGCCAAAAAAGAAAGCTCCAGAGGGGGATCATCATCAAACTCGCAATACGAGAAAGGATCATCATCAAATCAAGGATCCAGAAACTCCTACCGCGGACGTGGAAGAGGAAAAGGAGGTTATAAAAACAACAATCAAAGGTACGGGAAAAATTACTCCTCCAATTTCCGATGCAATGTTTGCAAAAAGTTTGGCCATCCAACTGAAAATTGCAGATATAAGTGCACCAAGTGTGATAAATTAAATCACATGGAAAAGGATTGTTGGTTTAAAAATAATGAAGCCAACTATTCCGAGAAAAAAGATTTTCAAAATCAAGTATTTTATTCCTGCCTCACCTCGCAACAAGATGCGCAAGGTATATGGTATGTTGATAGCGGATGCAGCAGCCATATGACAGAAATGAGAATACTTCGTAAAGTTGAGGAGCAACATATTCCACCAGTCAAACTCGGAGATGGAAAGTATCAGAATGTTGAAGGAAGAGGAGTCATATCTGTACGAACAAGGTCAGGTAAAACTCGATACATATCTGATGTTCTTTATGTTCCTGGCCTAGCTCAAAATTTATTAAGTGTTGGATAAACTTATAAGAAAAGGGTACTCACTACATTTCGAAGACGGAGAATGCACAATTTATGATAAAATTAATAAGCAATTGGTGGCAAAAGTAAAAATGACAGAAAATTTTGTCTTTCCCTTCTCTATGCCATCAATTGGAGATTGTGCAATGAGTACCAATCACATAGATGAATGCAAGTTATGGCATTTGAGATACGGGCATCTCAACTACAGATCCTTGAAAGTTCTAAAATCAAAGAACATGGTCATCGGTCTTCCTAATATCAGCGGTGGAGATAAAGTATGTGAAGGATGTATTTTTGGAAAGTTTCATAGACTTCCGTTCACAAGCACATCGTGGAGAGCAAGAAGGCCCCTCGAATTGGTGCACGCAGATATATGCGGTCCGACAAGAACAGCTTCACTCAATAACAGAAGATATTTTCTCTTATTCGTGGATGATTATACCAGGATGATGTGGGTGTATATTCTCGAGCAAAAGTCCGAGGCATTCACTAAATTCCTAGAGTTCAAGGCGTTGGCAGAGAAGCAAAGTGGTCATCAACTAAAGGTTTTCCGTACTGACCGTGGTGGAGAATTTACTTCAAATAAATTTATTAACTACTGCAAAGAAAATGGAATTAAGAAGGAGCTTACTGTTCGATACAATCCACAGAAAAACGGCGTCGCGGAAAGGAAAAATCGTACGATCGTAGAAATGGCTCGTAGTATGCTAAAAGCAAGGAAGCTACCCAATAGTTACCGGGCTGAAGCAGTCAACATGGCGGTCTACATCCTTAATCGTTCGCCAACAAAATCAGTTCTCAACAAAACTCCATATGAGGCTTGGAATAACAAAAAACCCGAGGTAACTTCTTTCAGAATTTTTGGTTGCGTAGCATACTCACATATTCCATCCCAACATAGAGAAAAGTTCGATGAAAAAGGAGAAAAGCTAATATTCATCGGATACAGCGAAGAATCTAAAGCATATAGACTTCTCAATCCAGATACAAAGGAGCTGGTAATTTCAAGAGATGTTATCTTTCATGAATTCAAATCATGGGATTGGAATGATGAAACAGACAACCACGAGTTGCCACTACTCATTGAAGACGAGCCAGATCATCCACGTCAGGATGAAAGAACTCCACCAGCTAGCCCGAAATCTCCAAGTCCAACACAACAAAGTCCAAGTTCATCAAAAGCAAGTGCCACACCTCCAAGTTCATCAGAAACAAGTCCCACACCTAGAAAGGTGCGTTCCCTAGTAGATATTTATAATACATCTAATTGTGCATTTATAGCACTAGAACCTCAAAAATATGAGGAAGCGGCAAAAGAAGAAAAATGGAGACATGCCATGGACGAAGAAATGCGAGTAATCGAGAAAAATAAGACATGGGAGCTTGTAAATCAGCCAATGGACAAAGAAATAATTGGTCTGAAGTGGGTCTACAAGACAAAATATAATGAAGATGGGTCGATTCAAAAGCACAAGGAAAGGCTAGTTGCAAAAGGATATTCTCAGCAACTAGGAATTGACTACACCGAAACATTTTCCCCAGTCGCTCGCATGGAAACAATTCGGATGGTGTTAGCTTTGAAAGCTCAACTTAAAATGAAGGTATACCAATTGGACGTAAAGTCGGCGTTCCTAAACGGAGAACTGGAAGAAGAGGTGTACGTTGAACAACCTCAAGGATATTTCCGAAAAGGAAAAGAAAAAATGGTTTATCGTCTCTGCAAAGCACTATATGGTCTCAAACAAGCACCGCGTGCATGGAACAGAAAAATTGACAAATACTTCCGAGATAACGGATTTGAGAAAAGTCCAAGTGAGCCATCCTCTACATAAGAAGACAAGGTATGGATTTCCTAATCGTCTGTCTCTATGTTGATGATTTAATTTATGCCAGCACAAAACAAGAGAAGACAGAAAAATTTAAGAAGGAGATGATGAAAGAATATGAGATGACCGACTTAGGACTTATGCGATATTTTCTTGGGATTCAAGTAAAACAATCTCCAGCAGAAATATTCATTTCCCAAGAAAAATATGCAGAAGACATACTGAAAAAGTTCAACATGATGGATTGCAAACCAATTGCAACTCCAATGGGTGCCAGTGAGAAATTGATAAAAAATGATGGAGCAACTAAAGTGGATCCAACCTCATTCAGAAGTCTAGTCGGCTCACTGATCTACTTAACAAATACAAGGCCAGACATAGTCAATGCAACCATCATTGTTTCTCGGTTTATGAGCGAGCCAAGCAAGTTACACTACGCCGCTGCAAAGAGAATTCTTCGATATATCAAGGGAACAAAGGATTTTGGCATCAAGTATACAAGAGAAAAGGATAATGATTTAATTGGCTTCACAGATAGCGATTGGGCAAGTTCTATTGAAGATCGAAAAAGCACATCAGGCTATGTTTCTGTATGGGAACAAAAGTTATCTCCTGGAGTTCTAAAAAGCAAAGTACGGTGGCACTATCATCATCCTGAAGCGGAATACATAGCAGCAACAAGTGCAGCATGTGAAGCAGTATGGTTGAGAAGAATTATGACCGACCTACAACAAAGGCAAAAGCAGCCGACAACTATCTACTGTGACAATATGTCTACAATTGCAATGACAAAAAATCCAGTCTTCCACGGACGGACGAAGCACATCGAGCTATGACACCACTTCATCAGAGAACTAGTGGAAAACAAAGAAATTGAGCTTCAATTTTGTCCGACTCAAGAACAAAATGCGGACATTTTCACAAAAGCGGTCACAGTGGATAAGTTTAATTATTTCAGAGAAAAGCTTAACATCACAAATTAAGAGGGGGTGTTAAAGATACAAAATAAAAAATTGTGATTTGGTCCAAAATGATCTACACCTGCTTAATGGGTCAAAGAAGCTAGTTCTCCACACTAGGTAAAGCCAAATATTATCCAGGACCATTGGGTATTCTCTAGAGAATGCTATCTCTAGAGACTTCTTTCATAGTCGGCTAAAAGAAATGAAAAACATCACATGTTATCTAGAGAATTCAATCTCTAGAATTCTCCTAGCCTTGTCGGTCATTTAGTCTCTAGATTTTTTCTTAGAACTCTCTTGATAGTCGGTTGAGTTGCCTATAAATAGGCCATGGTTTGTTCATTTGTAAGCATAAAAAAAAAACCAAGTGAGCAAATCAAGTAGCAAGAGTGAGAGCTAGTATAAAAACCCAAAGAGCCTTTGTAAACATTCCAAAAATAATAAAAATCTCCTCTTTTCATAAACCAACCTCTTTTCCTAAATTCATTTCCTAATCCATTTCCATAAAACCCATCACATTTACGCATTGCGCCAACAGCAGAACCCTCTGATTATTCCGCATGGTGAACATCGAATGCACCCAGCTGCTCACCCACGTGAACCCTATTAGACCCATCAACTTCAGCATTAATTATCTCACCTACTTCCTTCATCTTCTCAAAGCTCTCATCGGACTGATTTTCTTCCGGTAGCACAGATGATTCTGGATCTGAGTTGTTTTTTGATTTTACCATCACTATCCCTGCGGTATTTTGACAGAGAACTTCTACTGTGATCCAAAAACCTTCCACAAAACCTTGGAATTTAGAAAAATTGTTCCTGGAATATTTTCTATAGAGGCTCGAACACAGAGATTCCAGTAATGGAGGTTGGTCAAATTCATGGTTCGCACATCTACTCCGATTAAGCCTCCACACAGATTTCCAATTGCTTCAAATATTTCCATATTCCTCGCATTGGAAAGGAACCCCTTTCACACGAATCCATTTAGAATGGGAATGTATGATCTGGTTAGGAATACCTCCATCATGGGATGACCATTTTTTGAAAGAAAACTTGACAGAATTAACATTTCCACCACCTTGTCTAACAATTGCCTCAGCTTCTTCCTCTGATTTTGCGAAGAACAATGCTTCCTTGGATGAAAAAGATCCTAATCCTAGAAATCCATCTCTTTTTAGATGATTTTTGACCCACTCAGTTACAATTATCCATCCCGGATTATAAGGTCCTACTTCACAAATTAGTGCCCTACGCTTAAAATCCACAGCTGTCGGAATAAAAAATCCTTCTCCTTCCAATCTTTTGCGGCGAGGATAATTTTTAGCATGATGCACATTAGACAGTCCTTTGTCGATCCCGGTGGACGCCTCCCAGAAAGATTTTGAACGGAGAGATTTGTTTTCGTTTCCCTGAAGTGCTAGATTCTTCCCGGTTCTTTGAACATTGATGGTTCGGATGGCCGGAAAACTTGCTTTTTTGGGGGATTCTGAATTTCTATTTCTTTCCCAAGTATCATTTCCAAACAGTCAGCTGTTGCACTCCATTCCCATCTTTTTTCTCCAGCCGGAAAGATGAAAGCTTTGAATTTTTCTTTTCCTTGATGGATAACCTTATACCCTCTGATGTATTCTCCCCTGTCATTTCTATTCCATTCCCGGAACCAAGAGACTCCTCTATCTTTTAAATTGATGTATTTATACTCGTAGGTTCGAGAATTAAATGCCATTCTAAAGAAATTAATGAGCTTCCTAGCATTCAATTTCAGAAAGAAAGCTTCGCAGTAGAATTTGTTACCCCATTCTTTAATCAAGATAGATTGTCTGCCATCCACTTCAAACTGATAAGAATGTCTTTCTATCCTGAAAAACTTCTTGTCTCTAATCATAATAACAACTCACAACGAAAAGCAAAGGCAGATGTAGCCCAGAGAGAAATCAATCATCCAAGTTCTAGCACGGCTGATCAAAACCTAATTAGAAGAGAACCCACCGAGCATGACCGAAGTAGCAAGGAACTAGGTGTCTACCAATCAAATTCGAACCAAAAAACCAACAAGAAGAAATCCCACCAAGCATGACCGAAGTAGCAAAGGACTAGGATTCAATCTCAGTAAAACTACCATACAGCGAAAACAAGGAGAGATCCGTTGATGAACAAATTTTGAGGAAGAACGAAAAAAAACCCTTCTTTTGGGTAGATTAGCTTCATCCTTTGTTTCAACCAACTGTCAAACTATTTTTATTTGATCGATTGATTTTGAAATCTCTCAATATATTTTTCCACATGTTCTTGTGGGATTTCAAAATCAATTTACCAAAATAAAAAGGGCTGGGCATTAACTCTGGGATGTTTTGACATAAGTTCAAATTTTAGAATTTTTCCTTCTAATGAAGCCTCAAATGATGGAGCTTTCAGTTTGAGTGATTGTAATTGGTTGAACAAAAAATCAATTTTTTTGGTTACTCTATCCAATTCTTCATCTTCTTCCATCATTGCTTCTTCTTCTTGATTTGTTGAAAGAGAAAAAAAAAAAGGAGAGAAAGGGATTGTAACTTAGAAAGAAAAAGGAAAAGCAAAGAAAAGAACACAGAGGAGTTAGTTTATCTGTTAAATAGTAATACTTTAATCTGTCAGCCAAATGGATATATGACACGCCGAAGGGTTCGTACGAGCCCAATTGTTTTTGGCGGGAATAGTTAAAGTGAATGAGTGAACAAACAATTCTCTCTTTGCTGTTAAATGTTCCGTAGTATATAATCCTATTATTTTGAGTTTGCGTGTGCTCTTCTAAATTGTTTTTTTTATCAGAGACCAATATCAGAAAATGGAAGAAAAGAAAATGTACTGGCTTTTGCAGAAAATGGAAGACTTAAAGAAGAGAAAGCAACATCATGCAAATTCTATATTACAATCCGAATTTGGATGAAACTCTACAGATAGTTAACACAACCCCGCGAGAAAATATCACCTTCCGACCTTACACTATAAGCATTGCAACTGCTATGAATAACCCTATCTCTACTTCTGGAATTGATTTGATTATAATGGGTTATGCAGGAAACACAATCGCAGCTAGGGGACTTCATGTAAGTTGCAATTCCAGAGATGAACTTGATCGAAAAGGAGCTGATGCCGCGTTCAATTGGGCAGCTGGATGGAGTGGGCATAATTTCATATTCCAAAGCGACTCAGAATCCACCCTAAAGATTCTGATGGGAATGTATACTCAAGCTAGACAGCACAGATACAACATCAGCTCAGATTTTGGAGAAAACACTGTTAACTCCATCATTTTCAAAGTTCAAGCATGGTAATAGTCAGTAGATTTAATATTATGGGAGCTGCCAATGTATCACTCTTTTGTAATCGTTATGCTATAAAAAACACTTGGAAAGATGAAGGCCTGCGAGCTATCTTAAATCATCTTAATTTTTCAAATCTTTTTAATCTTGAAACAGATAGTTATGTATTAGATCCCTTCTCACAGCTTGCTGTAGCATGGGCACAACTATTCAATATAGAGGTTCTTTCCTCTTTTTCTCGAAAAGAAAAAAAAAAAGATAAAGCAAATTAATACATTGTCCCCGTACATCAAACCTTAACCAACACAATTCAAAACATATCCCCATAAACCCAAATAAAAAGGTACAACTTATTAAAAGTTTTGACGTAGACAACTCAATCCTGCTTAAATAGAAAACTCTGGCTATTTACTGAAATCATAGCCTTTTGAATTTTTCAAAAAAGCAATCCAAAATTTAAAATTATAATTTCAAAATTCAGAATTTGAATTCATATCCTTTTTTACTCTCGATTAAGTTATGCCTATTATTCCTCGTTACTCCTCAACCAACAAATTCTGTAACCCAAAAACATGTCCAACCTCAAAGCTTCATGTTCTAACTTTGATGCGATGATCTTGCCAACAAAATGAATACCACCTAATCTCACTCCAAAAATTTATCTTAAACCAGTGAATGTTGAACCTATCTCCAAACAAAACTGTGACAGAGCAGAATATTAAATAAGATTTCCAATACCAATTACCAAGTTCAAATCCCGTGATATGTCACAAGAAAATTAAATTAGAATTAAAAACATATGCATCCGATGTCGGATTTTTGGCCCACATGCCCATAACCATTTGGGTTTGATCCGTAGAGCCCGTATCCATTTGGGTTTACTAGAATCTTCATCAGTGGCGGCAAACAAATGTAAATGCTCTCCAAAAAAGATTCAAGAATGTCAGGCTATGATAATTCGTACGAACTCAACTTGTTTTGCCGGGAAAAGTTAACGTGAGTGAGTGAACACAAACAATTCTCTCTCTGCTGTTTAATTGGGAAATGCATCATTTTGTCTCAGTATAAGCTAGTCTTTAATCCTATTATTTTGAGTTTCCGTGTGCCTTTAATCCTAGTATTATTTTGCTAGTCTTTAACCCTATTATGGTGTAAGTATAAGCTAGACTTTAATCCAACTATTTTGAGTTGCGTGTGCGTTTCTCAATTGCTTTTTATCTTTTTCTTTTTTCTTTTTCAAGTTAGGCATAGGCCCGTCCTGCCACACCCCGACAGGGTAGCCACCGGCGTTCTTTCCACTGAGCAAACTCGGCCCTCTTGAAGTTAAACCCATGTTAAATGTTAGTTTAAATTCTGTTTGAGCGGAGACTCGAACCGCTGACCTCCTTATTTGGAGGTCAGACTCCTGGCCAACTGGGCTAGCCCCAATGGTTAACTAAGTTTTCCCATGCCTTGACTTCTCTATTATTTTGTCAGAGACCAATGTCAGCCTTCTCTTCTCCGGTTTTCCCTTTTTACTCGTCAAATTAGAAGAAAAGAATATGGATAGTCTTTTGCAGGAAACGGGAGGCTAAAAGAAAAGCAGCCAATTAATTCAATAATCCTCGTACATCAAACCTTAAAACATATCCCCCATAAACCGAACTAAAGAGGAACAACTCATTAAAAGTTTTGACATAGACACCTCAATTTTGCTTATACGAAAAACTCTAGCTATTGACCTAATTCATAGCCTTTTGAGTTCTTCAAAAACAGCAATCCAAGTAAATTTAAAATCATAATTTCAAAATTCAAAATTTGAATTTACATCCTTTTACACTCTCCATTAAATCATGCTTGTTATCCCTCATTACTTCTCAACCAACATATTTTGTAACCCAAAAACATGTCCAACTTCAAAGCTTCAAGTTCTAACAGTGATGCTACTATTGATGACCTTGCCAACAAAATGAAAATCAAACAGTTCTATCTCCAAAGGTTTATCTTAAACCGGTGAATGTTGAACCTATCCCAAACAAAAATGTGACGGACCAGAAAATTAAATATGATTTTCAACTCAATTAGCAGGACCAAATCCCACGATACGTCGCAAGAAAAATAAATTAGATCTACATATGCATCCAAATTCATATATAAATCAAGCACAAACGAGTACAAGGCTATCCGCACTAAAATAAAACGAGTGAACATCATTTTTTGTAGCTCGAACATAGTTGAAGGAAGCTCAAGATTCCTAGATACTGATTGTCACAAAATAACACTCAAAAATGAAAACTCTCATACACATGGTTGCCTATAGATTTAATAAAAAATTTAAATACAATTTATCTTTATCAAACAACCCTTGAATGGAATTATGGAACCACTTAGTCCATCTCTAAAAAAAACCATAGCTTTAAACACCACTTACACAGTGCACAGTTCAAATATATTTAAACAATAGTCTCAGATAGGAGTTCATAAAAGCATAAATAAGATTTGTAGAAATAAAACCTTCCTAAATTGGGGCCTAGGTAGATTAATTGGGGCCTATCGAAATTTTATTTCCACCACAAACAATGATAAGGGGTGTCCAAATTTATTGAAACTTCCAAAATTACCCTCTAAAAAAATTCTAATATTACTAAATTACCCTTCAACTCTTAATAACAAACCTAAAACTAAAATCAGTTTTCATTTCTCTCATAAACCGATTCTCCTCTTCTTCTTCTCCCTCTTTTTTCATTTTTTTGAAACCAAAACATCGTGGATGATCGACGATCCAAATACGATTAATCGTTTTTTGCTTCTATAAAATGTCGAAACAAACAAGAGTGAAGCATCCTACTAACATGAATTTTGGTAGTGAAAAGAATCCCGGAATCGTTGAAGTGATTCGAAAGAAAACGAAGGAAGTGTTTGAGGAAGCCGAAGCCTGTTGTATTGCACAAGAGGAGGAAGTGGGTCAAATCAGGTACTTTTCTATCAACCCAATCCTCTAAACTAGGTTTTAGTAACATGCAATCGCTTAGAAATCAAATTTTTTGAAATCAAAACATTTCCGTGTTCACAAAATCGGATTACGTTAATGTCGATGTAACCCGATTCCTTTTAGAAACAGTTTATGTTCTTAAACTAATAAATCGATTGTTCTGCATGTACATTATAATCGAAGAATGTTAATGTATAAATAGACCGATTCTTGTAGCCATTGTTTCTGTAACTAATTTTTGTTAGAATCGGATTACATATGTGTTAAAAAAACCCGATTGCGTAGCCTTAAAATTCTTATATGCTTAGTCAATAATCGGACTATATATGTATATCGAGAAAACCGACTATTAGAATCGGGTTACATTAGCACTTAAAAAATCCGATTGTGGGTTTTGTTGTTACAATCGTATTACATGAGCAGTTGAATAAACCGATTGTTTATTTTTTATGTTAAGAATCGGATTTTATATGTATATATAGTAAATCGATTGTGTACCTTGACTTTAAAAAAATGCATTCGATTTCATTGTTGTTTGTTGCTTAACTCCGTATTCTACAGGCCAAACAAGGGAAACCAACAAAAGCAAGCCGAAAAGAAATATAAGCGTAAGAATGACTTTGCTTCTCCTAAGCCTTTGGGACCTCGTCGAAAAGACGGTCAAAATTTGAATGCTTCCCACCGAAGGGCCACGGGGAGTAAAGCCAAAGGGATCAACATCAATGACCCACCACCTGAAGAGGAGCAACCAACACACGAAGAATTTGATTCCGATACACCTATTGAACAAGAAGGTGGTGAAGAAGAAAATGATAAGGAAGAAATTGGTGGCAAGGAAGGTGGTGAAGAAGAGAGTAGTGAGACTGAAAGTGATGAAGAAGAAGGTGAGGATGAAAGTGATGAAGAGATAAGAGAAGTTCAAGAAAAAGTGCAAGAACAAGTCGAAGGAGGAGAAGTTCAACAACAAGTCCAAGGAGGAGACGCTGAAAACCAAGATAAGACAAACGGTAAGAAGAAGAAGAAAGGGGACCACATGTCCGACCCACTGAAGATGTTTTCTCGCGGCTCTAATGTTGATGGTGGTTTTTAGACAAAGGGTAAAATTGTAAAACCCCGAATAACCTAATGTCACCGGTGACACATTTATTAGAACATTTAATGCATGTAGTCAATAATTAATGGGGGGTATTTTTACAAATTAGGGTTACAACGAGCGAAATCCTAATTCCCCTCCGTGCCAATGGCAAGTCATGCCAGCCACACCTAGCCCAAGCTAGCTGCGCCATGCCAAATGCACTCTGCCTTGGCCCTAGCTATGCTAGTCACACCAATCGCGCCAAAGCATGCCAACCATGCTAGCCGCACCCATGTGCCAATGGCAAATCATGCCATCCACACCAACCACGCCAAATCATGCCAACCATGCTAGCCGCACCCCGGTGCCAATAAAAAATCATGCCAGCCACACCAACCGCGCCAAGGTATGCCAACCATGCTAGCCACATCACTGTGCCAACGGAAAATCATGCCAGCCACACCAAACGTGCCAAAGCATGCCAACCATGCTAGCCGCACCTTTGTGCCGATGGAAAATCATGCCAGCCACACCTAGCCCAAGCTAGCCGCTCCATGCCAAACACACTCTGCCTTGGCCCTAGCTATGCTTGTCACACCAACCATGCTAGCCGCACCTCTTTTCCAATGGAAAATCATGCTAGCAACACCTAGCCCAAGCTATCCACGCCATGCCAAACACACTCTACCTTGGCCCTAGCTATGCTAGTCACACCAACCGCGCCAAAGCATGCCAAATATGCTAGCCGCACCTCTGTGCCAATGGAAAATCATGTCAGCCACACCTAGCCCAAGCTAGCCGTTCCATGCCAAACACACTTTGCCTTGGCCCTAGCTATGCTAGACACTTTCGTTACCAAGCCGTTATGCCATTGGCACATGCCAAAGTACCGCCCGCGCCCTAGGCTTGCAAACCGTGTAACCTAGGACAATATGGTCGTGTATTCCATTGGCACATGCCAACACGTACCGCTAGCCACTTTCCAAACCGCTATGCCATTGGCACATGCCAAAGTAGCGCCCGCGCCCTAGGCTTGCAAACCATACAACCTAGGCCAATATGGCCATGCGTGCCATTGGCACATGCCAAGACGCACCGCTAGCCACTTTCCGAGATGCTATGCCATTGGCACATGCCAAAGTAGCGCTCGCGCACTAGGCATGCAAACCGTGCAACATAGGCCCAAGTGGCCGTGCGTGCCATTGGAACATGCCAGCACGCGCCACTAGCAGCTTTCCTTACCAAGCCGCTATGCCATTGGCACATGCCACACGCTCTCCTATCAGATTTGGCATTGCCACTTGCACTCAAAGTGCAACCCGCCACCAAGGCATTCCGCACATGCCATACGCTCCCCTAGAAGCTTTGGCATCGCCACTTGCACTCAAAGTACAACCCGCGACCAAGGCATTCCGCACATGCCACACGCTCCCCTAGCATCTTTGGCATTGCCACTTGGACCCAAAGTGCAACCAACTCTCGAGACATCAACACAAACTGGGGGATGCTTTCTTAGGGTTTTGGTTTGGCGGTCATAGCATCGTATTAAGAAAGCATGAAGAGGAATAAAATTGGTCAATTAAATAGGGAAATAAAGGTGAAAACGTTTTCACTCTTAAACACGCCGGTTACCACCTCCTCTCATTTAACTACCCTTTATTTCCTTCCTTAATGAGGCCGGGGTATGTTTCAATATCAACTTGCATAAATAGGTCTCACCTATTTCTACCAGAGAACAAGTCTCGGTTAGGAGAAAAATACAACACTCACAGAAATGGAAACTTTGCAAGCTCTCCAAAAAGCTTTCATCTCTTGCAAGCTTCCGAAGATTTCACTTTCTGATACAAGTCGAGATACTACACTCCCAAAATTATTCTGGTCTCAATACCTTTCTTTGCTTCCCTCCCCAAATCAACCCTTCTCCTCCACTTTGTGACCAAAGCTAGTCTGGAACGGCCATTTCTTGGTTTAGGCCGGACTTGTACAGATTGATATCTCGAATCTAGAAAGTGCTCACATGCATCACATTTGTTTCGGGTTTAAACCAGTTTCACACTCACCTACTGAATTTACCAAAATCGGCAGAAACGATTTTTACCTATAAACAATTGGCGACCACAGCGGGAGGATTGATCTATCGGTTATAATACCAACTCCGACTCCTGATTTCGTTTCCCAGATGTCAATCCCAGCATGGTGGAACTCAGGTCTGGAGCGGCTACCGAAAATACCAGCACACAGCACGTCCCTTATGTTAACGTCTCTCCCAATAACGTTGTTGCATCACCTACTGACTACAGTAACTTCAAATGAACTCCCTCAGGAATAACACCGCCAATCACCAGAGCCAGAGCCGCTATATCCTCTAGTATCTCCGCACAACCCTCTAATCACGGAAACAAAAATACCTCTTCGGGTGTCACGCCACCAGTCACCAGGGCCAGAGCCGCCGCTGCGGCCCCTAATGCTTCGTCTAGCATGGCGCGTCCGACCACAACTAAGGTTCCAACTACCCCACCGATGGGACGAGATACCGGAGGGACCAGAGGAAGCCATCCTTATGTCACCATCTCTGATTTGATAGAACGACAGGAGATGCTCGCCAGATCCCAGACGGATATGCTTTCAACACAAAAGGAGGAACTTGTCTTTCTCAAGACCCTGACAGAGCGACTACCACATGAGTCGCGTTCTCCAGAGCCGCTTAGGAACGTCTCCAATAACCTCGACGCCAGCACCTCGGCGGAGCACGCCTCCGCGGACGAGAAAACTCGCGCTAGAATCTCGTTGGAAAGAAATCAGTCGTCCAACTTCGTCACGCCAGAAAATCTGGAACACCTTCTCCGCAACCGAATCAAGAATGATAAATTGGACATGCATCATCACCAACCCCCTTACCCGTCCGAAATACAGAGAATCCCTCTCCCAAGGGGGTACTCCTCTCCTCAATTTACCCTGTACGATGGTACCGGGAATGCACATGAGCATGTCTCCCGTTTCCTGGAATCCCTAGGTGAACATGAATATAATCGCGTTCTTCGTTTAAGGGAATTCTCAAAATCACTTACTGGAAGGGCGTATACATGGTACAACAACATCCCGCCAAACATCATTCCCAACTGGAGTAGCATGGTCACTGCGTTTTACAAGAAATACTTCGTCATGTCTAAACAAGTTACTTTCTCAGACCTCGGAAGAATATACCAGTGGGATAACGAACATCCGAATGATTTCGTCAAAAGGTTTAGGGTTCAAGCACTCCAATGTCACGACCCAAACATGACCGAGAAACAGCTAGTGAATGCGTGCATCAATGGTATGGTTCCTATTTACCACGCCTTGCTAGAGAACTTGCGTTTCCAAACATTCTCATAACTCCATGAAGCCGCCAGACGATCCGCAACGACACCACCAACATTACTGGAAAGAACTAGGCCAACTCAAACCAAAGAAACGCGTGAAACTCGCCGGAATAGACGCCTCATCAGCAAGCAATTTAATGCCGACTCATCCTCCGTGAATATAGTAAACGAAAAAGGAAAAAAGAAGGCCCCAACTATGGGCCACCAGCCAAAACGTAAAGCGCCGGCGCAACGGGATACCCCGCAACAGAAGACCGTCACTAAAACTTCAATGCAACATCATGAGACTGAAGGAAATACCCTTGAATTCCCGTTTCCCATTGAGGAGGTGATTGACCTCCTAGAAGCCTAGGTTCAAGATGATGTTATCAGACTGCCACCTCCCAGACGTCCACCAACTGAGGCTGAGATGGCGAACCCCAAATACTGCCATTACCATAAGATCGTTCACCACCCGACTAGTGACTGCAACAGACTAAAGCATATTTTCAAGGAAAGAATAGAAGAGGGAGAGCTCCAACTAGGATACGAATGAGTGCATCGAGACCCACTCAGAATAAAAAAATGCAGGTCCTTTGGGGACTCCATGCATGAGACTGTACAATCCATGATCCATCATATATGCGAAATTCTGCATCTTTCCAGGATGCAGCGCCAAGATATTTTTGTAGCTCTCAATCGTGTTGTATCCGGCAAACGACTTTTTATCTCCTCGGAAACCACACCAGGGGCCTAAGCTCGCCAAACAGGCGGAACCAAAAGGGAGAACTGGGGACTGCTGACCACGTCCCGTTTAAGAGGTATCGAATTTGACAACACGCTCATCGATACAAACTCTGACCTCAACATCATTACTTTCAAGACACTAAAGGCAACAGGATTTACAAAACAAGACGCTACCTATTCCCCGTCCGTGATTAAGAACCCGAGAGGAGAATCTTTGAACGCACATGGCTATATCAACCTAGAGATCAAGGTCGGAGACGCTATAACGCATAGCAAATTCCACATTGTCAAAGAACTATATCATGACATGATATTGGGACACTTGTGGGTACTCGACAACAAAGCGAGATTAGATGTGCACCCTCTGCCAACGTCCACGCCCGAAGGAATTTCCTACAAATTATCCCCTTGGTTATCGCGTCGACGAACTATCGAAGGAACTCAAACATCTGAAGAAGACCTATTGGCGCTAGATCATGGTTTTCAAATGCAAGTAAGTCTGACCGAGCAACCCTTTCTACAACCATTATTTCCTTCCCCCATTCTGTCATAGGGAATCGGTGCAATTACTGGCACGGACGCTATCAAGAAATGTGAATGGGGTGCTGGACCATTTGAACACTTCACAAAAAGATTGGAAAATTCTATTGAAACTAACAAAGCCAAGACTCAAACGGTTGCACGACGTCCGAACCCGTTTTCAATCGTAGATGTAGTGGTTAAGGTAAACTCGTTTCAAGTTGGGAGGATGACAGTAAAAATCCAGACTGATTCTCCCAATGGAAGAGAAGACGAGCCGTATCTGGTGGCGGACATCCTCTTAGGAGGATATTGCAAGCTCATAAACGCAGACACACCTGAAGGCGTGATAATTCACTCGCGATGGCTCGAGGCCTCCAATCCATAAAATGTTGTACTTCCTAGTCACTCTCCATTTAGTATTTCCTTTAACAATTCCATTTAGTAGTTGTATTACCCGAAGATGAATATACCATTTGTATTCCCCCCTGGAGATTCCTTTTTCCGTCAAAAAAAGAGAGCATAAATACATCTCTTTCCAAACAAGTTCTCCAGATGTCAGAGAAGTACATCAAATTAACCCAGAAAACCATTGCAGAGCCATAATACCACATCCAGAAATACCTCATTCAAAAATACCTCATTCAAAATATATATATATATAAAGCAAAATGTTGACTGATGAAGAAGAAGGTAAAAATGAGTTTACGAAAAAAAAAAAAACATCAGGGGAACTAAGAAGTTGACAGAAATAACAAGAGGGAGGAGCTAGCCCTCAAGGATGGAGAACAATTCCCCTTGGTTAAGGCTATCTTCAAGCACTTCCCCCAGAAATATCTCGGGTAACAAAGGTTCCATTTAACGGTGTTAACTGCAGAAACCTCAACATCCCATACCGAAGCAACCGCAGCAGCAGCAGTGTCCCCCACGATGACTAGTCCAGCATACGCCACCGTGACTCCTCCGGTATCACCAACGACACCTCTGGCGTCAACTTCAAAGGATATTTCGTCTCCGTCAGATGTTCCTTCGAAGGTTTTCCCATTAACACTCCGAAGAAGATATTTTGATTCATCCGCATCAAAATCAAGAACCATGGCGCTCTTTTCCAAAAGCTTCTCATGCTCGATTTCCCGTCGCACCTACCTAGAAACAATTTGATCCGCCCTATAACTGGACAAAGGAAAGGCTTTGCCACACTAGAACTTCTCAGTACGCCAAGTTTCTTCCTCGTTTTGTCGCCCCTCCTCCATGCTCATCGAAGCCAAGAAAGTCCGAACACGCGCCTGTACTTCATGGGGATCGATGGAAGGGAGGTATTTAATGATTTCACTATCTTCATGTAATAGAGATTTGATCCCGGCCAATGTCTCCTCAAGAGAATAAAATCGATCTCCGCCAATTCTGAAGTCCTTCTCCGAAGAGTTAAAGGCGTGGCCATCCCTGGAGGGTCCCATCATATACTGCAAAAAAAAAAAGGGAAAATGATCAAGTTTCATCCTATCTATACACATATAAAAAGAGGATAACATGAAAATAAAAGAAGAAGAAAACATATCGGTATGATCTTCTTAGCCCGAATAACGCTAGTCGGGATGCTCTTGCAAGAGTAAGACCTCGCGTCTTCACCTGGAGAATCTGGATGGTTAGAGGATGATTCGTCTCTGGGAGACATGACAAAGAGAGAAACTCAACAAGAAGAACCTCTTCTCATACAAGGGAGACGGTACAATTGCGCTGGGTATGAATAAAGAACCTTAAAAAAGGAAAGGAAGCAATGAGGGACATAACGCTTCCATATTTTTAGCATGGATGATGCCCTGATTGAAGCCGCGTGTGAAGAAAGGAAAAATAAGAAAACTTTGCTATCTGTCGAAACACCTGCTCCCTACTTGTTTGTACTGGTCCCTCTAATTGATCCAACTTCTCAATGACCTCCCAAGTCGCGCCAGCTAGCATGATCAGATTCCCCGCCTTGCGTTTTTCCCACCAGCTAGCACGCTCAGTTTCCCAACTCGCATCAACTTCTCAATACCGCCCAGCTTCCTGTCTCTCAATGATGCTGACTTCCCAATTGTGCCAGCCTCCCGATTTGTGAAAAACTGCCAGAGGCAAGGATTCCGAATCCTATCTATAAAAGAAAAAAAGGTAAGACAAGACTTCTCAATTCTCTTTACGATTCACTAGTTTGTCACCATCTTATGCTTACCTCGCAACAAAGCTCATGTTCCGAGCTAAGCAGGGGACTTAATGTTGATGGTGGTTTTTAGACAAAGGGAAAAATAGTAAAACCCCGAATAACCTAATGTCACCGGTGACACGTTTATTAGAACATTTAATGCATGCAGTCAGTAATTAATGGGGGGAATTTTTTCAAATTAGGGTTACAACAGTGAAACCCTAATTCCCCTCCGTGCCAATGGGAATTCATGCCAGCCACACCTTGACCAAGCTAGTTGTGCCATGCCAAACGCACTCTGCCTTGGCCATAGCTATGCTAGTAACACCAACCGCGCCAAAGCATGCCAACCATGCTAGCCTCACCCTGTTCCAACGTAAAATCATTCCAGCCACACCAACCGTGCCAAAGCATGCCAATCATGCTATCCGCACCCCTGTGCCAATGGAAAATCATGTCATCCACACCAACCGCGCCAAAGCATGCCAACCATGCTAGCCGCACCCCTGTGCCAACGGCAAATCATGCCAGCCACACCAAACGCGCCAAAGCATGCCAACCATGCTAGCCGCACCTCTGTGACAATGAAAAATCTTTCCAGCCACACCTATCCCAAGCTATCCGCGCCATGCCAAACACACTTTGCCTTGGCCCTAGCTGTGCTAGTCACACCAACCGCACCAAAGCATGCCCACCATGCTAGCCGCACCTCTGTGCCAATGGAAAATCATGCCAGCCACACCTAGACCAAGCTAACCGCGTCATGCCAAAAGCACTCTGCCTTGGCCCTATATATGCTAGTCACACCAACCGCGCCAAAGCATGCCCACCATGCTAGCCGCACCTCTATGAAAATGGAAAATCATGCCAGCCACACCTAGCCCAAGCTAGCAGCGTCATTCCAAATGCACTCTGCCTTGGCCCTAGCTATGCTAGTCACACCAACCGCGCCAACGCATGCCAAACATGCTATCCGCACCTTTGTACCAATGGAAAATCATGCCAGCCACACCAAACGTGCCAAGGCATACCAACCATGCCAGACACACCTTTGTGCCAATGGAAAATCCTTGCAGCCACACCTAGCCCAAGCTAGCCGCACCATGACAAACACACTTTTCCTTGTCCCTAGATATGCTAGCCACTTTCCTTACCAAGCCGATATTCCATTGGCACATGCCAAAGTAGCGCCCGCGCCCTAGGCTTGCTAACCGTGCAACCTATGCCCAAGTGGTCGTTCGTGCCATTGGCACATGCCAACACGCACCACTAGCAGCTTTCCTTACCAAGCCACTATGCCATTGGCACATGCCATACGCTCCCCTAGAAGCTTTGGCATTTCCACTTGCACTCAAAGTGCAACCCGCGACCAAGGCATTTCGCACATGCCACACGCTCCCCTAGCAGCTTTGGCATTGCCACTTCCACTCAAAGTGTAACCCGCGACCAAGGCATTTCGCACATCACATTGGCACATCCCACACGCTCCCCTAGAAGTTTTGGAATTGCCACTTGCACTCAAAGTGCAACCTGCGGCCAAGGCATTCCGCACATGCCACACGCTCCCCTAGCAGCTTTGGCATTACCACTTACACTCAAAGTGTAACTTGCGGTCAAGGAATTCTGCACATGCCAGTGGAACATGACACACCTTCCCCTAGCAGCTTAGCATTGCCACTTGGACCCAAAGTGCAACACAAACTGGGGGATGCTTTCTCAGGGTTTTGGTTTGGCGGTCACAGCATGCTGCGTACACTACGATCGTATTAAGAAAGCGTGAAAAGGAATAAAAGCGGTCAATTAAATGGGGAAATAAGGGTGAAAACGTTTTCACTCTTAAACACACCGGTTACCACCTCCTCTCATTTAACTACCCTTTATTCCTTCCTTAATGAGTCCAGGGTATGTTTCAATCTCAACTTGTATAAATAGGTCTCACCTATTTTTAACAGAGAACAAGTCTCAGTCAGGAGAAAAATACAACACTTTCAGAAAAGGCAACTTTGCAAGATCTCCAAAAACCTTTCATCTCTTGCAAGCTTCCGAAGCTTTCACTTTCTGATACAAGTCGAGATACTACTCTCCCAGAATTATTCTGGTCTCAACACCTTTCTTTGCTTCCCTCCCCAAATCAACCCTTCGCCTCCACTTTGTGACCGTAGCAAGTCTGGAACGGCCATTTCTTGGTTTAGGCCGGACTTGTACAGATTGATCTCTCAAATCTAGAAAGTGCTCACGTGCAACACATTTGTTTAGGGTTTAAACCAGTTTCTCACTCACCTACCGAATTTACCAAAATCGGTAGAAACGATTTTTACCTATAAACACATATAGATACCGTTCACGGGTTACCCGGTGATAGATGACAGATGTTATGGGGGTACAAAGACAGTTGGGCCGCCATCGTTTGCCATATAATAGTAAGTACCTAAACCTTATGCTATGTAACATAAAAATTATTATTCGTGTAATGTTTTGAATGTTGTCCATCGTGTTTGTTCTGTTTTATAGGACCACAAGGATGTTGTTCGTCTTATGAAGCCAGGAATGTCAGTGAGTATGATGAGGAAATAGACACTGAAAGCAATATAATCAACCGTTGGATAAGTTCAGGAAGTAATCGATCTAGTCAATTCAACGGGTTTGATCCCCGCGGCCGATAATTTGGACCTTGGTTATGACATACCTATTTGTTCCGCCTTTGCCGAGAGATATTACGGGGAAACATATACTTTACATCTTCCGTTTAGAGAAATGATGATAACTCCAAATGATGTGAAGTTCATTACCGGGCTAAGCATAGATGGTGAAGTAGTGAAGCACAAAGAGTACATGCAAGAGCTTGAGTGGGATAAGATTTACGCGTTCACCAAGGATGTGTTCCAATGGGATGAGAAGAAGACCAAGGAACAAATGCTGGGAGGCACGGGAAAGCAGAGGATATTCCATCTCTCGAAGCTGAGGGACAACTTCATGGGAACAAAAGAAGCTTCGTGCTGAGGGACAAGAGGTGACGCCGGAACATATCATTGCCACGACCAATGCGTATGTCCTAGGAGCAGTTATCTTCCCCAACATTTCTGGTTCTCGTGTGAGTGCCAACTTTATCAAGTTGTTGCAACCATTTGACAAGATTCACTAATACTCTTGGGGAACAACCATGATTGCACACTCGTTGAACAAGTTGAGAAAGTCTTCTAGGGCTCAAAGGAACCAAATCATAGGGAATATAGCACTTCCCAATATTTTCTCAAAGGGATTTTGAGAACAAGGAATGAGACGAAAGGTATTATGGATACATGTCCACCTACAAAAGTAAGCCGGAGCACCAAAAGATGGATTATCTGAAGTTGAGACGCCAGTTGGACAACTTTACGACGAAATATGTTTTCTTTGATCCTTACAAAAAGGATTTGGCTAAAGGAAAATGAAAGAAGGTTGGGTGCGCAGAACAAAGTGATTACCCAAGAGGATATGTAATGTACAACCCGTCGAGAGTCGCAAGACAATTCGGTTACGTACAAATAATCCCAAAGGAGCACAAGATGTTCAAAATCAATGAGAAAAAAACCAAATCATATGATAATGATATTGACACTGTTCACAATCCTTTACCATCATGTGATTATTGGGAAGACAGAGCTTTTCATAGATATCCTATGCAGCAAGGTCCATCACGAACAGATTATGATGCAATTGCGGGTTACAGGCCGTGGTACCTTAATGTTTCGCATACTCGAGTGATACGAGTAGATGAGGGGCCCAAGATAGAGGACAAAGATACGTCTCTCAAATTCCCGGTGCGCATTATTACTCAACTACGGTTTGTTAATGGTTTTTGCATTATATATTGAATATTTGTTTTTTGAAATTGAAACAGAGAAGATGAGTCGGGCACTTGATAACCCAAGCAAATCTAGAAATCAGGGAAGGTAAAAATGTTAACGCCAATAAAAAGATGATAGATGAATTGAACAGTCTAGAAGATGTAAAAGCTGGTGTAAAGTTTGGGGAGGAGGAGGAGGAGCCAAGGAAGAAGAGGAAGAGAGACCCCCCAAAAAATATGACTGAAGGTGCATCGAGCAGTGCCCAAGATGGTAAACGAGGTCGCGGTAGGCGTGGTCGTGGAGATGGACGTGTTCGTGGTAGGGATGTTCATGAATGAATGGTTATATTCATGTGTATGTATTTAACTATGGATAATTATGGAGTCAAAAATTATATCTCGTCTTAAACTTATTGTCGAATTATGTTTGGTTATGTTCCTAGTTTATGAATGACTTATTCTGGTTTCTTTTGAAAATTGTTTGTGTTTGTGCAAGACGCAATTAAATAACCAACTACAATGTGTGTGTAAAAAATGCATATTCTGGCATTTTTCAGTCAGAATCGGTTTACATGTCCACATGTATAATCCGATTCTGATAGTTCCGTAGAGGTTCAGTATCAGAATCGGTTTACATGTATCAATTTGTAATCCGAGTGTCATGAAGAAAAGTTTTGTATCATGTTTTGCCTCAATCGGTTAATATATCCCTATATAAAATCCGATTGTAATGAAGAAAAGTTCTGTATCATTTTTTTCCTAGAATCGGTTAATATGTACCTATATTAAATCCGATTGTCTTGAAGGAAAGTTCTGTATATTGTTTTGCCAACAATCGGATAACATAAGCATTAAAAATGCCCGATTTAGTGAGAGCCATATTTTACAAGATTTTGTAAGGAAACAATTGGACTATGTGATCATATATAAAATCCGATTGTTTAAATTGAATTAAAAAAATAGCCGTTGAGACTTCATCTGTATAAGGATAACTTCTTTGAGCCACTCCCACATGACACAATTAGCCTATAAAATGGAATGGGAACCGTTTGAAGATTTGTGTCTCGTTAAATCCTTTGCTAATACGTTACGTGAACGTCCGAATGAAATCTATTCAATGTTTTGGAAGAGAGTTAAAGAGTTATTTTACGGTCGTACCGCGAATCCCAATAACCGCAAATGGAGAGACTTGGCATTTCGATTCCAATACATTAAAGGTGCAATGCGAGTATGTAAAAGTTAGAAATATGGTGTACGACTATCATCCACGAGCTCCTCTTAGGTAAAAAGTGAGTAATGAGATCATATTTATACCTATGTCAAAAGTTCACATACTAACATTTAAGAACTCATTGAATTTCAGCTGGAACGTTTCAATGGGCTATGGAGAATTCGTAATGGGGAGACTAAGTTCATTCACCACAAAGAATATACGACGTTGTACCGACATGCTCGGAGGTTCATTGACGAGCATTTGATGTGTAAAATTCTAGAATTCTATAATGAAACATATATATGTACTGTGCTAATTTCCTAAACTATGTAATGAATATTTTGTTTCTGAAAGTAAGCTTTAATCGGATTATATGAATATATATAAACATTGATTGTTGGAATTGGTTTATGTGGGTATTGATTAAACTCCGATTCTGGGTTTGCATCTTCATTCGGAATAAACCCAACCCAGAATCGGTTTACAAATGAACTAACATCAACCGATTCTGGATCGAGTCTTTTGGGAAAAAAGTTAAATTTTTACAAGTGTTGATTATGCATTAATCATAGTTAATTTCAGGATTAACTTGATTAAGCTGTATTTAATTACCCGAATGACCACTAATTTAAAAAGGGCAAATTGGGTATTAACATATATATTGGATAAGGGGTTCCCACAAATTACTTCCTAGTGACCCTATTTTGTCATGTAGTTATAGGCCCCAATTATGTTGGCTAAGAGCAACCGCAGTGGGCGACTAAGACCAAAAATTTGGGATGAGAACGAGACGTAGTGGGACGTACTATCGATCAAATCCCAGACCAAACTTAAATCCCAGAGTATATTTGGTCCCCGACTAAGACCAACCCAAAATTTAGTCGAGCGTTGATATAGTGTTCGCCCCACACCAGGCGGACGTAAAGTCTACGCCCCACACCAGGCGTGGTTTATACCCTGCCCCATATATTTTATTTTATTTTTAATTTATTGTGGGGCGTGGTTTGTACCTTCGCCCCACTGTTTTTTCTATTCACCTTATATATGGGTCGTGGTTTATACCTCCGCCCCATTTTTTTTTGTTTTTTGGAATCACACCAGGCGTTGATATATTGTTCGCCCCACATCAGGCGGACGTATAGTTTACGCTCGACCAAATTTAGTCTTATACCTGTAGCGCATGTGCAAAGTAAAGCCATGTTTGCTCGCCATGTTTACTGTGCATGAAAACATACATTTGCTCGAACAAAAACAGCTAAGATCATACTATCATGACCACAAATCAATTATTTACTAGCCCATCGTTAGACCAAGATCATAAATCAACTAATTTAACTAATTGTTCACTTCTCCTGTCCGTAATCTATTAAGCAAGTTAGATCTCAAATGAGAAACGTTTTTAGAGGTTTGATGGAAATATTGTCTACTTAAGACGTTAGAAACGTATAGTTAAGTATTGGTGTAAACACGGTAACGAAATTATTTAGGTTAAAACTTTGACAGAAGTGTTATCCACCTATTTTTTCTGTGAACGCCGTTACTAAGGAACAATTAAGTAGGTGATGTAAACAAAATGTAACAGATTTTAAATATTTCAAACAATAAATTTATGCAAGTGTCCTCACCATAGCTTCTACATTAGAGAAGGCATATTTCATCAATTTTCAACGTGAGAGCTTATTTTATCAAGGCCTTTAAGAAGAAGACCATAGCTTCTACATTAGAGAAGGCATATTTCATCAATTTTCAACATGAGAGCTTATTTTATCAAGGCCTATAAGAAGAAGATAATAACAGTTGGTCCATATTATGTGGAGCAACGGTCTGGAGGATGTTAAGGTACTCATTCCAATCTGTGTACCATCAAAACTCATTCAAATTCAGTATTTTGAGCTCTTGGTTGACCTTCCACATCTCCTTAACGGCTCCCCATGCAATTAACTCGTTAGCCGTCAACATAATTGACACCAAAGTAATCAGGATCCAGAACTTTTCAGCTGATCTTTGAGTTATGGAGAAATTAACGAGAAGTCCTAATAGATTAGTAAAGACTGTGCCTTTGATGCGGATATTGTCGCTTGCTGCTTCAGATGCCTTCATCAACTCATTTCTTTCCTTCTTGATGTTATCAAACTTCTTCTCAAACTCTTCCACTGTCAACAGCCTTTCCTTGTTTTGTTTCTCCAAGTCAATACTATCCAACTTTGTATCAATCCTGAAAAATGTTCCACGACAGAATATCTATGTCAAATTTTGTAAAAAAAAAAAAAAAATTGAATTCAGCACTTACAAACTTTCGGAAAAAAAACATTCTTCGATTTACATCAGTAACTCTAATCTCAGGCTATTTTTGTTTTATTTTCGAAAATTTTGAGAAATTGTCAAATTCAATCTAAATATGTTCTGTAGAACTGAGGCTAAATGTCAGAAAGTTTACTTGTTTACTGCCAACAAGATTATAACAACCTAACAGAATAAAATCATTTCTTAAATTCACACACAATAAACAAAGATTAAGAAAAGATATAAAATTAAGCACTTACACTTCTGACATTTCAATCTTGGCTTGTTCTATGGCATATAGTAGTGCACTACGTAGATTGGAATCCATCTCGTCCTAGTGAAAGGAGAAACATTAATAACAATAAGAATATATGGAATTTACCACACGCTTCTCCCACACATGTAAAGAATTTTACTGAAATTTACCACCTTTATTTTTACTGAAATTTACCACACGCTTCTCCCACACATGTAAAGAATTTTATTCTTTGCCTTCTCGGTTTTGGATAACCGACAGCCTCGAGAAGCATCTTCTTTCACGCGTGTCACACGGTTTATTGACGCCTGTACACATGTTTTCCTCGAGAAGAATCTCAAAAATTTTGAATGCGTGTGCACTGTTTTTTTTAACGCGATTTTTTACCTTACTTTTGCAACGTTCGAGATGCGTGAATCACGGACAGTCTGTCGTGCTTTGGATTCTCTTCCAACGTTCGAACATTTTCTTGCTATAAATACGAGTTGTAAACTTCATTTGTAAACCATACCTTTAGAACTCTTCTCTTCAAATTCTTATTCTTTACTTATGCTTTCAAACAATTTCTTTTTAAGTTTACTGAAACAAAAAATCGAGTTCTTATCTTAAACAAGTTGTAGTTTACGAAACATAATTTTGTATAACTACTTCTTTGTTTACTAAATTAGTTTAGAAACTTTTTTTAACAAATTAGTTTACAAAACATCATAGTTTACAAAAACATAAATTAGTTTTTATATTTATCTCAACTGGTTGTAGTTTCGATTTGTGCTTTTGTTTTTTCATTTTTGCTGCCAAGTTCTAAGGGTTCTCTCTGTGTATGCTACACATAGAGGAGAACTAACATAGTTGTATCCTGGAGGTAATTTGTAAATTGCTATAGCATCTCGGAGGAGTAGTAGCAGCAATATTACCTTTAGCTCAGCGTATCTCATACGTGCCTCTACTAAGTTTATTGAGTTATTTGTTACTACTTTCAGTGTAATCTAAGTATTATTTCCCATTTGCATTCGATTATTGTAATTAATTCCAACAATCTAAAGGTAATATCGTGCCTTATTGTAATATTGTAATACTTGTAATATTCTTTGTTGTAAAAACATGGGAAAGAATATCGTAGAAAAACCACCAAAGTTCAAAGGTAAGGACTTTAAGAGATGGCAGTCTAAAATGCTATTCTTCCTAAACGACCAAAGGTTAGATGGATATGCTTTAGAAAAACCCTCGAGAAAACTTCATCGCCGTGGTAATGAAGATAAATTGGACAAGATGGAATAGGAAGAATTATTTGTGCAAGAATCATATTCTTAACTGTCTTGATGACTCCTTGTATGACTTCTATAATGCAAAAGAAGATTTTAATGCTTTTGATTTATGGGAAGCTCTAGAAGAAAAATATCATCAAAAGTCAAGTGCTTGAAGTAAGAAGTTCTTGATGGCTAAGTTCTTAGAATACAACATGACTGACGAAAAGCTTTGTGGTAGAACAGTTCGTCGAACTTCAACTCCTCATCAGCGAGATTCTTGTTTGAAGGCTTGACTTTTGATGAAGCTCTACAAGTATCGGCTGTGATTGAAAAGCTTCCACCCTCATGGAGCGAATACAAGAGGAGGTCATGACACAAGACTCGTGAAATCACCATGGTGGAGCTTGGCAAAAAGATCCAGGTTGAGGAGCTGATGTGCAGCAAGGACAAGAGCATGATGCTTGAGCAAAAACATGTCCAACAAAGCTCATGTTTTGGACGATAAAGATGCTTCAAAGAAAACTCCTGGAGAATCCAAAAAATGGGTAATAGACGTAACAGACGTCGAAAACCCGAGAGGTAACAATTTTAAGCCTAGAGGTGGTGTCACTAAGCACACCATCAAAGGCGACTGTTTTAATTGTGGTAAACCTGGACATATGGCTAAAGACTGTAAGGCCCCTAAAAGGATCAAATATGATCCAAAACAGAAAAATAAGGCAAACATAGTAGAGGACTCGGATATTTCACTGGCATGGTGTCTGAAGTCGACCTTGTCTCTAGTATGACTAATGTGAGAGACTGGTGGCTTGATTCTGGAGCCACCAAGCATGTCTGTAAATTCAGAAATGCTTTCTCCTCCTATGCCATAGTAGGAGATGATGAGAAATTGTTCATGGGAAATTCTTCCACCGCGAAAGTGGTGGGGAAAGGCAAGGTCGACTCTGAAGCTAACTTCAGAAAAACTCTCGCATTGAATGACGTATTCTACGTCCCCGAAATATGCAAAAATCTCATCTCGAAACCATCCTGCTAGGAAAAGGTTTTAAAATTGTTGCTTTGAGTCCAATACTGTTGTGATTTCTAAGCATGGTGAATTCGTAGGAAAAGGTTATGTTACCGATAACATGATTAAGCTTAGTGTATCTGATTTGAAATTGAATGTTAATGCATCTTCTTCGTTTATGTTTGTGACTCCTCACATGTTTGGCATGATAGACTTGGGCATGTTAATTTCAAATCGCTAGAAAGACTTGCTAATTTAGGTTGCATACCAAAAATAAACTTTGATAAAAAACAAAGATGTGAAATCTGTGTTGAATCTAAATATGCAAGAAAACCATTTAATAAAAGTGTTGAACGTAGAACAGTTCCTTTGGAATTAATACACTCGGATTTAGGAGACTTGAAATCAACACCAACAAGAGGTGGTAGAAAATGGTATATCACTTTCATAGATGATTACTCACGATACTGTCAGGTTCATCTTCTTAGAAGTAAAGATGAGGCCTTAGAGGCTTTCAAGTTTTATAAACTTGAAGTAGAAAACCAAAAAGGAGTTAAGATTAAAACCCTTAGGTCTGACCGTGGCGGTGAGTATGTGATACCCATAGGAGAGTTTTGTAAAAATAATGGAATCATTCATGAAACCACTGCACCATATTCACCTGAATCGAATGGTGTAGCCGAAAGAAAAAATAGAACACTCATAGATATGGTAAATGCTATGTTAACAAGTTCAGGGTTATCTTCGAACTTGTGGGGGGAAGCTATCCTCTCGGCATGCTATATTTTGAACCGAGTTCCATTTAAAAAATCAGATAAAACTCCCTACGAATTGTGGAATGGTAAACAACCTTCCTATGCATACTTTAAAGTGTGGGGGTGTTTGGCCAAGGTGGCCATTCCTCATCCCAAGAAAACTAAAATAGGTCCTAAAACAATTGACCGTGTTTTCATAGGATATCCTGAGCATACAAATGCTCACGGGTTTATGGTCATCGGGCTTCTGACCACAATAACATTGGCCCGAACACCATAATGGAATCAAGAGATGTTTGTGTTTTATGAACACATATTTCCTTTAAGGTCCTGGACCTCGTAAAAAGTCCATGATGATCTCCCGGATGTTCCATCGACTAGTCAAACTCCAACTTTGGAGTATGAGACTGAACCAAGAAGAAGTAAGAGGGTTAGAACTGAAACAAGTTTTGTCCCTGATTTTTTGACTCTTACGGTAGAGTCTGAACCCCAAACCTATAAGGAAGCTATGACTTCTCCAGAAGCTCCTTTATGGGAAGAAGCTTCATTAAATGAATGGGAGTCCATTCAGCAAAATGAAACTTGGGAGCTTGTAGACTTGCCTCCTGGAAGTAAATCCATAGGTTGCAAATGGGTGTTCAAAAGGAAACTTAGAACAGATGGAACTATAGATAAATATAAAGCTAGGTTGGTAGCTAAAGGCTATAGACAACAGAAGGAGTAGATTTCTTTGATACCTATTCACCAGTCTCTAGAATCACCTCGATTAGAATGTTTATTGCTATTGCTTCAATTTATTATTTGCATATACATCAGATGGATGTTAAAACCTTTTCTATATGGTGAATTGAATGAAGAAATTTATATGGATCAACCTTGAAGGCTTTATAGTAAAAGGTTATGAAAACAAAGTATGCAAGTTAAACAAATCTCTTTACGGTTTAAAACAAGCACCTAAACAAAGGGCATGAAAAATTTGATCATGTTATGATAACTAATGGTTTCAAGGTTAATGAATCTGATAAATGTGTTTACATTAAATCTGTGTATGATTCTCATGTTATTGTTTGCCTATATGTTGATGATATGCTCATATTAGGCAAGCAACCTTGATATTATTAATACCATTAAAAGCATGCTTAGAGATAATTTTGACATGAAAGACTTAGGCCCTACTGATGTAATCTTAGGGATGAAAATCGGAAGACGTCGATGGATATAGTCTTAGTCAATCTCATTATCTTTGAAACCGTATTAAAGAGATTTAATTATGAAAATGCTAAACCTGCGTCTACTCCATTTGATCCCACTTGTAAATTGAAAAAGAACAAGGGTGAGGGTATTGATCAACTTGAGTATTCTCGCATTATTGGTAGTCTTATGTATCTTATGAACTGTACAAGACCTGATATTGCTTACTCGTGAGTAGATTAAGCGAGGTATACTTGCAACCCGGGGGCGGGATCACTGGAATGCTCTCTTCAGAGTTTTACGTTACCTGAGAGGGACCTCAAACTATTGCTTAAGTTTTGGGAAGTATCCTGCTGTACTTGGAAGGGTATTGTGATGCCAACTGGATATCGACTCAAAGAGTGCAAATCTACTAGTGGGTACATCTTCTTGCTTGGAGGTGCGTCTGTCTCATGGAAGTCTACCAAACAGACATGTATAGCTAAATCCACTATGGAGTCTGAGTTTATAGCCTTGGAAAAAGCTGGAGAGGAAGCTGAATGGATGCGATGTTTCCTGGGAGGAATTCCACTCTGGCCCAAGCCTGTGTCTTCAATTGCCATCCACTCGTGACAAAGTGAAGCTGCTCTTGGTTGCGCAAAGAACAATGTATACAACGGGAAGTCTATACATATACGAAGAAGACATAAGACGGTGAAACAACTACTCTCTACTGGTATTATCTCGATAGACTTTGTAAAATCCAAAGATAATCTTGCAGATCCTTTGACAAAAGGCTTAACCAGAGAGAAAGTTAAATTTACATCGAGGGGGATGGGACTTAAGCTCATTGAATAAATCACCATGAAGGATACTCAACCTTGTGATTGGATTTCCAAGATCAAGGTTCAATGAGACAACTAATTTATGGTGATATTGAGAAAGCACTATCTTTGTCCCTCCCTATGGTGTAATCGTGCGATAGTGCTTTCTGCAGAAATTAAGGATGATCTTTTGCGATCTTAATGGGTACCATGGCTTTGATTAAAGCGGGGTGTGGCAGGACACTCTTTATGGACCCACCTTTGTGGATGTTGGAAGTGTGGCCGCTTCCTATGAGAATATGAGCTGATTCTCTAGAGACATTCATTAAGTCCGGGATTTTAGCCCACGGCCAAAATGGGCACAACCGCAAGAGCTTGGCAGCTGTTTTTTTTTTTTTCGGTTGAGGCATCAAGTGTGGTCTGTTATTTCTGAATTGCATTCTTTGTTGGCGGTTCAAGACATTGCGTTCACCGTATCAACAAGCAGTTTAGGTAACCTCTCACTAAGTTAAGGTTCAATCCTTGGGACACCTTAGCCTATTTTGTTGCCTTATGTTTTATCGTGCTTTATCGACATGTTTTATTATTCATGTGGGGGATTGTTAGAAAAAACAATGTTTTGTTTTAATCAAAAAATGCATGGACCATGTTTTGATCCCAAGACCTATTGCTCCCTAGATGTTTTTTCATGTGAATGAATAAAACATTAGTCCCATATAGACTAAAACACTAAGAGTTTTAGACTTAAATAGCATTGGTTTAGCCTTAAGGGTATGGCCCTTTGGGTCTTTAGACCTTTGTGTATGGGGAAAGCCCTAGACTATGGCAAGGTTGCCTAAACCTTATTGCATTTCTTATTGCCTTTCCCGTTCGCGCGGTGCTTCGCACAGAAGCACGCATGCTCGCTCGGCTCGGCTCGGCGTGGGCGTGGGCGTAGGGCGTGGGCGAGGCGTGGGCGGGCGTGGGAGTGGGTGGGTGGGTGTGGGTGTGGGTGTGGGTGTGGGTGTATCCGACCCATCCTTTATTTTTACTGAAATTTACCACACGCTTCTCCCACACATGTAAAGAATTTTATTCTTTGCCTTCTCGGTTTTGGATAACCGACAGCCTCGAGAAGCATCTTCTTTCACGCGTGTCACACGGTTTTCTTGACACCTGTACACACTGTTTTCCTCGAGAAGAATCTCGAAAATTTTGAATGCGTGTGCACTGTTCTTTTAACGCGATTTTTTACCTTACTTTTGCAACGTTCGAGATGCGTGAATCACGGACAGTCTGTCGTGCTTTGGATTCTCTTCCAACGTTCGAACATTTTCTTGCTATAAATACGAGTTGTAAACTTCATTTGTAAACCATACCTTTCAGAACTCTTCTCTTCTGAAATTCTTATTCTTTACTTATGCTTTCAGAAACAATTTCTTTTTAAGTTTACAGAAACAAAAAATCGAGTTCTTATCTTAAACAAGTTGTAGTTTACAGAAACATAATTTTGTATAACTACTTCTTTGTTTACAGAAACTTTGTTTAACAGAAATTAGTTTACAGAAACATCATAGTTTACAGAAACATAAATTAGTTTTTATATTTATCTGAAACTGGTTGTAGTTTCGATTTGTGCTTTTGTTTTTTCATTTTTGCTGCCAAGTTCTAAGGGTTCTCTCTGTGTATGCTACACATAGAGGAGAACTAACAGTAGTTGTATCCTGGAGGTAATTTGTAAATTGCTATAGCATCTCAGAGGAGTAGCAGGCAATATTACCTTTAGCTCAGCGTATCTCATACGTGCCTCTACTAAGTTTATTGAGTTATTTGTTACTACTTTCAGTGTAATCTAAGTATTATTTCCCATTTGCATTCGATTGTTGTAATTAATTCCAACAAATCCTTCTCGTCCTGCTGAAAGAGCAAAGTACTCCTATGAGCCAATAACAATGAATGAAGCTTATATATACAAAATTCTTACCTGAGTCACTCCATTCACCAAATCAACAGATGCTATTTGGTCGAATTTGGCTGTCAGTTCTAGCATGGTAGATTGACATTTCCCGAAATTGGTCGCCAAATCAGAAACTTTTTCTTCTTCTTTCGCCAACTTATCTTCAAGAACTTTAGTCCTCTGCAGTTGTTCAGACAACAAAGTGGGCTCCTTGAGTTTTTGAATCTGCAAATGAATAGAACATAAGCACCAAGAAAGCCAAAGAAAAAGCAGAAGTTATATCCGGATGCAATTTCCTAGCAAAAAACAATCAAAATTCATTTACATATCTGGAAATGTCCAACCTCACAACCCAGTGGACAACAAAAACTACAACTGCATTTCTCATTCGTATCATATTACTCCCAAGTCCAAGTAACCCTGATTACTAAAACTACAACTGCATTACTCATTGGTATTGGGATACTACTAACATATATGCCAGCTACACTGTCAATAAATTTCAGAGAAGTAAGCTAGCAGTACTCATAAATTAAGTCATAATAAAATTCATGGTATTAGCTAGATTAAAGTAGAAGCAAGTACCCAAATCAGACTTGGGGCCATAGAAAATGACAAGTAAGCTAGTAGGCTTGTTACTGATATCCACATTCCAAAAACCTCAAAAAAAAAGTCCAAAAGGCCAAGCACCTTATTACAGATTCAAATTTCAATATCAGCAAACCCAAGAGACCCTATACAGCATTAACGAAAATCTAAGGTGTACAAAAGTAATGGAACAATATCAAGCACTAACGCGGCTACTACAACACGCAACAACTGCACCGGTACCTGAAGAACATGCGACGAGAGAAATTGAACTCCTACAACAACAGATCCAGTCATGCTTATCGAGAACAATGCATCTACACATGTATGGGAGCACATAATTCATAAATTCTTTTATAACAAACGATAGGAATATGGTCAGTACCTTTCCAATAAGTGTAAGATGTAATTAACCGTGGCAGTAAAATAAATTCCATTTTCAATTTTCTTGCTGAAATCCATAACCCAATCAAAAAAATTCCAACCCAAAAATTGAAGTTAATCTATTTTTTTTTTTCCCTGCCTCAATTAGGTTTTACCCAACATCTCTTACATCAAAACCAAACAATCAGTCAATCAAGATTTTTGACCTAGATTTTATGTAGCAAAATAAACAATCAAAATCTAACATAAAAGAAGTTTCTGATCAGTTTGACTTACATGGATAAAAGAAGTGATTTTTTTCCTTAGATCAGCTTCCTCCTTTGTTTCAAGTTCAACTAACTGTCCAACTCTTTTGATTTTGATAAGTTGATTTTGAAATGTCTGAATATACTTAACCACATGTTCTTGTACTTTGGGATCTTTTGAAATATGTAGAAGTTCTAGAATTTTATCTTCTAATACCCCGTCAAATGACTGAGCTATCTGTTTCAGGAATTGTAATTGGTTGAACAACAAATCAATTTCCTTGGTTGCTCTATCCAATTCTCCATCTTCTTCCATGATTGCTTCTTCTTCTTGATTTGTTAAAAGAGAAAAAAAAGAGAGAAAGTGTCTGTAACTTAGAAAGAAAAACAAAGATAAGAACACAGAGGAGTTTATCTGTTATATAGTAATACTTCAGTCAGTCAGCCAAATGGAAATATGACACTTACGAGCTCAACTTGTTTTGCCGGGTAAAGTTAACGTGAGTGAGTGAACAAACAATTCTCTCTCTGCTGTTTAATTCGTACGAGCTCAACTTGTTTTGCCGGGTAAAGCTAGTCTTTAATCCTATTATTTTGAGTTTGCGTGTGCCTTTCTCAATTGCTTTTTATCTTGGTTAACTAAGTTTTCCCATGCCTTGTCTTCTCTATTGTTTTGTCAGAGACCAATGTCAGCCTTTTCTTCTCAGGATCTTCTTACTCGTCAAATCAGAAGAAAAGAAAATGGATTGGCTTTTGCAGGAAACGGAAGGCTTAAAGAAAAGCAGACAATTAATTCAAGATCCTCGTACATCAAACCTTAACCAACACAATTCAAAACATATCCCCATAAACCAAACTAAAAAGGAACAACTCATTAAAAGTTTTGACATAGACACCTCAATTTTGCTTAAACGAAAAACTCTAGCTATTGACCTAATTCATAGCCTTTTGAGTTCTTCAAAAACAGCAATCCAAGTAAATTTAAAATCGTAATTTCAAAATTCAAAATTTGAATTTACATCCTTTTACACTCTCCATTAAATCACGCACACTATTACTCATTACTCCACAATGACCTCAACAAACAAATTATGTAACTCAAAAGAAATACAAAATCCATCAGGATTACCGCCATTCAAGTTAGATTTTAAAGTCAGTTGTACAATTATGTTATTGTGTAATCTAGCTCCTAGAAGCTGACTATGCAATGGTACTAGGTATGTGCTTTATCCATATCATCACATGTCATATGATTCACCTCATTTATTTTCATTGTGTTGCTTAAATTTCGAACCCTAGACTTGCTTCGATGATTGTTTAATTGTGCCATGATTTGTTGCGTTATCAGGTTGAGGGTGATATTTGCGAACACCATGTTATTGTGGCTACAATTTTAACAGGAGATAAGGCCGGGGAAGTGGTTTTTATTCAGCGCATATCACTAATACTATCTTCATTCGAATGACTAGGAGACAGTTCCCAATCAGGTTGGCTTATGCAATGACCATAAATAAATTTCATGGTCAATCGCTGAAGTATGTGGGGTATACTTAAGGAGTCTCGTATTCAGCCATGGTAAGCTCTATGTTGCACTGTCCAGATGCACAAGTGCCAGGAGGATCCATGTGTTACTCTTAAAAACAGTACTAGACATGAAACAATAAATGTTGTTTATCCAGAAGTCTTGTCATAAGTTTGTTTTCGAAATTTGATTCTTCTGCTTTTATCACCAGTGTCTATTCTTGGCTAATTTGATGTTTAGTTTGCGCTAATTGCAATGGTGAACGCACCACTTGGAATCGACAGGATCAATTACATTGGCGCACAATTATAGACTGAATTAAAAAAATATAGAGGTAAATCGAGTAATATGAACAATACAAATACTAATCTTTTTATAAATAGACTCGGCTTCAAGTCATATTAGTTCTTTGTTACTGTCTACTATGAAATTTGGTAGCTCCGGTGATGCAATATACATAATGACAATATATTATGGAATAACTGTCTTCTGAAAGATGCCTCCGCCGCCTCCACCACCACTGATGGCATGGGTTGTCGACGAAGGCATTGGCCATAGCACCAGCACCCTTTCCGTCCCACGAGCAATCCACTAGTAACTTAATAGCATAAAACACTTCATCTTCATCAATATCCCTTTCAATCCAAGATTGCATATTTTCAGGAATGGTGTTAAAACCCAAGTCTTCCATGGTTGGTCTTTCAGAAATATTTTCTTGAAAAATCTGCTTGAGAAAGTTAACAATGCCATTTTTGATTTCTACAGAGTTGTCTGTCATACGACCATTTACTCTAATCTTACCAATGTAGTTTCTTCTTCTCCTGTATGTAGCAAGTCCATTAAAATATTTGGTGTTGTTATCGATGCTCTTAATATTTGGCTTGATCTTTTATCACTACTCGGAATTTGTACCAAGCAAGGTCAGATAGGTACTGTACGAGTTCACTAGTTTCGCACTACGTCCGCTGGGCTGCTTAAATTGTAGGAAATATCTCACTTACTTTGGGGCATGCTGGTTTGTTCATTCAACAACCATAAGAATATTTATTAGATGAGCCATCCAACTTAATTCCCAACTACTACAAGAAGTTCCTATTGAATGATACATTAACTAAATAAGTGGGCATTATGTACCATTGGTGAAACCAGAATTATCTTCCTTAATTAATCTCCTCTATCGCCATTGCCAAGTTCAACAAACTCGTCAACATATCCGACCTACTAATTGGGAGCTAGATGGTATTGGCCAGCAGACCCGTGATTTCCTCGAGGAGCATCGTGATCTAAATATGTTGGTATGTTGCTGAAAATACTGTTTATAGCCTGAAAATTGACATGAAATGTGTCCATGACAGAAGAGTCGCATCTAATCTTAATAACCAAGATCAATAGATATGATTAAAAGTTATGGTTGTGGACAATGGGTACATTCAAATGATTACAACTAGTATGAAGTACCTGTAGCTAGCAGGTGTATCTTCGTTGATAATTGTAGCTACCGGAAATCCGGTAACTACTTACATAACAAATGCAACTCAAGCTTTATTATGATGACCAAAGTATTACAACGAAGATAATATGGAAACGCTAAGTTCCGATCTCACAACTTACTCTCCAAGACCATACTTAGACTAATAATTAATACTCTCCAAGACCATACTTAGACTAATAAAAATCTATCTCTTCTTTACATTGCCCTGTTGTCCCTTATATAGGACTTTACATAGTGGATTACATCTAATTAAGCCTTTTCTTCCAGGAAACTCCATGAGACCTATCACGCTGATATTGGATGGTCAAACTTTTCTTCGCATGACAAGTCACACTTTACATGTCAACCTTAATCTTCACACAGCTGCCTCATAACGTCACCGCTTACCTCAATGGTGACTCATTAGGGTTGTACTACGGTGCTTAGGTGCGATCCTTCATCTCACATCTGTTTATTCTTCTTGACTCGCACAATAATGGTCGTGTGATATTTCTGTAATAATAATCCCTTGCTGATTCAAATTCCACGCCTCCCATGCATCTAGATCACTAACGGACATGATTTCAATCAAGCACCTAGGGGCAATATAATCCTCTACATATTGCGCGCCATTAATTGAAAATGTAAAGAGAAAATCAACGATCATCGATCCTCTTGTCAAGGTAAGAATCAGCCCAACCATATGGAAAATAGGGTATCAAAACACAGGTGTAATATAATTTCCATATCCGTCTCTTTTTCTGTTTAGGAAACAAATAAATAAAAAAAACCGACTAAAAAGAATATAGAAAGTCGTGGCCAAGTGGTCTACTATTCCTGTTCCTGGTTGGTTTCGTAAAACTCAGCAGCTCTAGCCTGCGTATAAATATTGATCGTATTATGGGTACCTAAGTTCATATATCACACAAAGAGTTATCAGGAACACACATATCCTTCCTTCTGAGTCTTAAAAACCTCTCTTTGATCATCTTAATTTTTGTATTTTTTTAGAATTATCCGATCAGTTTCATCTTCATCCGGAAGTTCCATAAGAATTATGAGATCAGTGAGAGATAAACAAGAATCCACTATTGAGAATGAGAATTTTGAGATCTTGAAAAAATGAAAGAAACAAAGTTTTACATTGTAGACGGCTGAAAATATTTTGTTAGGGTATTAGATGCGGTAGGGTATATATAAGAGAGAGCTAGGCATATAAATGATCTAACGGACAGGAAATGGTGATGCATAATGGTTTTTGACTCTTTGTAGATATTCAAACTAGGGTTTGAGGGGTATAAAAGTGATGGTGGCTGCTGGAAGAGGAGTGCTCGTTAGATTGAGGTGGCTGGCTCAAATGTCTATGAAAAAAACCATCACCTGAGAGGATGAGCGCCCTTATGTTAGAAAATGTTTGGTGAATATCTTCCATACTTTGCAGTGGAGATACAAGATGTTATTTATACTTTGTTTTAGGTTACAGAAGTTGTTACAGATTTAAAGATTGAGAATTAAAAGTAAACAAGATCCGTAAACATTGTAGGAGGAAAAATATGTAGACTAGACTAAGTAGTGTGCTGTTGAGAGTCTTCAGGATTGGCGTGAGCTGTATCCTTGACAAATGGAGTGTTTGGAACAATTAGTTTTCAAACTTAATTAAATTGAAAGTTCAGAAGTTGGTTTGGCAACGATGACTTCTAAGAATTATCTCCAACAATCAGGCTGGTATAGTGGTAAAGGGAGTGCGCTGGATTCTCTTCGGTCTTTACATTTTATTGGTCTGACTTGGTCAAAACGCCAAAATTGTAAGTCAACGTCAATTTCTGTTTGGTCTTAATAAATTTGATACGAATTACTGGTCAACATCGGAATTTTCCGATTCATAGGGAGACACGTATCGGAAATTTCTGATTTTCACAATCATTGTTTGGATGCTACTTATGAACTTTTATTTTTAGAAGCAAATTGTTTTTACTTCCGACTTCTACAATTGATTTGTACTTCTATTCCTGGTAACCAAATTTATATTTAGGGTTTAATTTCTGATTCTGGTGCTTGGTGGATTCATTTCTGTTTTTTGCTGAGAATTTTTTGCCCAACATAATGTTGATTTTAGTGTGTGAACTGAACTGTTGAACTTGATGCAGGAAACGACGAGAAACGGATTACAGAGAAGACCTCCACTAAAATGTATAAATCAGTTGCTAGACCCAAGTTTTGGTGTTGCAATCTTGAGATATGTTGTTCTCATGAGTGTTCTTTGTCCACATATCCAAGGTATGACTGTCAAACTGAAGGTCTGAGCACAACTGTCCAAGGAAGAAAATTTTCTACAAGAGCACTCACAATACAAATCTCACAATGATTCCTAGAGGTGTAACCAAATGTATCAGGTTAATTATCAGAGGTGTATAATTATCAGGTTGTTTGGACAACATGAGTAGCTGACCAGAACTCTATTTAAAGCAGATTCCAGTTAAAGCAGCACTGCTTGATATCTAGCCAGCTAAAAGACACATGACAAATATAGCACCAATACCAAAAAAAAAATGCATTATTTATCAAGATGGGCGCAATCAGTCTATAATACTGTTTCCTAGTTTTAAGTGGTTGGGCATCGAAAGAAAAGACAAAATGTGTACCGGAGAACCGTTCTCTGCCAGGTTCTAAAAGTTGATGTTCCCAACTTCTTTATCATCATCATAACAAAGTCATCTTAAATGTCATCTTCCCGGTCTTAATCTTCCTCCATCATGTTCTTGCTAGTGCTTGGTTTGTCCTTCAACCCAGTGCTCAGAACCACAGATTCTCCACCAGGTTTCTCCATGTCCTTCCTAACTGTCCTATTCCCTGCGTTCCTCTTCCAACCGTTGCTTTTCTTTCCTGACTCTTGTCAAGATCTTTCCTGAAACCAACACAAGATAAGAATTAATATGAGCAGCCTGATTTTTTTTTACAAAAAATCAGCCTATATGCCAAGGTTAAGTAAAAGAAGCATTACATATAGGTCTCCATGTACTCATCAGCACTTGCGTCTATGGTCTTAAAAAAGGCATCCATGCCAGCTCCACTAACTGCAGATACACCGAATGTGCGGAGATTGTTGTTGAATTCTTCCAGGACAAGTGAGAGGCTTCTTGTAAGGATTGATGTGTATGAGTTGTCACAATCCAGTGCCGCTTGAAATACCTTGATAAAGATATTCTGTTTAAGATCCACTTCACCTATTTCGTGCAACCTCGATCGACCACGTGGCGAGTAAGATTTCCGTACCTACACTCAAAGTGACTTTGACAGAAATTGGCTTCAGCTTCGTGATAATGCAATTTTGTGAGCCGATTTCATCATTATGTTCTTTTAATAGGTACTTTAAAAAGTCTGTAGATTGTGACCAATGAGACAATATCTATACAGATATAAATTGGCAGACAGGAACTATGACTCTCGTCTTGAAAGAGTATATGGCCTAAACAGACTCTTCTTTTTGTTTTTAATCAAATGTCAGCCATATATCCTGTTAAAAAGCAACAGTGCTTTATAAAAGACACATATGTAGATATAGCTCCCTTACTAAGATGGCTGCTATCTGTCTATAATAGTGTTTCCAAGCTTTTAAGTAGTTGTCCATCACAGGAAAAGGCAAAAAATGTATCCGAGAATCGTGCTGTCAGGAAATAAAGTTGAAGCTCCAACTTCTTCATCATCAGTCATCTTCCGAATCTTCTTCTTCCATCATGCTCTTGCTAGTGCTTGGTTTTTTGTACGCTTATCCATTTTCTGGAGTCTGCTTTTCTCTTCCAACCGTTGCTTCTCTTCTAGTCTCTTTTCAACATCTTTCCTGAAACCAACACAACATAAGAATTAATATGAGAAGCCAAAATATTTTTTACAAGACATCAATCTTCATCAAGGTTGAGTAAAAGAAGCAATACTTCTGTGTCTCCATGTACTCATCAGCGCTTGCGTCTATGGTCTCAGAAATCGCATCCATGCCAGCTCCGGTGACTACAGATGCACCTACTGAGCGAAGGTTGTTGTAAAATATTCTAGTAAACATAAGCTGCAAGGAACAAGGTAGAAAAGGCCAAAAATATTAAAACAAGATACATTCCCATTTTTTAATCACTGCAGAAACTCGATCAAGAAAACCCCCTAAAGGTCCGGACAAGTAATCAATACATTCAGTGTCTGTTATCCATATTGTCAATGGGTTCCCAAATCATGAGACCAAGATGACAATTAGCTTCCACGACCTATGCCCCAAGCTATTAGGTACCGAGGTGTTGGTCACTTGCCGGAGATGTTCACTCGCTATAACCGGTCAGCTAAAGTTTTGTATTACGAAGTTTTGGACATCCCTTTACATGAGTTGCAATGTTTGAAATGTCTAAAGGTGGTATTCTGTCATGCGACAACAGACGATAAGGTCGTTTATAATATTAGACTTCCAAAAGAAAGTATAATTGCGGGTGTGATTAATGATCTGAAGACAAAGGTAGAGCTGTCTCATCCCGATGCAGAACTTAGATTGCTGGATGTTTTCATGCACAGGATTCGTGAGATTTTACCGCTTAATGAGGAGATTGAGAAAATTAATGATCAATACAGGGGTAACTTGACGCTACGTGCAGAGGAGATTCTAGAGGAGGAGAACAACTTGGGTCCTCAGGATCGCTTGCTTCCTGTTTCTCACTTCTCAAAAGAAGAAGAATATTCAAGACGTAGATATTTTGGGGGAACCATTTTTCTTGGTCATCCATGAAGGGGAGACTTTAGATGCAGTAAAATTGCGCATTCAGAAGAAATTCACCAAAACAAAAAAACAAAACGTCGACAGAGAGATTCGAACCCTCGCGGGGGAACCCCATGCACTTAGCAGGCACACGCCTTAACCACTCGGCCAAAGCGACTGTTGTTTCCCCGACCCACAGACAAACTTTCCACATACCCAAAATTCCTCCCAAATAAAAGTACCCACCAGAGGAAGTAAATTCATTCACTTTCCTCTTTCCACACTGAAAATCTCTGTATATAAAGGATTGCAAGCATCAGAAAACAGAAATAATGCAAAGATTTATATGGATATGGGTTCCAAAATCATGAGAATAAAAATCTTCAGAAGCCTCGAGTCTTTTTGCAGATGGTTTTCTTCAAGCATGAAATCAAGTACTAGCAACTATAAATTAAGTGTTATTGGGTTATATGGTTTTCTCGGATCCAAGGAGAATCGTGAAATATATCTTCATATAGTCACTCTTTCTTGAATTACACTAGAACTAGAAATCTCACTTGGTTTTCTCGGATCCAACTAGAGATAAATTTCCAATATGAGATTACAGATTGCTATTGGAAGGGATAACTATGAACTAGAAATCTCACTTGGTTAAATTACTAAGGACAGTACTTGTAAATTGTATTGGCACACCCAGTCCGTTGATCAATGTAATCGAAAGTAATAATCCCATAAGTGAGGATCATACCACGCTGAGGTCTCAAAAATTGTTGCAGAGGCTTGAAAAATTGCTCAGCGTTCCACATGAATCTTTGAACATGCCCCACCATTTGTTCTTACACTCCCTTACGCTGCCATCCCAAAGTTTCTTGGTTCTGCAATTCAAATGATTCCTCATAATGTTAACACTTTTTTTGGCACGGAGAGACTAACCAAAAAGCACACCCTTGGCAACTATTCTAAACAGATCAGTACATATAGGCACACAGTAACGAGCAGCATATTGTGTCTCTACAGTATATAAAACATTATTGTAATGAAGCATTCAGCCTTTATTTCATTTTTTCAAAAAAAAATTTCCACTTTACATCAATGTTTTCCTCCCTTTCGCTCTTAGCCGCAGTGGGAAAGGGACAGTGTGTTAAAACATACTAGCCCATAGCCCTTGCTCTAAGCGAGGAAGAAGGCAGGTGACCTTGCTGGTCGAATGCTTGGTGCGGACTTATCTCTAAAGATCGTTCCAGTTATATCAATGATGATGGTTGGTCATGTAATTTATTGTCTCTATCTAGTACTACTTCAGCAACTTCTATTTCTACTGTTTAAAATTTCATTGGTATTGCAAGTCTAGTGCGGCCCTCTACACACCAACAATTCAATTTCTAGATATTCAACCTTTCCATTCACACATAAAATTGTATCAAATTGTAAGATATGATATTGTTGGAATATGGTTGAGTTATTGATGTACCTGGTTTTGAAAATTGTAGTTGGAATTTTCCTTCTTTAGTTTTTCTTCTTTATACACAGAGAAATTGAATCTGATTTATTACCTGCTTTCAGAGGAACTGAATGTCCTCAAACATCCAGTATTTTGACCACCTTCCAAATGAAATTGAAAATTATAACATCAGTTAATTTAAATGCAGGTATTAAAAACATCAATGAAATTATAAATTGAAAACTAAAAACAGATCTATCAAAAAAAAAAATCCCTAAAATTTTTACCTATACGAAACACCGTTTTCGAATCCGTTCATACCGATTATCAAATCAACAACACATTTCTTCTTCTTCTTGTGATTCCGAAACAACTTAGATTTAATAGCAATTCTTCTCCTTACAACACCAAGTTTCTTCATTTTTCTTCCTCTCCTTTCCTTGATCACATAATGATAATTTCGTCTCTCAAAAAGCTTTTCATTTCACTGCTGAGAGAATAGAGATCTGTGATGGGTTTCTCTGTAGATGGGTTTTTCACCTGGATTTCTTTGTAGATGTGTTTTTGCACCTGTGCGGCGGAGAGTCCTCAAGAAGGGGATCATTATAGTTTTCTAGGGCTAGCCAAAGGATTTGAAGTTACTTTACATTTTCACCCCCATGAAATAACTTTGACCTTTTATTCGATGAAGTCACTATTGGTCTTCCTTCTAAAAATAAAAAAATTACAAGCCAAATTGATTCTCCGTCTAGATACGAAGCATCTGATATATTTAATGGTCAAGAAACAAAATGGTTTGAAACCATTATTTTAATGGGCTGCAGAAGTTTAATATGATTTTCTTATCTCGTTTCGTTAAATTTCGATTGTAAATCTTGTATTATCCGTATTGTCCTGTTTACTGATGTAATTGATCAATGTAATCCTTCAAACCTCAATTTGAACGAGGTAGTCATAAATAAAATTTAGGGGCGACTGAAACCTAAATCAAAGATTTGTAAGGTCAGAAATCTCAAATATACAGACATGCCAAACCTTCATTAAGTTAACCCACAAAGCTTCATAAGCACTGCGTCGTACAACATTGAAACCTACAGAAAAAACTGAATCCACAATAGAAACGTACAGGTACGAAATGCTGATCACAATGCAGACATAACTTAATACCGATTGAGAGCTGCAGCTTGAAACCTTGTGCTGGATCCAAATGCTTAGATTTACACTCAGATGACAAACCTAACAAAACCATCCTACCGTATTAAATTTTCCACAAGTATATGAGGCACATACCATAGACGTTTATAACACCTGTTACGGTCAGAAATTAAGGTCAATCAAGTACATGGGGTGAGCCGTTAGATGAAACAAGAAAACTGAAATCAAGGGTAATAAGTAAACCCTAAACTAAACCTCTATTCATTATGAGTAGTACATACTTCTCTTCTCTTCTACCACCAGATTAGATCCAGTTTTTAGCTATTGCCTCCGTCGACTGTGTACATAAAGAAATCAAATCGTAACCCTAAACAAACAACAACCCTCTTTTATCACATCTCATCATGGAAGATAGATGCTTTAATAGCATCACCATTAAATTATATTCGCACTATGAGTTTTCCTCTCAAATATTTTAAATTCTTTTGTTACGTGTGCTTATTTTGCTCCTCGGAATGATAATTCCATTGTTTTTGACAAGGTTGAAAGATTAATCAATCTCATCTATTTCTTCCTTGTGTCCGGGATGGTCATTGTCTGGACAGTATTATGCTGATCTGCTTGTTGAGTTTCGGCTCAATCTTGCCATGAGCCGAAGAAGAAGTTGAATGAATGAATACATTCAAGAGAATAACAACTCTGTCAACTCGGGTAACTTTTTTTTTTTTTTTTTTTTGTTCAAAGTAATTTGTTATCTATTCTGTTCTTTGAGAATAAACATTTTTTTTTTTTTTTGATAAAAAGCTCCACTTTCATTAATAGCAAATCCAAGGATGCATAGAGTTTAACATGAAGAACCTTTGAGTAACAAGAATACCATATTGTAAAGAGTATATGGACGAATATTCCGATAATAAGAAGAGAAGGAATATCGTAAATTGACAAATTACAAATATGAAAGATCCGATGAAATCAGAAGAGGGATGATCTTTTGGACAAAGCCCGAGCATTTGATGTATTTTCTTCTCAAGAAAGATATGCTTCATCTTCAAAGGAGTAGTTTGCACAAATTTTGACCGGAAAAAGGCATAATCCGGCTGCCGGAGATCCATGTTAATGATCTTCAAAACTCTAGTATCCAACGTAGGATAGGTAATAAAGCTAGAGGAGAAACACTTGAAAGTGTATATAGAAACGCCATAAAGACTTAGCCAAACTTCCGGACGGCAGGAAGAAGCATCGCCAGAAAATGGCAAAATCCTTCACAAACCTAAACCCTAACTTCTAATCTAAGAGAAAACAGTAAATAATAAAACTTAAATACTTCTATTGCCCAGATCTACCCAAAGAGGAGTAAATCTAAGCAGTTTAGAGCTCTCCGGAATTATTTCTCCCTTGCCGGAAATCGCCTCTGTCTAGAGTGGAGAAAGGAGAGAGAAAAAGTTGTTTTTTTTTTTTTTAAATTATCTATTTTCTTCTTCAAGATTTAACTTTTTAAATAAAAAAAATCTAGTAAAATTTATTATAATTGCAAAACAGGCACACATTTCATATCTGACATTAGGCAATGACCCATCAAAATTGGTACTAGCGCAAGTGACCGAGAATTCAATTCCAACACTTACCTATTCAAAGATTTCATTCGCGAACCCCTGCAGTAGGGATGACGGATTTGTAATATGTCAATATCTGAACAGGAAACACGATTTAACTTATCTTGCCTGAATATGTCAATACCACTTCGATGATGGATTTGTAAATTTGTAACACAACAATATCTTGTGAAATGGAAACACGATTTAAGTTATGTAGCCTGATTATTTAAATACCACTTCTTGAGGTGATCTAAAATGCAGTCTGTACATTGAACTTGGTGCTGACAAATTTAAAAGAACATATAATTACTTACCACAGTACATTCTGTATTATAATGGCGTCAACATCAAATAGTAATATTCGTGTGAGATGACGGAAAGTGTATTGAATAACCGAGTATCTTTCATACTCGTTCTATCCTTTAAAAAAAAAGGGGCAACTGCATGCGAAGAGACTATGATGAATTAAACAAGCATGGCCCAATTCTGTGATGGATCTTTGTCAAAGAATCTGCTGGCCACCTGCCTCATATGAATTTAGCTGAAATAGACCCCAATTATGCGGCACTTGCTTAAAGATGTGGTATCTTCAATTCTCTCTGGCATATATACCATTGATTTTTGACTTCATTTGTTTCCCCAGCCCTCAAAGTGCAATTTGATATATACTTGGAACTAGTATTTTTGTGGATCAACCCCTATACGACCATGCCTTCTTCGATATCAGTTGGTGACCCTCATGTATTTGGATTTCCTTTAATGTAGCCTCCTCCTAAATTGTGCGCACCTTATTTTCAGACCATCTCCCAAAACAGAAAACGATCCCACCGTTTAAAATCTTTCATCTCTACGAAGCACATTATCAAAGCCATTTATAGCACGTATGTGTAGGTCAGAAATTATGGTCACTCAAAAACTTAGGTGAGCCGTTATATGAAACAAGAAAACTGAAATCAAGGGTAATAAGTAAACCCTAAATTAAACACGGGCAATTTCTAAGCAGTATAAGTAGTATAGTAGTCATCTTCTATGGATTAGATCCAGTTTGTGTCTGCCAAGGTTGTCTTCCAAGAGAAAGAAACCCTAAACAAACAACAACTCTCTAGTCTCATCTCCTCTATGATTATTATTGTCAAATGACAAACCAAACAATATCGTTGCAGAAGGATGCTTCAATAGCATTATCTTCACCAACAAATTACATTCGCATTATGATTTTTCCTCTAAAATATCTCAAATCATATGTTTTGCTCTGCTTATGTTCGTATTCAATCCCATGATTCCATCGTTTTTTAGAAGATTGAAATATTCAGCAATCTTCTTGGAACGGTCCAACTCTAGATAGTATTCTGTTGATCTACTAGTTGAGTTTCAGCTGAATCTCGCCTCGTCTAACAGCAAGATAGAAGTTAAATGAAGTAGTAATATACATTCAAGAAAATACCAACTCATGTATTATGTAAATCTTTTATTTTTTATAATGAGATCTGCTAACTTTGTTGGTGAAATTAATTTGTTATCTATTTTGTTCTCTCCAAGTTTTTTTTTTTTTAGTATCTAACCCATCTATCTCAAATCTAAATTTGTTGAAATTCATGGTGAGAATCAGTGGATTGTGATATTTAATCTCCTGGTTAAATTTATTACATTTGCTAAGCACACACATATCCTACCCTATCTCAGTTGTATGTTTTTATGGATTCAAAAGAGAGACATTCTTGTATGTAGTTCAGTGGGGAAACACAGGTAGGTGAGATTTCAAGATAAGTCTCTCCTTGGTGCCAAACGGTCGCTCTTAGCTCAATAGATCAAGAATTCAAAGATTTTAATTGGCTAACCCCTGCAGTCGGGGATGATTGATTTATTCTTCAGATTTGCTGAATCCCACATTTCTAAACTGATCTCTTAAGCGTCCATCCGTCCTGTATAATTCCCAAAAAAACACTAAGACTCGATTTCTTGAATTATAAAGAGCTTTATGGCCAAACATCCTCAATCGAAATTTGGCTTTGCCTTAGGGTTTTGTTTGGGTGTTTATGTTGATTGATCCACGGTCTCGGCAACTCATTACTCATTTTTTACTTGCTGGCCATGTCCGAATAGTTTTGTCTGCCTGTCTTTTTCAACTATTAGCTAGCTAGTAACATCATTGGTACAGAGCACTGCACTTTGAATTTGGTGCTGATAAATTTAAAAGAACATACAATGACTTACCACTGTACTATATAACGGCATATACTAAGAGTTGGTGGTAATTCTTTTATTCCAAATAGGTTAGAAGGCATATTTTCCTGAAAATAGAAACTATGTGTGTTGGTTGCAAAATCAAATTTCCCAAGTGTAGTTTGATTATGAGTAGATTCAAATTTATGCAAATCAAAATCCTCAAGAAGCGAGTTAAGTTGGATTTTTTCTTCCCATTAGCAGTGATCGGAGTTTATGTGTGACAAGTTACAAGTTACAATGACTTCTACAACAGTCATTGCAGTGAGACAATTTTATGAAGTACCTCTGAAATTGATCAAACTCGATGAATTTTAGAGGAGTAGATAGCTAGCTATCAACCGACAGCCCCACCTTAAATACCACTTAACTTTGGGAAGGACCAAAATATCAAAGATTTGGAACATTTGGGAAAATTTATTTGGAACCTTCTACCTTATGAAGTTAGCTGGAACATTTGGAAAGAGCGGAATCAACGAATGTTTGAAGTAGAGGCAAAAGAAAAAGACCCTCAAAAGATCATTTTAGAAATTAAGAAAAATATTTTGTATTGGTCTCGTCCATCCAAGGCTCTTAGGAGTATTAATTTTGATACTTTATTCTTCAAATAGGAAGAATTAATTTGGAAATAATTTCTTTGTTTCTAAACCTTAGTCCATCCAAGGCTCTAGCGTTACATCCGTTGGTTTGTATGATTTCTTCGCAATGCAAGCTTGACCTACAAGCATGGTACTTGGATGATGGAACTTTGGTAGGAGATACGCTGGAAGTGTCAAAGGCTTTAAGCATTATTCAGACGGAAGGCGGCAGCAGAGGGATTCATCTTAACATCAAGAAGACTGAGATTTTTTGGCATACTGTTGACCCTAGGGGTTTAGACGATAACGTGTTTCCCTCGGACATCGGTAGGCCTTCTAGAGGGGTGAAACTGCTGGGCGGCCCGGTTAGCCTAGATCTTAAGTTCAGCAGCGATCTAATACAAGCTAGATCCGACAAAACAATTCATCTAATGGACATTGTGAAGGAACTATAAGATCCTCAATGTGAGCTTCTTCTGTTACGAAGCTGCGCTGGGGTGTCAAGATTGTATTTTTCTATGAGGAATGCCAACCCCTTGGCACTGCTTCAAGCTAAATCCTTGTTTGATCAACGTTTGATGCTCTTTTTGAGACAAATTTTCACAAGAGATGGCGCTGGCTTCGGACCACTGCAACAACGTCTCTCCACCTTGCCAATGAAATATGGGGGTCTCGGTGTCTACACAATGGAAGATACCAACCATTTTTGCTATATCGCATCATGTTTTCAGACTAGGGGCTTGCAAGAGACCATGCTAAAGGTTTCCTCTGATGATGTGCCTGGCGCGTGCTTCAAGCGAGCTTTGAATAATTTCCTAGAGGTATGTGGTTGACTACTTCTACCTTCAACATAAATAATATTTCCCCACATCCAATGCGTTCGTTGGCAGTGTTATATTTTGATGTTGTGAAGAAGCAGATTTCATCACAGTTCTCTATGTCTAGTCGAGATTCAGTTTTATGGCAAAGCAACAGGGTGCCACATGCTTTGGATTTTCTTAAGGTGATTCCCATTAGTGGTTTAAATCAAAGTATAGGACCGAGGCAATTTAGGTCGGTGTTAAGTTATAGATTGGGAATACCTCTTTTCGGGGAAGATAGTACATGCTCAAGTTGCAACAAAAAGATGGATATTTTCGGAGATCATGCTTTGCACTGCGCTAATGATGTGGGAAACAAATTCCGCCATGACCTTGCAAGGGATGTATTCGCTGACATTTGTTACAAGGAAGGTGTACATGTTATGAAGGAGGTAGAGCTTGGTTTATTATCAGACAACGGTACTCCCTTGAGACCGGCAGGTATACTTGTTCATGGTTGGGAAAATGGTCAGGATGTTTGTTTTGATGTTACTGTTGTTTCACCGTTCACTGGTGGGGGAGTGCGTACATTTATACCCGGTCAGGCCATATCGAGGGCTACAACGCGTAAACGTATTAAATACCTAGATAAGTGCTCCACTCACGGGTACGGTTTTGCTATTTTAGACTTTACAACTTTAGGGTAATTGGGCGAGGAAACTATAATTTTGTTGAGGAGGTTGAAGAATTGTATCACCAACCATGATGCTAATTATAAGATAGGAGGGACTCTTTTTTATAGAATAGGGTTAGCTATCGAAAAGGGTGTTGGTGCCCAGCTTGTTGCAAGGCTACCCACCAACATAATGTAATCTGACCTTCTAAGACTTTTTATATATATAACCTTAGTTGTTTTCTTTTCCCCGTTGGCTTTTATGCTTCGAAGGTATTATAATTCTGTGATTCTTTATGGTTTTATATAAAATGATATTGTTTTATTGATCAAAAAGATAATATCAAAGATTTGTAAGACAAAAATCTCAAATATACAAACATGTCAAACCTTCATTAAAGTTCACCAGCAAACCTTTATAAGCACTGCATAATTAGAACAGTTAAACCTACAGAAAAAGATGAATGCGCCATAGATATTCTTACAAGTACATTTTACTTACTGTAGTACTAATCAACAAATAAAATCTCGAATAATTTTACCCTCGATTTTCAATGTTGCAGCAAGCACTAAATTATAAAGTCTTTGTAATTTTTTTATTTTAATTCTGAAAATCGAAATGCTGATCACAATGCAGACATAAGCTAAATTTAAAAATCTCTAAGAAGCACATATATAAGTTTAAATATTTCAAAATTTATTTGCAACAATTTCATAAGGCCATACTATATAATTAACCTGGCTTGATTGGGGTATACCCAGATTAATTGGGGTATACCTAATAAGACAAAATAAGGTCATTATGAAGTAAAGCCAAGCCACCCCTTAACCTTGTATTTTCTAAATGGCTAAAATGCCCTTGGCTAATTAACACAAAAATTCTAATTAGGTTAATTAATTGAGTTTAGATTAAAATTTTGAAATTATGAATTCAGTAAATTAAACCTTTCATCTGTCTTATGATTTCGATTTCGATCAAAAAAAATTTGGTTTTGAAAATGCACAAAGCCGGCAAGGTCATGGTTTGAATAAGGTGTCGGCTGTTCTCTGGCCGGAAAGGTCCGGTTTGAATAACCTTCCGACCAATGTTCAACCAGCAGGGTCCACATTGAAAAAGTTTCCGAACTTATGACCGCCGGCATTGTCTCGGTTGAAGAGCACGCCGACTATATCTTGGGCCAGAATTTTACAGTCAGCATGGATCTTTGTCTTTCCCGGCACAATGAATACCCCCCAATGTTGTGAAGTCAAGAGTTTTCCACGAACACGAGGAGGTCTTGAAGGAGGATTAATAGCTTTCAGAGATTTCTTCTTTGCCTTCCCCACCCTGAACAAGAACAATTCAGAAAAAAAAAAAATACAAGCCGGCAGGGTTTACAAATATAATCTATCCGGCGGAAACATGGACGGAAGGGTCCACTAAAAGATGCATGCCGGCTAATCCATAGCCGAATGGTATCATTAAAATATCCTTCCGGCTCCCAACAAAAATGTACACAGTAGAAACAAAAAAATTTCACTATATAGGTCGGCAAGGTCCATTACACATATATTGTCGGCTGACAAACCGCGGCATGGTTTTATATTAATATCCTTCCGGATTAAAAAATTCTAGGCATCAGGAAACATTCAAAAGAAGCAGCCGGCAGGGTAAAAAACAATTAGATGCCGGCTTCATTAAAAAAAACTGACGCCGGCAAGGTATACAGTTGAATAACCTGCCGGCTCTGCTAGTAGCAGTTACAAAAACTATATAGCCGGCAAGTTCTTCAACCTTATAGCTTGCTGGACAAACCCTAACTATGATAATCCGGCAAGGTCGATAACAAAATACCTTGCCGGCGTCGCAACTGCCAATTCAAAATTTCGGATTTTCTGACCTAATTTGACATGCAAACATGAAATCGAAGTACTAGAATGAGTTTAAGTAGTCCCTTACTTTCTTAATCACACAATTTCTGCTTTTTCGGCGACTTCGATTTCTCCTTCTTCGACGATTTTTTTCTTCACTTTTTGTTGAAATATTTTTGCAATTTCGGGATTGAATTCATTGCGCTTTCTATTTGTTTGCTTCATCTTATTAGCCCTTGGCGGACCCATTGATGAAGATTAATCGGAGTTTTGGAATCGACCATTTAACGAATTGATCATCGAGGTTTTTTTATGGTGGTGGTGGTGGGGGTCGGTATGGTGGGGAGGAGAAGAAGAAGAGAGGAAGATGAAATGAAGAGAATGAAAACTGATTTAGGGTAATTAAGATTATTAATGGGTAAGGGTAGTTTTGTAACTTACCCATTAGGACTCCCCTAAAACCCACAAAAAGTGTCCCTTTAAAATTGGGTATACCCCAATTAATCTGGGTATACCCTAATCTCGCCAGGATAATTAACGCAAAATATAAAATGGCAAAAATATAAATTTGAGATTTTCCTAGGTGAGGCTAGTGTGACGGCAAATGCTCCGAAATTCATCAAACTCATTATCAATTTTTGAAGAATGGGTAGCTAGCTATTTTTTTAAACTAGAGCCACAGCTTGAAACATGGGCTGGATCAAAATGTCTTACATTCACACTCTACATGGCAAACCTCACAAAACCATCCTACCGTCTTAAATATTCCACGTGTGTATGAGGCACATACCACAGCCATTTATAACACATATTACGGGCAGAAATTACGGTCAATCAAGTATGTAGGGTGAGCCGTTAGATGAAACAAGTAAAATGAAATCAAGGGTAATAGGTAAACCCTAAACTAAAAACGGGAAGGTTGTAAGCATTATAAATAGAATAGTTCTCTTCTCTTTCTTCCAGAGTAGATCTAATTTGCGCCTCTTCTGTGTAGAGAGAGAAATCAAACCCTAACCCCAAACAATCAACAACTCTCTATTATCTCATCATCTATGATTATTATTGTCGATGGCGATCAAACAATATCATGGCAGATCGATGCTTCTCATCACCAACAAATTATTTTGGCATTATGATTTTTCCTCTCAAACATTTCAAATTTTTGTGAGGTGTTTCTCATTATGTTAGAAGAAGATAGTATTGGGAAAGAAGTAATACAGTCAAGAAAATACCGATGTTATGTAATTGTTATAATGAGATCTATGACCTTTGTGGTTCAAATTTATCTATTTTGTTCTCTCTAAGATTCAATATATATCTTTTTTAGATTACCTGCCTAACCCATCTATCTAAATTAAGTAGTAATGCATTCAAGAAATACCAACTCATGTATTATTGGGCCGGAGGGAGACCCTTCTATGGCCACTTTTTTGTCAAATGAAACCTAACGAAATTGAACAATTTCATAAAAAGATTTAATTTCTGTCCGGTTCTTTTTTCGTCACTTACCAAAATAGCCCTCCTTCGTTTTTTTTTTTAATTCTCAATTTCTTTCTCACAGTTTAGAGAAAAATCACTCACCAGCGCCAACCATTACCACCGTAGTTTCTTTTCTCAATTTTTTCTTCAATTTACAGAAGACATCGTCACCGATAGCTCCTTCACCACCAACAGAGCCAGACCAAAACCGTTACCGCCGCCTCCAACACCATCACCTCCACCGCCGCCTCCAACACCACCGCCGCAACCAGATCTATACACAATTCCCAGCAGCGCAATAGCACCACCACTGTTGTCAGCATCAGCACAACCATTGTTACCTCCACCGCCGCCACCAGCAACACCGCAAAATATGCAGATCATAATAATCAAATTCTTTATCCCCTAATCATAATCAGAGTCTCCACCGTGTTCACCGAATCAAATTATCTATACCCTTTAACCACCAACGCCATTACGACCACCGTATTTAGCACAACCATCACCAATGACTTACCACAATTAGAAAGGAAAAGATATTTACAAGAATATGTACAAAGGGCCAAACGGCCAACAAACAGGAAAAAGAAACACCACAATTACATTGCCATTATATCCTCCCAATGATATAGAACTTGATTCATCGAAAAGCTTTTGAAGATGTCCGAGCTAGAGCACCAGAGGCAAATCCAAAGCTTCACAGCATGAACCAACTCCTCCTTATTCTTAGCTCTTCCTCCATGCACTCGTCTATTTCTTTCGTTCCATAATTCCCAAAAGATTGCGAACGGAGTGAGGTGCCAAACTATCTTTTTCCTCTTTGAAACTCTCTCTATTCTCCACGACTGCATCAAAACTTTAAATTCATGCAGCATTACCCAGTTTAAATCAAGCGCTGAGATGAAGAACTCCCAAAGATGTGTAGCCCAGCTACAATGAATGAACAGATGCTCCATGTTCTCTACTGAATCACAGAACAAGCATTGGGTTGAAAGAATATCAACACCTCTATTCTACAACATGCTTCTTGTAGGGATTGAGTGGTGCAAAGAAGCCCACCACAAAAACAAAACATTTGGCGGCACAAACTTGTTGTTCCAGATATAATATCCATCCCAATCCGGATCAACATCCGTCAAAGATTTATAAATACCTTTCGCCGAGCAGTCTCCCTCAAAATCATCCTCCTCTCCATGAACCAAATTCACGTTACGAATGTCATATTTAATCTCCAGAAGATCGATTCTTTCTGTCGGATCTAATTCTCTTGCAAACTGAAAGTTCCATCTACCATTCTTCAATGCTGCCACTGTCACAAACTTCTGCATGCTTAACTTATAAAGTCTTGGGTATTTGTCTTTAAGGGCCTTATTTTCCGTCCACCGATCATGCCAAAAACGGATTGAGTTTCCCTCTTTCACCTGAATAGAAACAGCATTAAAGAAAACGTCATTAACTTTAAGTAAGTCGAACCACATGCTTCTCCCCACCGTGTCTTTGACCTGTATGGGTACTAAACAGTTATCGTCTGCTTTGCTTTTTTCACAAACTATACGCCTCCACAACGCTGTCTTCTCTTTGCCATACCTTCCGTGCCATTTGGCCAGTAAATCTTTATTTAAAGACCTTAAATTTCGTATTCCCAAACCCCCTTTTTTCTTAGGTTTACATATCATCTTCCATGAAATCCAGCTCATCTTCTTCTTTTCATCGTCTTCTCCCCAAAGAAACCTCCGCATAATGGTATTTAATCGTTTCTCCACTGAAGCCGGGATAAAATGCAGTGACATGAAGTAAACTACTAAGCTTTCAAGAGTGCTTCTGATCAACACAATTCTTCCAGCTTTATTCAGGTATTTTCTCTTCCAGGGAGCCAACTTTTTTTGCATTCTTTGAATTACTATTTCCCAAATCACAGTATTTCTTCTCCCTGCTCCAATAGGCATTCCTAAGTAAGTTACAGGGAGAGAATCAATTTTGCACCCCAACTCATTTGCCAACTCAGTAACCACATCATCCGCACCTATACTAGTCGTAGAGCTTTTCTCTAAATTTAATTTTATCCCTGTTAAAACTTCAAACACCATCAAGATAACAAGAAGTCTTCTTATTTCCTCCACTGAGGCATTCAACAGTATTATAGTGTCATCAGCGAATTGTAAATGTGATATATTAGTACCTCCCTCCACCACTTGAAAGCCATTTATTCTTTCTTGTGCACCAGCTTCAATAAGTAGCATAGACAAAACCTCTACCACAAGAAGGAACAGGAATGGTGACAATGGGTCACCTTGTCTAATTCCCTTAGATGGAGTAATTCTATCTGTAGCTTCCCCATTCACTAGAATTGAAAATTGAGCACTTGTAACACACCACCTGATCCACTGAATCCACTTCTCACCAAATCCATTCTTGTTCAAGATAGAAAAAAGAGATGGCCAACTGACATTGTCAAAGGCCTTCTGCATATCTATTTTACACATGAATCCTGGTTTTTTTTGTCTCAATATACTATCGATGCATTCGTTCGCGATTAAAATACCGTCCAAGATCTGCCTATCTTTAACGAAAGCTCCCTGCGTGTTTGAAATCAATCCTGGCATCACTACTTTGAGCCTTTCAGCTAAAAGTTTAGATACTATCTTGTAGAAACCGGCTATTATTTAACTTGGAACTGAAAAAAAACCTTAACCACGTACAAAACATTTATTGTAACTATTTCTTTGTGTGTATTGTAGCTATTCCATATGCACGTCAATTTGCTTGTGTAAGTAGGTTCGTTTTGTTTCATCTCGGATATCTTTTGCGCCAGCACCATAAAAATTATGTGCCACTATGCACGAGACATCCAATTAGTGTAGTCCCGTTATGACGGTATTCTAGTGTAAAATTAATTTGTTAGATGTTCTCTATGATTCAATTTTTTTTTAGACTACATAGCCTCTCTATTTAAGATAGTCTGAAATAATCTTCATTTGTTTCAATTCTTGGTGAGAATCAGTGAATAACCTTGGTCTGTAATGAATGTTCAAAGTTGCAGCACTATAATTTTTCCTCTCAAATATCTCAAATTCTTTCTATAGTTTTGTGGATTTTATTGTTTTTGAGAAGATTGAACGATTGAGCAACATCATCTGTTTCTAAAGACAACTATTTGGAATTTGGGATGGTCTTTCACTAATGATATTCTGTTGATTAAGTTTAGTTTCTGCTGCTCAATCTCTCCTCATGGAAAAATGAATTATTATGCAATATTAATTTGCTGCAATTATTTGGTGCCGAAGGGTTTCGAATTCACGTGACTCACTGTCTAAACTGTAACAATTTATTTTTTTACTGCCAAGTAATGAAAGTGCCCATCCAATACTTGTACACTAAATGTTACCTCAATGCAATTTCTTTGTAGTTTTAGGAACATCATCAAGTTATTACTATACTTGTCCTCCTTGATGATGAAGACCCATAGAGATTTAGATAAGACTTAGGCCGGAGTAAACCCGCTGATTGAATGATCGACTTGTAGATAGTTCTGAACTAGTATTTGCAAGGTAAATCTTTCGAAATACATAACAATTGCGAAACACATACACATCATATCCGAGACTAAGCAATGACCCATCTCAGTTGGATTTTTCCATGCATTCAAGAATAGACGTATTATTGTTTCTACTTAAGTCGGGAAATACAGGTGTGGTTACAACAAAAGCCGCTCCTTGTCTCCTAAGTATCTCTGCTAGCTCAATTGCCTGAGAATTCAATTCCCTGAAGCAGGGGATGATTGATTTGTGATATGACAACATTTGCAGGAATCTAATGAACTAGAACAAACACTGTTTAACTTATCTAGCCAGAACATGACCTTGCCAACATCATCTCAATTGATACAGTGCTCCTGAGAAATGAAGAAGTTCCTGAATCTGATATTTGTAAGAACCTCGGGTTTAAAAAGACTGTTGAAAATGTTAAAGAAATTGATTTTGATCCGCCAGTAATTCAATGTCCCCATAATTAACCTTTTTTTTTCATCTTTGTTCGTTTCCATTTAGGAATATCGTTATTTAGAAAGTATTTCTTGTTAATCGAGTGATCTATCCATCTAAACTACAGTTATATATACATGTTCTTGTGTTGTTTTCATCTTATCACGTCAATCAACATCATCTAAGTCGATTCAATCAAAAAAGCAACCATGTATGATATACCAAGGATTCAAGCTTTCAACTTCATATGTTTTTCCAGAGGAAGACCCACGCCAGTCTTATTACTGATGATGATGATTCAGTCGTCAGAAGCATTGTTGAGGAAGATGTAGATGAAGAATTCGTCGCCAGAGACCGCAATGATAAAGATTCCGTTGTTGGAGAGCCTCACTACTGATCTGTAAACCCGACAAAGTAACCAAGCACACCCCATTAAAGATGAACATATTCAAAAGAGAAGACAAAACCACCAAATCTGTAGATATCTTACCCCAAAGGTAAGTAGAAAACATAATGAACTAAACTAGGAAAGTAGGAAAGGGTGAAGAAGCTCATATCCGACGCAAACCAAACCTGATGTGAGTAGTGAGGGTCTTCCCTCTGCGAGAGAGAGAAACATTTCTCTTTTTGGAGGAGTCATACAAGAAATAGAGAGAGAGAGAGAGAGAGAGAGAGAGAGAGAGAGAGAGAGAGAGGTACACATGCAGAATTGCGAATAAACATCTTCATGCTAACTAAACTAGCAAAACATCTTCTTGGTTCAGAAAATTTATGCAGTTTACATTTATAATTTTAGTGAATAATAATTGATCGAAGTCAACTGGGCTAGTGACCAAAGGCATAGGCTATAATATCCTATTCAAAAGTTCTAAAATGATAATCCCATTGAAAATGGGATGAGAAACATGGGTGCAACAGGTTATAACTAGTGATTTTGGCCAGAAACATTCTCTAAATCCCAAAATGATAATACAACATAAGTAGTGAATCACTTACAGCAGCAAGCAAATAAGTTCCTTGATTCCCATTATCCACACCAGATGCACTAGGAGAAGATCCTTCCTCAGATCCTTCAGGTACATTCTCTGGGGCATAAATCACCCTCAACTTGAATTCCTTAATAACCCACCCACTTTATTTATCAAACTACAAAAAGAATAAATGTCAGAATAAGAAGCAAACAACTCAGACTCCTCTCAGAACATAAAACCCAAAATATTTACCATTTCAGGTGTAACGTCTTTCCCTCTTGCACCTATGGGTGCTGAAACGCTCTGTATAAGGAACTTTTCTTTGCATTGCATATCCTGTGGCGCTTCTTTCTATGCCTGCATAGTTACTAACAAAAAACAAAAGAAAGAATCAACATCGGAAACAAAAATGAAATCAATGAAAAAAATCAAGAATCACCTGTAACGTCACATGTTGTTCCAGGCAATACAATCCCTGTGTTTGGACGAACACAATATTTCTTCGAATTCGTTGTTTTAACCTTCAAATTATTCCAAAAAAACAACAAAAACAAACAATTCAAATAAGAAGATTAAAAGAAAAACAAAGAAATATGATGAAAAATTAAAGAAAGAGAAAATCACCTTGAAAGCAGCATATTCATCAGTTTTGTTAGTTAATTGCAGAGAACATGAAATCTGCTTTCTCAGTTCGACTATCAGAAAACAAACAAAATGCATTGAATCAACCAAAAACAGTAATCTAGTGCAAAGAATTAACCAAATGAAAACCACAAAAAAGAAAAATCATAAGAAGAAGAAGCTTACATGGAAATTTGATCTCTGTGGGTTGAATGCTTAAGAGATCTCCGCTACTCGTACTCATAAGTAGTGATTTACTTATAACTTCAAACAAAGAAGTTCGTTGAATTCCATTTTCCACATCGGATGCCCTAGAAGAAGATACTTCAAGTACCATTGGATTCACTGGAACATAAATCCCCCTCATAAAGAATTCATCAACAACCTTACCACTTTCTTTGTAAAACTATAATAGGAATGAAAAGTCAGAGTAAGGATCAAATCACTCAGGCTCCTCTTAGAAATCTAAACACAATATTTACCATTTCAGGTGTAATATCTTTCCATGTTGCTCATTTTGGTGCTGTAACGCTCCGTAAGAGAAACCTATCTTTACATTGCATATCCTGTGGTGCTTCCTTCTGTGCTTGCATAGTTACTAAACAAACAAAAAGACAACAACTCAACATCTGTAATCACCGAATATGACAGATAGAAACCCTAGCTGTGATAAACTCAGATAGCAACATCTGTGCTAAATAATAAATTATCTGAAGAACAATAAATCTAACAGTTACGCGTTTGAAACTTAAACTTTTACTTTTCAAAGAGAAAGAATTTTACAATGTTCTCCTTTTAGGTATTCTCTGACCTTTTGAAGATGGCAATATAACATGACCAGTTGACACTAGCTATAGGGGCTAGCCATAAAAATATTCAATTTATATTTCCTTTTCTACTGCTACTAATTACATTGCTTAAAGAAACTCATAATGCTCCATCCCCGTTATCTAATGCTATTTCTGGCCAGGATATGTTCATGGCTGATAGTTTTCACTTCAAGGCCAGAAGTAGGCTGCCAATGTAGGAAATAAAATAGTTGAGCAATCTCCAATTTCTAGTTGCTAAAGGCTACCCCAACTTGTTTGGGACTAAATACCTACATGAAGGAGAAGAAGACACTTCTATATTCAACGCCGATGATTTTTGAGAACTTTAGAGTGAATTCTGACTGACTTTTACTTCTTACCCATTCCATTATCAGAAGATTCAGATTTCCTCTAGTTTAAAGCTGGCAACATAACATAACCAGCTGACACTAAAGATGCTAAGCTCAAAAAATTTCAATTTATATTTCCTTTCTAAATTCCATTTCCTAGAGCAAATCCAAATGTTCCATCCAGGTTTTCAAGAAAAAAAAAGAAAGATGAAGCTTACATAGAAATTCGATCTTTGTTGGTTGAATATCTAAGAAATTTGAACTCATAACAATACGGGATGGAAAAAATAAGCGAACATATTTGAGCCCTAAAAACACATAAACAAGAGATGACTCTAGTATACTTCACTAGAGATACGAACCGGATATTTCCACCCACCTACAGCATTTGCAAAGTCCTCATAGCTACATGTAGAGCTTCCTCAAGGCTCACGCAAAGGATAACCCCTATGGGCTAGATTGAGCTGCTAGATTGGCTAAAAAGTGTTGCAAAAAAAAAAAAGTGTGGTCTAAAAATTAACACTACTTCTCTCTCCTAGTAAGTGCTCGCAGTTCAACTAGCAGTGAGATTGAAACGCTGAATTATTCAGCGCTGAAAAAGTGACCTTAGCGCTGAACCGTTCAGCGGTCACAAAAATCACAAAATTTGATTTGACGGCTGAAATTTAAAGGGGTGAACCTAACATCGCTGAGCAATGGTCCCAGCCGACGTGGACTGCTAATCTAGCTGCTAGATTAGCACTCCCATAGGACTTAGGAGGTTTCCCTAGCTGACGTGGACTGCTAGATTAGAAGACCATAGGACTTATCCTAAGTCCTATGGGCTAGATTAGCCAAAAAGTGTTGCAGTTCAAAAAAAAGTGTTGTTTATTCGTTAAAGAGCTGCCTAAGTCATTCACGGCAACAAAATGTTGTAGAAGTCATACCTATCAATCTTCTTAATAGGTATGACTAATAAATTAATAGCGCATTTGGATATAAATATGCTTCTGACTTCTGCTTCTCTAGAAGTCGAAATCGGAAGAAAAACTTTTTGCTTCACAAAAAGTTAACTTTTTGACTACTAGAAGTCGTTTTGAAATCTGACAGCCAAACTAACTTTTTTCTACTTCTGGTGTGCTATCCAAACATCCTATAACAATCATCCAAAATGGGAGAGAGGGGAATCTTTCGGCATATTTGAAACTGAAGCCCTACATGCATCCACACGATTAGCTAGTCCCTTTCATTTGAATAGTCTTAGGGCAAGGAAATAACAAAATCAAACTAAACCAAAATTAGTAATCTAGGGCAGGGAATTAACAAAATCAAAATCACGAAAAAGAAATAAAGATGAAGCTTACATGGAAATTTGAGCTCCGTTGGTTGAATATCTAAGAAATTTGAACTCATAATACGGGATGAAAGAAATAAGCAAAGGAATTTGATCCCTAAAATCACATAAACTAGAGATGACTCTAGTAGACTTCACTATAGATTCGAACCGGATATTATAAGTGTGTGAGTTTGGTCTTATTGATGTTGTTAGCTATTTTTTTTATTGCTATTCTGTTTAAATAATACTGTTTGGTCCTAATATGTATATCACCTTCGAAAATTGATGCCTAAAATACTCTTTAATATCCATATATATATAGGGATTTAATAAAATAAAAGAAATCATTTCAAATTTACTTTCTCTTTCATCTCTAGTTTTCATATGTTTTTTCTATCTCTTCTCGATTTCTTTCTCTGCTACTGATATGAAGACGACGAAGATTTGTGTGTTTTTCTTCTCTGCTGGCGTTGAAGACGACGAAGATTTGTGAGGTTTCTTCTCTCTACTGCTGTTGTTGTTGAATATTGTGTCAAATATTGTTGTTATCAAAGATGAACTTATGTTGTTGTCGAAGATTGATCTCCTCATGTTGAAGATTTAATTAGGTTTTTTTTTCATTGCTGCTGTTCTTTTTTGTTGCTGCTAAAGATTGATTTGAATTATTTTTTCGTGTGTATTTATTTTTAAGAATGAACCGTGATTTCATATTTCTACTAGCTTCTTTTGATTAGGTGTTCATTAGAAAAAATGAACTATGTTTTCTTGTTCATAACAGTGAACTTTAATTAGGTTTTGTTGTATGTTCATTTTAAAGAATGAAATTTATTTTCGAACTTGATTTAGTTTGTTTTTATTAAGTGTTAATTTGAAAGAATAAACTTTCATGTTAAAGAATGAACTTTTTTTTCATAATATTTGATTTAGTATGGTTTTATTAGGTTCTCATTTGAAGAATAATCTCTGTCTTTGTTCATAATAGTGAAAGTTTTGTTGTGTGTTCATTTTAAAGAATGAGCTTTGATCTAGTTTGATTTTGGTCTGTTCTTGTTTTGTGTTCGTTTGAAAGAATAAACTCTGTTTTTTTTTTTGTCTTAATAATGAAGGTTTATTTTCTAGTTCGAATTTGGTCTTTTTTTTTCTGTGTTCATTTGAAAGAATGAACTCTGATTTCTTCATAATAATGGAAGTTTTGTTGTGTGTTCATTTTAAAGAATGAACTTTTTTCTAGTTTTGAATTAGTTTGGTTTTTGATTAGATTTTCATCGGAAAGAATGAACTCCTTTTGGTTTTAGAATAATCAACTTTTAATACGTGTTCATTTGTAAGAATGAACTCCTTTTTAGTTTTTGATTATGCAATTATATATTGTAAAGTTAAGATTTCATTGAATATAATGGAGTTTAGATGTTATGTGGTTTTTTAACGTTGTTTCATCAAATAGAATGCACAAATCTACTTTTTTTTTGAGGAAAAAGAGAATTTATTTATTGATTAGAAGAATGTGTGGGGGATACCCCTCATGTCTTCATCATGTTAGTTACAAATAAAACTTGGTGTTGTGTTTTGCCACAACTCATACACCTTAAACTTTCTCGAGTGTTTTGCTAATAAGTCTCCCACACTATTATACTCTCTTATTACATGTCTTACTTTCCCTAATCTAAAGTTATTAAGATAAAATTTATAACTTTGATAATTGGTAATTTCTCCCAACCTACTCTTGTATCAACAACATTTGATGAGTTTGTCTCTAGAATGATGTTGTCCAGGTGTAAACTCATAACCCAACTCATTGTTTCTAAAGATGACATACATTCTGTGTCCCCAGCACTTCGAAGTCCATTCCTGAAGATGCATCTCGATTCCCAGCACATTCCTGCAAAATTCCTTTTGACTAGACCTATACCACAATCTTAATTACATAAAAGTCGTTGTTGAAACAGTGGGTTGAATGTACTTCATTGTTTGCATCATAAGTAAAAATACTACTCAATGGGCCCAATTGATACTTAAATCATCTTTTGGTCCTCAACCAAGACTGCTAACCAGTCAACCGAGGCAGCCCACCAGTCTTCCCAGTATTACATAAATTCAATGACCGGTCAATGGTCAAAGTTGGTCAACTATCAAAGTCAACGTCCGGTTAAGGTCAATGGCTGGTCAATAGTCAAAGTCAACCGTTGGTCAACTATCGAAGTCGGTCGCACCCCTAGCCAATTTTTAGCCATGTAGCCAGCAGTGCTTCTAACCAATTCCCATCCAAAACTCTTCCGCACTGCCAACCAGTCTCCTCCCATGCTGCTATCCAGCCTTCATCCACACTGCCATCCATTATGCCTGTCAACCATCAATCCAGTCTGCCAGTATACAAAATTTATCATGGAAACATAAATGTGCAGTTTCATGCATAATTGAATTCCAGCAGTTTTAGCCATGCGAAGTAATTCCAGCAGTTTCATCCATGCGAAATAACTCCAGCAGTTTCATCCATGCGGTATTGATTCCAGCAATTTCATACATGCAGAAATAATTCCAGCTGTTTCATACAGAATAGAAGATGGAGGCATGAATGAGAAGTTAATGCAATTTATGTTTACATTGAAATTAGATATTGAACTGTATAAATAGGAAGGAGCAGAAATCATTCAGGGGAAGGGGGTAGCCAATACAAGAAAATAGATTATAACACAAATATCAATAAAATATCACCCCCAAGGGGATTCGTCCATGGATGTAGGCAAACTATGCCGAACCTCGTTAAGCCTGTGTATCTTTATTTTTCTTTCAACTCATCTCCTAACCCTAAAAACACAAAAAATTATCTATTCATCGTGTTTCGTGCCCAAAAGTAATTTTGGGTACAAACATTCATTTTTTATTTTATTTTAGTATTTTAAAATATTTTCATAACTGTGGGTTGTAGTTGTTGAAACTGTTTCAACTACTTCTAAGAAGAGTTGTGAACTTGTGTAATACTACCTCAAGTAAGATACGTTGAATATGTTTTAACTACTCCTAAGAAGAGTTGTAAAATTTTGTAATACCACTTCAAGTAAGAGTCGTCTTATGATATTTACATAATCTTGAAAAAGAATCACTACCCAGGCACACCGTTATCAAAACCCAAATGACAACTATGTGGGTACCCTTTTAGGAAGAGTTGTAGAAATCATTGGTGTAAAGACCCTCAAGCTCGTCAACACTATTTGACTGGCTAGCGATGATTAAGAGACGATTTAGCCACTAATAACTCGATTAGTTTAACATGTATGTTAGTTTATTAGAATTAATCTAACAATGATCTAGGTATGAAACTAGTGTCGTTAGATAGGTCTCGAAAAGTTACGTGGAATGGACCACTCGAGCGCGTCATTCAGATATTGGACGACGAAGAAATCATCGGAATAGTGAGAATGGAAAATTCATCATTTTGCTTTTAATCTACTGGCATCCCTTATCGAAGATGTGGTTCCTCAGTAGTTTTGGTTTGGTCTTATCAACTTGAGACCGAGAAGAAATTTTTTGATTCTTTTTGATTGAAGTTATGAAGTTGTTTCAATGAAGATCGAGAAAGTTAGGGTTTCTCAGATAACTGAATCGGAGTTCGATTTGAGTGACGATTAAGAAGAATTAGACATAATTATTAGATGGGTATGGTGATTTATGAGGTAAACCGAAGTTTAAAACTCAAATTAGGGAGAGAAAGGATTTGGGAATTAGTCTTAAGGTTAACGAGTTTATGAGTTACAGATTATGATGAAGGTAATGTTTGAACTGTTGAGATGGTGGTGGTCTTGAGATGATTTCTCAATTGAGCCAAGGGAAAGAAGAATATGACTCCAACTGCCTGTGTGAGATTGATTTGAGGTAATTGCTTTTATTAGTAATAATCGATATTCAAGTTTTTTATTGAGTTTATGAATTTATTAATGAATTTAAAATTGACATGATATTGTTGGTGGTTGTAGATATGAACTGTATGAGATGTTGCAGGGTGTGTGTGTTATCTAATTTGAGATTTAGTGGATATGTTGTAGTTGGGTCATGGAATTACAGGGTTGAGTATAAAAATAGATAAGTTGTATTTGAGTTACAGATTAGTGGTGATGTAACTAAGATTTGAATTACAGTTGGTGGTGTTAAACTGAACTCAGTTGAAGTGGTGTATGGTATTGATTTAGTGATAATCTGAAGTAGATGTTTAGTAAGGTAGTAATGGGATGGTGGTGTTATTATTGCTGCTGTGGTGTTGTGGATTGCAGAAAAGGGGTTGGAGGGTTGTTAATAGAAGATTGGTGGTGAACTGTAGTGGCTGGTGGAATTGCAGATGGTTTTAGTATTGAATTGAATGGGTTTAGGATCAGATGAATGCATAGTTTATTGTAGACAGAATGAATATTGCAGATTTGTTGATGTTTTGTTATTATAGTTGGAATTGAAATGAGCAATTCAATGGTGACGCTATAGATACTGTGTGCGTATGTGTTGGTGCTTTGAAATGGCAGTACTGGGGTAGACTTGGTGTTGAAGGAGATGAAATTGTATGGTATAGTGATGATGTTTTGATATGTAGTTAGAGTTGAGAATATTTGTTGTATATACTGGTACTTATAGAATGGAATGAAAGGAAAAGTGGAAGATGATGGTTGTGTAATTGTGTTGAGGAATTGTATTAGAAGATGGGAATGGGGTTGAACTTAACTTATAGTGGTGATGATGTTGCAGTTCATGGGGTTGGCTGTGATATCACTTATATGGATGTATGTAGGTGAGATTGCAACTGCTACCTAAAGGTAAGATGTATTGTATTTGGAAATGAATTATGAAGTTGGTCTGTTTTTGTATTGAAGTTGTAGAATTCTTTTAAAATGAATAATTGGGTAATGATCAACTTAATTTAACTAGGATGGTTGTGTTCTTGTAATTGTAATAGAACTTAGACCTGTAAATCATCCCAGTAAGTATAGCTGACTTACCTAACTCAGACTATCTGACTGAGTTGACCCGACTAGACTCAGTGGACCTTTGACTTTGACTTGAACCGTTGACCTGACCTTGACTCGGTTGACCTTTTGACTGACATTGACTGTTACTTGACCTTTGACCGTCTGTTTGACCGTTAGAAACTGTTAGTGACTCAGATGGACCAGACCTTAGTTTAACGGGCTGGTTTGGTGGTTTTGTGCTTAGAACCATTAGTTAGATTTATATGATCCTTGTATGAGCCTTTTTGGCTAATCGCTTAGAGTACTTGTATGATTAACAGTTAGTCCTTATTAACAACAATCGATTCAAAGGATGAACCAGTGGATCATGGATCTCGAGGTAGGTATGGCTTGTCATCAAAAGAGGTGGGAATTTACATTTAGCTCTTTTGTGATTATTGTTGTTTTATTTTACCAAAGTTTATTTTTTCCGAAAGTATTGTTGATTCTTTTAATATTTCCATCGCTTGGAAATAAATTGTAATGCTTTGTTTGTCTTTATGAATTGTTTGGGAAATGAAAATTATCATCTGAAGTATATAGAATACGCTCCTTCATTTGGTGTGTAAGGAATTGGTCGACACCAACATTGATGTGTAAGGAATTCATCGACATCCAATAATTCATTGTTTTGAAGAAGGAGTTAGTCGTATATACCATGATAGTTTATTTCTATGAATTGATTATCTTTTAGTGTGTTGGGAAAACATGAATTTTTTTCTAAATGATTCCAATGATTACTTGAAAGTTAAATGTTATTTTTCTACTGGGCACCGTTTTTAGGGATGATGTGCTCACCCATTCCCACTTTCAGTTTCCGAGACAGATCAGAGTTGCAAAGCTTAAAGGAATTGAGGCCGTTTGTTAGATTACTTCAGCTATGTTTATTATGTCGCATATTATATTTGTAAATCAAATGACTATTTTATATGTATAATTTGAGAGGAGTTCTTGTATATATAGATTTCAGAGTGGGGCTAGTTATTTGGTTAAGTTTTTGTAGCAGATTTCCTATTTAAATGTTTAAGTAAATGATTTAGATTCTTAGTGCCTCTTTATTTAGTTAATCTCTTGGATTAGTCAGCTGCTAGCTTTGGGGGCGCTATAATTGGATTTTCTTCAACTCCCCCATTTTATACTACCTTATAAAGACTCTTTTCAGGGGTATTGTGGTTTTTTATTGTAGTGAATATTCAAGAACGGTGCCTCAGGAGGGGACCATCTGCTATCTCCAGGTAAAGGAATACGAGTTTTAGCTAAACTAGGTCTCAAGTTATCTGTGAGAATTAACAGCCTGATATGGGTTTTGTGCTCTTCTAATGCATGGTTAGGTTTAATGTTCTCAAAGACAGAGCTGCATCTTTCCTTTCATATCTCCAAGATGGCGACAGAAAATTGTATAATCCATTCTCGAGTAGGCTGCACTATGCCAAATCAAGGATTTTCTTATGAAAAAAAAGTGTTACCAAAAAATATAAGATAATTTCCCTAACTAAAAAATATGGTTACCTATATGCAATTATATAATGTGTTAGTATGTTAACTAACGCTTTTTGTCCATTAGGAAATCAAATAAGCTAACACTTCATTTCCATTACAATATTTATCCTAACTATTGATATTTTACACTTCCTATTTATTTTGTAATGTAAGGATTGTGTTATAACCCTTGCTAACTCTTTATATAACAGTTTAAGTGGCTAATAAAGAGATGACATGTGTCTTATTTTCTGACCAATAAAGAAAAACCACGTGTGTAATGTTTACAGGGTATATTCAGGTGACCTGGGCAAGTTCCGACTACCTGAAAATGTCATGTTCAGGTAACCTAAGGTTCCGGCTACCTGAAAATGTCAGGTTCCGGTAACCTGAAAATATACTATGGTTTATCTCATTCATGTTCTCAGATTCAAATTCAAGTGCAAATATATAACAACAATGTTGGTGAAACAACAATTCATATTCATATCCAGTACTATTTGATCCCAAAAGCAACAATTAACATTGCAACCATTCTGAATTCATAGTACAAAACTGAAACATTTGGGAAAATACAACCAACAACCTTCTTGATCTATAACTATTTCCCAACCTTCAGCACCAACCAGCAATGCAAAGTTCACCAACGAAAACTTGACCGAATTCCCTCCCAAGGATGAAAGCTTCCAGAAATCAACCTACAAAGTATGACAAAAAATATACATATTAAAATTTGATTGACAAAACAAGTGAACTATCAAAATTTGCAACACAAATTTGTTTGTCTTTTCAGTTAAACAGAGAGACAATTTTTCACTCCAAATCGATGAAAGAAAAAATTGCGAGAAAATAATATTCTAATGAAATATATAGGTGCCTGCTTCCTAGAGAAGGGTTCAATTGATATGATGCATATCACGTGGTGTGTTTTGTGAATTGTATTCTACTAATGGGATCTTTGACCCCATTGGTGAAGAATCAATGTAATTTTGTGAATTATATCCAAAAAGAGCAGCAAGTTGAAGATTCCTTTCAAACTAAAATAATTACCTGCCGTGCTGTTCTCAGAGCAACAAAGACCACCAGGTTTCCCACTAACTCCTTCACGAGACTTAATGCTGCTCTTACATCTCTTTACATCATCTCTTCATCAACTTGCTCCAACACTTTCCCTTGTTTTACTATTAAATCAGTCAATTGTTCATAAATCAACAAAAGAAATACGTTCTACTTTAATTCACTCAAATTCTTTTTGACAAATATACATCAACATGATCATAGCAGAGAAGAATCCAAAAAATATTAAGATCTAAAGTCAGAGAGAGCACTGTTGTATACCTTCAATGTTTCACCATCTTCTGTCAGTTACCTTTTCAGTTTTTCGTACCTAGAGGGAAACACCAAAAACGTTAACAGCAAACAAGTTATATGGTTGAGAAAACTAGAGTACAAACCTATAGAGTGCATACACAACAAAGAAATACTCACTTCTCATCAGATGTTTTGGTTGCACAAGTCTTTGTTTAGCTCATTTCCTGGCAAAATCTGCGTAACCATCACCCAAATTGTTCAGAACTAGTGACACAGGTGAAGAAACTACAAATCGCGTAGAACAGAAACGACGTAAGAATAAACTGAGGACAACCTAAACTACAAGAAGAGCAATTAGCATTGTTTGAAACCCTTCAAGGTGGTGGAATGGTCACAATAGTTGAAGTGAAGGTTGTTCATAAACTAGCAGTTGTACATGCAGCTACTGCCAACAAGGTTTAGTGGTAATAAAAGGGACAATTTTAGACTTGTAAATGAATGCAAGTATTATTTCTCCTATCCTAATATGTTAATATATTTTCAGTACCTAGATCCCGCATCAGAGTTGCTGATGGTATAGCTAAGTTCACAAGAATAAACCGGAGCAACCCTGTCTTCCTCGGGAACTTCAATTTGTAGTTCATTCAGTGCAAAAATTTCTAGTAATCCTACGACTTGGGCAACCATTAGAAAATTTAAGTTGAATATCACATTTATGAAACTAATCAGTCCAGATAGACATTACTCAGTACCTTGTTTGCAACCTGTATTAGAGGCTCTCTACACTCAGATGCATAATACATTTGATGAGAGATGGATTCTGGGATTCAATAATAACATCCATTGTCAGTACCATCTTCTGCCTCTTCCAGCCAATTAACAAATGAGTTCCAAAGCTTTCTCAAAGCTTTATCTGCAACAACAGAAACATAATCAATGCCGACGAAGTGGCTAAGGATGCAAGAAGTTTAAACAAAGCTTGTAAGTTGTACATGCATATTCAGATATAAACACTTTAAACAAACCTTATGAGTTTTCTAACAAGTGATATCTCAACTGCTCACCGTCCTAGTCACAGAGGTTATCCACTGCATGTCCATAGTGACAAAATATGATGACCTGATTCCATGTATTGATGAACTTGGCATCAAGATAGATCAAACAAGAGACACCTAGTAGCATGACAATATTCGTACCAAGTACACTACTAAACATCAGTGATATATCTTTGGACTTGTGCATCCTTTGTGGTGCTTTGCATAATGTGTATACATTAAATTTTAAAAGTCAACAACGAATTTTTCGTAAAAAAACTAAATTATATATTGTTGTTTGTACTCGTTGCGTAGATTTTTTAAAATCCTTTCAAATGATATAATATTTGTAAAATTCTAAGGCACCGATTTTTAGATATGTTATATTAAAGTTTGGTTGCCAATTATACCCCTGAAAAAATAAGATGTATAAGGAGTTATAATAATTAAACTAAAATGATGGACATTTTAGACTTTTCATGTCCCAAAGACTACCACCAAATTCATTTCCAATCTTTTTATCAAATTGAACATTTGTGTTAGGTTTCATTTGACAAAAAAGTGGCCATAAAAGGGACTCCCTCTCTACGGGCACTTCGGGCCCTCTGGTCGGTCGGCCCAATCAACGTGTTAGATATGTGAAAGTGTGTTATAAATAAAAATGGTAACCAGTTACAAACATGGGGTTGATTTTAGGATACATGTAGTTATGGGTAGAAATATTGATATTAGTTATTTAGTAGAAATGTATTAGTTTTGTATAACTAATGAACTCACATTTTGAAATAGTTATTTAGTTTTTATAAGTTAATTCCTAATTATAGTAACTATTGGTTAATTTGCTAACTCTTTATATGGGTTACTTGAATTACAATGGATCATTTGTGTTACCATAAAAAAATTAGTTAGGAAGCACATTGTTAGTAAAATCTAGATTTGGTGTAGTGCTTGGTATCTAAGCCAAAACTAACAAAATACATGTAGTTTTGCTAAAAAGATGAAGTAAAGTTAGAATAACCGGGTACCCATTACCCGTGGGTACCCTGCGGGTATTACCCGTTTGGACCCGTTAAGATTCGGGTCTAATCGGGTAATTACCCGTCGGTTCCAAAGTTGTTAATGGGTCCAACTTTAGGACCCAGAACCGGACCCATTTCTCTAGGGTCCGGTTCCAGGTCCGGGTAATGGGTACCCGTTGACAGCCCTAGTGTTGGTTATTGGGGTCGAACCAATTGACAACCCAAGCAGTAGCCATAGAATTAATGCATCCTGGTACTGGTATAAGAACATCTCTGGCAAAGGTATGTACAGTGCATGAGGACTGACAAATTGATATTTGTGGAAATGTTATAAATTCCCTCCATTTTTGTTAACCTTGCACAAATACACCCGAGGGGTAAAAAATAATTTTTTTGGAGTCAACTTGAGAAAGTTGCTTCCACTTTTTGGATGCAACTTGCATAAAGTTACGTCCACTTCCGGAAGCAACTTGAGCTAGTTTCGTCCATTTATGAAAGCAACTTGTACTAGTTTTTTCCAATTTTCCAGAATGTAAGGGTATTTTTAAAAATTGAATAAGGGTATATTTTAAGGGGCAAATTTTAAGGGGTATTTAAATAATGTTCCCTTGATATTTTCCCTTCAATATTTCTCATGAGCCTTTCACTGGAATGCACATTTTCAGTAAGACACTTCCATAAGAATAGTTTCCATAACTCCTTCCATATTCTGTTTTCTATACCGTGCTGGTGTTGATCCCCGTGTTTTAGTTCCACCAGTTTATTGTAAGCAGACTTAACAGAGAACAAGTCATTGTTGGTGATTGTCCAAACTAAATTATCTTCTTCTTTTTGTGGAATTCTAAACTTGAAGAATTATCTTATGCACAGATCTACATAATCATGACCAACGCTTGATAGTTCATCAAATAGAGTGAACACTTGTACGAAAATATGTAGGAATTTGTTGTTTCACAAGCTAGATCGGAGTTTACACAAGCTCACACTAGATAAGTTTTGTTTGAACACCACAAAAAAGAAAGCCTTCACTGAATACAAATCAAGAATATACTAACAATTCTAACGTTTGAAGGCAGCAAACAGAAAATTCTTTCATTATAGGAAAATAACAAACCACTTCATACAGAAAAGAAAAAGAAGAACAAGTGTACGAAAAAATTACAGGACAACAATACCCACAACATTGTGCCTACAAAAAAACAATTGAATTAGAGAGAGCTTACTAATCACCAGCAACAAACACTGTCTAATGATATTATTCACTGATGAAATCCGCCTAGTTTTAAAACGTAACAACATGATCAAACTTCTTTCTTGGCTTCAATCTCCTTCGCTAGTTTTGTGGTTTTTTTCTTATTAGGAACATATTGGTTCTTGTTGCCGAAAATTCTAGGAGAATACGTAAAATATACCATTTCCAGAAACAAAGGAAACTCCAGGAAAGCAAATAAGAGTACCGAAACTAAACCAAATGATGCCACAGGAAACGGAGCCCAACTATATCTATTCCTAAGAACAATGGTAAATGCTGCACCGAAGGATATCAATATGCTGGCCATAGAAATGAATAGAGTTGCAAGCCCTATTATGAGTTTTTGTGGCAAAGATTTATAGAAATCCTCTTCCGCATAACGAGAGGTCATGATTGCTAAGAACATTAGAACCGATGTAATTGACGAGAATAAAGCTACAGCATCTGCTACTGCAAATAGTGCAAATGTCCTTCTTGCTAAGAAAATTGGGACACCATTTATAGGGCTATCAGTATCACTAATATTACCTCCTGGGACAGTGAACGCCGCCGCAAACGCTACGGTAGCAATAAGGGTGGCAACTACCATGCACGAACCGGATGTGTCTTTCATCCACTTCTCTCCTTTCTCCACTAATTCCTTATGTTGCTCCGTGAATACAAACTTCGCTGTTTCTTTATCTCCATTTCTCGTGTACTTATACTGTGGGTGTACAATATTTTCAATTCCCTGACGAAGTTATTAGAGTATTTAGAAAAAAAACTACTGGCACTAATTATAATAAGGCTAATTGTAAATTTGAATAATGCTTAGCAGTGATAGATCATAATTTTAATTACTTCTTAGTTGATACAGTAGATATTACGTACCTTAAACCACTGTATCTCTCGTTGCATTTGTAAAGCTGCGCCGGATACCAAATTTAATTTAGCAGAAGGCGCTAAATTCGCAGCATAATGTAAGATGCTGTTATAATTACCATCTTCTCTAGAAACTAGATCATCTCTATCATTTCCACTAGTTTCCAATATGAGATTCAAAATCTTTTCATCCCGTTGTTTAATCGCAATTTGTATCATTGTTTCACCATCAAATTTATTCCAAATCACGAAACGGAATTTTTCCAGACACTCCGCTACAAACTCAGTGATCCCATATTCTATTCCCGTATTCACAATGGCAGTATCATTTAGAAAATCTATCACTTCATACTGGTTAGTAGATTTTTCTTTTTTGAGCTGTGAGACCATATAATTAACCAAAATGAAGGCTCGTTTGTGCGTCAACTTCTGGCTATATAGGCGTCTGATAAGAGGGGCTAGCATAACAAGAAAAAGAAAAAGTCAGAACTCCGTGAATTTTAATTGATAAGCAGCCTATCTAGCTACATGGCTTTTGTAAAGTTCACCTCGTGCATAGTAAGGAATGATGTTGTCCGAAATGAAGTTCTTCACCGCTCTCGTCACAACATTTTCTTTAATTGAAGGAGCATCTGAGACCTTTTTAGCGGCATCTGGTTCGTCTACAGTCGTTACTTTTGTTATCCCCGATGGATTCTCTAGATCACCTTCCGGTCCATCTATACTCTCTAAAGGGATCTCATTGGTGCCTTCGGCATTTTTCAAAGAGTTCTCATCGACTTCTTCAGTGTCCTTATCGTATGGAGAAGACATGTCCACATGAATTACTGTGTCAGCAATATTAGCAATTAGTTACAAAAATACATCGAAATGGAAATACAAATGATGAACAGATATATAAAAATCAAAGATAGAGTGAACTATTACTAACATGAATAGATGAAGCCTTCCCACCAAGGAAAGTTTGCCCCGCTTTTAAATGCAAACGGCCTATCAATGAGCTTCTGAAGTCCACAAATTCCTCTGGTTCCTTCGGTTTTCTTAGTAACCAATTTCGGGAAACGTTTGACAAGAGATAATGCCAAATCTACAGACAAACCAGTTTTATCAGGTAAGGTCAAATGAATTAGGAAAAGAAAAAGAGAAAAAGATAGACAACATAACCACTAGTTTATCCAACACACCGTAGAAACCGTATTCGATTGCACTGCACAACAGCTCAGCACCATATGTATCAGAGAATGGACTTGGGTGTTCATGCTTAGTTACAGAGTAAAGATACTTAACGGTCTCTTTTTGTCCAGTTGAAATATATATAATAGCAATTTGGAGTGGTATTTGGTCATCGTCATCGCGCATCTGGGTAAGTTTTGGATTCTTTCTTACTATTGCCTCGGCAGTTTTTATATTTCCATATAAGGCAGCTCCATGGAGTGCTGTGGAATTATCGCTATCCTTTATTTCCAGGGATTCAGGGGTCATGAGTTTCACAAGCTCTTGTGCAAAGCTCCACCGTTCATTATTTATCGCTATGTGCAACGCTGTTTCATCATCAAATGTAATTGTTTTTTCAACCGCATCTGGAAAACGGTTCAGAAAGTCACGAGCCTTTCTCCAGTCACCTTCATATGCTGCGTTGTAAAGGTCCTCATACTCATCCACAATATTGTCATTATTCTTATCTAATATTTAACATGAACGGAAAAAAAATATATATCAGAAGGAATTTAAATTTTTGTAAAGCTCTGTGTATGTATAGGTAAAATATTAAACTAGCATACCAGCATCATTTTTTGGTTTTTCTTCGACAACAGCTTCATCTTCGCTTTCCTCTTCATCACCGGTATGACGACTGAGTACTTTCTCTAGTCCTTTATTAAAATTTGTGGTTACCGTCTCTAATAGTTTTTGCTGGCTGCGTTCTTGAGATTCGGTAAGTTTTTGCAGCATGTCTCCTTGAGATTCAGTAAGTTTTTGCAGCATGTCTCCTTGAGACTCGGTAAGTTTTTGCAGCATATCTCCTTGAGATTCAGCAAGTTTTTGCAGCATTTCTCCTTGAGATTCAGCAATAAGCTTACAAAGCATTACCATCTCCTGTGATGGTTCATCACGACTACCTTCCCTAGACATAGCGAAGTTGCCGGTGATCAACTGAAAAATAGAAAGAAAGAAAGAAAAAAAGATATAGAGTGAATGAAATGAAATGAAAATAGATAGCTATATATAGATACTGAAAGGGAGCTAGCTAAGGGAACCCTGGAATTTAGCAATAACCCGGTGCCTTGATTTAGCTCTAGCTAGGAATACGACGTAGTGCAATAGTTGAGGCTGCAGTTGGTAAACTAATAATGTTGATGTTGATAATAATTGTAATCCATATGGCTCTTATGTAATTATATCTGTATAATGATTAGAGTAAGATTAATGAAGGAACGGTTATGGCTCGTCAAAATGAACTTAATATTTTCTCATTCGTTCATAATAGTTCTAAGTACAACTTTGCAGGTGATAATTAATACACCTAATCATTAGTACACAAATTTACGGCCAAGAAAACCAAAATTCGTTACCACCCACCAACATTTTATGGACACTACCGTGTCCACCGGAAAACTACTTTTCTGGTGGAAATCATTAAATTAAAGACTTCCAATCTGGTTGAGGAATGTTGATGTTGATGTTTATTAAGAAGTATTGCTAATGTTAATTGTATTTATGACAAATAATGTTTAGTTGACTTCTAATTCAATTTGGTTTTAGTGTTAATTTAGTTTTTTAGACACACTGCTGGCTCAATATTCTTACTACCCTTGAGGTGCCTGCCATTTTCCCGATGCCCTAGTCACCCTTGGATTAACAACCTGCTCGGTTAATGCAAATGGTTTAAATCAACAGTGGATAAGTGGTTGCATGCACGCGTGCTTTCAGATAACTAGTCTTTTATTGTTTTGAAGTCTGACTCTGTATCTAGCTGGACTCATATATTGAACTAGAAAATGCCTGGAAAATAATGTACAACGATCCGCATTTGTTCATATTTGGCTCGCCCCTTAAATGCTATTTAACTCCGTCTTTTCCACCTACCTATAATGTGAATCTGTATGCGTGGTTTACATTGTAAGGAGGTGGAAAAGAGCGAGTTGAATGCACTGCCACGTAAATATCCATCTTATCAATTTTTTTGTGAGGAAAACAAAGAACAACTGTTCACGACAAGAACACCCTTTGTTGAAATATTCACGCAAAAAAAAAAAAAAAAAAAAGTGGTTCTTAAGTTTCATCAAAACAACAATTTTTTTAATTTTAATTAGCTGTTTAAATATGATTAGGTAGCACGTCCAAAAATTGAATTTTCTCAACATTTGACAGTACACAAAATGGACTGAATATTCCCACTGGAATTTTCTCAACGCTTGACAGCATGTATGGAGCTCATCAAAATAGATTGAATAATATTACCTACAACTATGCTGGAGAAAAATATAAACCAGGTATATTATATATTGGTCGTGGGAGTTAAAAACCTTAATGCTATGCCTCTTGGTAATGCTTTAGGTCACCACAAAAAATCTCCCATTAGATTGATTAAGCTTATTATATACAAATCGTGATCATCTCGTTCTTAAGAAGATTAATTACTGGCTTATTGATTTAACTTGGCACCCACCCGCCCACTCAGTCTTTAATATTATTCTATCGTTTGTATACACCCTACCAAATATACAACTGGGAGAATCTCGTTGACCTGTAACCTCACTTTGATTAATGGCAACCTTTGATAGCATTACGGCCTCAAGTATATATATATTTTTTGACAATGAAGCAATAAGCTGCAACAGGAGAAATGTAACATCAACCGTGTAGCCAAAAAAAAAGGAAACAACATATAAAAGAAAGAAAGATAACATAAGACAAAGGACGGATGAGACTGTATGGTTACCTTTTGACAGTATCGAATGTGCCTCCACCCACTAGCCAAAATTATGAACCGCTTTTAGATTGCGAGGAGTGTTTTAGTTATGGAAAAAAAAAAAAAAAAAAAAAAAACAACGTATGAGAGGGTTCAGTTTCCACGCTGATCGTGTCAAAAAAAGAAAAGAAAAAACGTACCAGAGGGCTAATCTTGAAATTTCCCGGCCTAGCACAGCCTATCTCATGAAGTCACCTGCTTTGCTTGTTGTGTGTCGTGTTGGAGATTAAGGCATATCATGCCGTGCTAATTAACGTGTTGTGGTGTGCTATGCGGGAAAAAAAAGTGTTATATAGTGCTCTGCTCTTTTGGGGATATTTATTTTGTGTTTTTGAAAGTAAAAAGTTTCCAAATATCTGTGTATTCTATGAGTTGTTAGATAAATAAGTCAATATAACAATGATTAAATGTCAATAGGCTAGAATAAAGTCTCTAATGTGAAATATATACGTCTTTATGACATGCTTTCTTAATGTGTTGTGTTGAGCCTCGTGCGTGTGCCTCTGTGCCGATTAGGCTAATCCTGCATATCACATGAAACTAACGTGCTAGGCCGTACTGGGCTAAGTCACGTGCTAGGTGGGCTGTGCTCAAATTTTAAGGTATTGTGATGAGCTGTTCACGGGATACCACATCCCAGTTTACACCTCTAACTACTCTACAACAAGGTATTTGATCTAAACATCCAAATTACATCAGCTTTGACAAGAATATGGCATACTCCTATATAATGTAGAACTTGTAAGAGGTGAAAGCAATTCAGAGATTGCTGAGATGAGAAGAAAAGAAAAGGGATGATAAAGGACGAAGATAACTTAAGATAGGTTACTCTGAAACAGAGATTGAATTGATAATCTTGATAATGATAATAATAATGTGTCTAAGCTTGAAACAAGACTGACTATATATAGGCTAAACATAGCCGACTAGAAAACTATCTAAAGAAGTTTAACTAAAGAAGGAAACATGTGTTTAACTAAATATAGAACTCAATAGAACTAGAGTTTAAAAATAAGGATAGACTAGGAAAGCCTAAGCGTAAGCTGGAAGGTAGTTAATGTGTATGATGTACGGCATCAGTCCCCCCTTCTTGAATAGAGATCGTCCTCGAGATATCTGGCAGCAACAACACTTCATTATCTCCATGGAAATTGAAAACTTCTTGAACATTGAATACATTGGAAATGTTCCAATCAGCTGGAAGATCTATGACATATGCATTGTCATTGATACGTTTAAATGGACCATATTTCTTCATTTTGGTCTTATTGTAAGTACCCACTGGGAATCTCTCCTTGCGTAAGTGAATCATAACCAGTTCGCCCTTTTTAAAAATCTTAAGTCGTTTGTGTTCATCTGCAGCTGCCTTATACTTAGCATTGGATTCCTCAAGTTTGTTCTTTACTTCATGATGAAGTTGTGAAGCTCTTTCAATCATTGCATCAGCTTTGGAGTTTGAATCTTGTAACTTCTGAAGCACAACAAGGTCCAAAACATGATTAGGAACTTTTGAATATACAATATCAAAAGGAGTCTTACCAGTAGATTGATTCACCGAAGTATTAAAAGAAAATTCCATATGTGGAAGGAGAACATCCCACAGTTTGTTGTTGCTCATGCACTTGGCTCGATTTAAATTTCCCAAAGAGCGATTAACCACTGCTGAATTCTAAAGCATTATCTGACTGGAAAACTTTGATTTTATGGTCAGTTAAGTTTTCTACTAGTTTATGAAAAGTCATAAACGTGTGTAGAGCATCAGATCGTAACACAAGAGGAAATACCAATGTAAAATGTGAAAAGACATCCATTATGAGTAAATAATAACGATAACCAGACCTTGATATATTGGGAGAAACCCAAATATCTGACACAACTAGACTCAATGGTGTGTCATAGACAGTACTACTGGAGGTATACGGCAATTTCTTGCTTTTGCTAAGATGGCAAGAGTGGCAAAAATCAAACATCTTATTGGAAATAGAAAGAGAATTTTTACGACAAACTTGAGACACAGTTTTTAACATAGGATGTCCTAATCTTTGATGCCACAATGGGAAAGAAGACGAAACATTGGCTTGCGGCTTGACAACATTTTCCAGCTTGTCTAATCCTTCAAACACGTACAGGCCATTCCTATTCAGTCCTCGAAGCAGCGTGAGCCCCGTATGCTTGTCCTTAACAAGAAAATGAGAATTGTGAAACTCAAAAAACACATTGTTGTCTTTACAAAACTGACACACGGACAACAAATTGGTTTTAATATCAGGCACATGGTATATATTGTTCAACAAAAAAGATCTGGAGTTGTGAGTGAAAATTCCATTACCAACATGTGCAATTTTAAGAGTATTACCATTGCCAACATGCACAACCTCAGTGCCGTCGTATTCATGAGGTATGGTAAGGTTACGCATATCTGACGTCAAATGATGAGTCGCGCCAGTATCTGTTACCCAGGTATTTCCCTCAGCACCATTTGGAAGAGCAATATAGGCAGCGGGAGGCTTAGACTGCTTGTTAGATGGCTTGTAACGAAACCAACAAACATCACCCAAGTGACCCTTTTTCTTGCAAATCTGGCATTTTTCAGGGCTGGTATTGCTTTGCTGAGGAGACTGATAAGGTCTCTGGTTTTGAGTTTTTGGTTGCTGGTAAGACCCCCGATGTTGGCTGACATTTCTTGGCGCACCTCTACTGCCAGATGCACTCGACACAGCAACATTAGCAATTGGTTGTTGCAGTTCTTCATGCTGGCGTGCGATTCGCATGTCAAAGTTAACAAGATGCGAGTAGAAGATATCCATGGTCATATCTTCCATCGTGCTCAGGGTGGAAACGATTGAATCATACGCCTGGTTCAAGCCATTACTAATGGATTGCTTTTTCTCATCATCAGTAACTGTATATCCTGATGCTGCAAGTTGGGCAAACAAATCCTTAGCCTCATTTAAAAAGACTCGTAGAGTTTTGTTACCTTTGCTCATGTTGTGGAGCTGTTTCTTAAGATTCATCTGGTGAAATTTTGTCTTTGGAGCATATTCTGCTTCAAGCCTTTCCCAAACAGCCTTAGCAGTATCAAGATCACGTACCACACCTAGGCATTCTGGAGTAAGAGTGGAGATCAACCAACCCACTAAAAGCGAGTCTTGCTCTTCATAAGCTGTAAAATCAGGGTTTACAGCATCAGAGTTTGGTAGGGTTCTGTTAGGGATGGGTTTAGTACCATCTATGAAGCCAGTTAATCCATGGCCCTTGAGAATGGGTTTAAACTGTGTCTTCCACAGTGGATAATTCGTTTATGTTAGTTTCAGAGTAACAAGATGATGGATTTGAACACTGCGGAGTTGATTTGTTGTAGCCATCTCTCTGTGCTTGGGGTTTTTTTTTTTTAGGTATTGGAAGCATAGCTTGGATCAAGGATGATACCAAGTTAGAAAATAGTTTTGGTGAATGACTTCAACTCATTTGATTTGTGGAGTCGATGATATATTTATAGTTTTCAAAAGAGATATACATTGATGGTTACAACTGCTCGGCTACTTAATAGCAACAGGGTGCTATACTGACGCTAACAAGAAGAATAAAAATAGCATGAAGACTCTCCCTATGAACCCGGTCTTGTTGATGGGTTCATTGTTTTCGTAGCGAGTCTTCAGCTGCTGAGTTGGTAACCTTAACAGTTATGAAACATTGTTTTTGTACTTACAGCTTCTGCCATATTGCCATGCTATTCCTGATCGGCCCAGGATCCTTCTGCCTCTTTAACATTACCTACTAGCCAACGCTCCTGCTTGATTGCATCAATTCGAATGTTTCAGGAATGTAACTGGGTGGAAGGAATTTACCACATTATACATTGCAACTCTAGTAATAAAGAAATAGGGCAAATAAGTCAAGAAATGATCTGTCTTTATTTTCAAATAAGTCAATAATTCTTCTTTATTTGCCTTTAATAAAGAGCCGAAAGTCGGGTGCAATAATTCTTCTTTATTTGCCTTTAATAAATATCCGACATATACGGTAGCTGATTACACAGTACATCAAAGCTTTTCAGATAATTTGAATTCACGGGTGGTGAGGGAAAATATGGTGCTTCGTAAACCGACAAAAAATAGACGGAGGAGAAAGAAGAAGAACTGGAAGCAGGTAAAGTACACGAACTTCTTAACTCGATTCGCGGATATGACAGTAAAAGGGCCTGCTGTTTTGAGTGAAACGAATGTGGCTGCAACGGAGGATCTCCCAGCTGACATGGAGGTCGATGAGGTGTACAACCATGTGGCTTTTAAAATGTCAATCCCTGAAACATTCCAAGAGCCTGAAACTGTTAATCCTATATTGCCATCTACTCCAACACAACCTCTCACTGAAGAACTCTCCCCGTTCCCTAAAATTACTACGGTGGATCTATCCTCAGATTTGGAAGATATCGTATCTGCACAACCATCACTTAATTTATCATTGGATATTGATCAAACTCAATCTATTCCTATACATATTTCCAAATCTCCGAATCAAACAAAACCCGATCCTGTACCCATAACAAAATCCACTCGCACTCCGTCAAATCCTGCTTTCCAACTCTCTTTTGTTGAGTTGACACCTACACATACACCTCAACCAATACCTACACATACACCTCTACCCATAACGCTACTTTCACCACTACCCACTCCTGATCCTCATCACACCACATCACAATTTATCAGTTCTTTCAACCAACATTATCACCCACCAATTCCTGTTTCTATAACACCTACCATAAATATTCATTCCCTTCTTTCAAAAACTAAAATTCAACCATCAATCTTACCCCCTTTATTACCAAACCCTGATCCTGCGTGCTTGATTACTCTACAAAATCCCATATTTGTCATACCTACTTGGATTGTTACCGAAGTTAATAGATTATTTACGTACGGCATTAGTCTGGGTATTAAATTAGACTATATGCCAAATCACTCCAAGAAATTTTTACTAAACATGGTCTCAATGGAGGGTCCGGTGCTCAAACATAATGTATTGCAATCTTCAAAGATGTCCGTTTGTATCCGGAAATTTTTTGCAGTTCAAACTTTTTGCTGCGATATTTCTAATACAAAACTATCTTTGAGAGAACCAAAAGAAAGAGTTACTCCACTTATTGGGTTTCAAGATACTTTCATGGTTGAGATTGAAGACGATACAGATGTGAATGAACTTTTAATTACGGAGGACAAAAGTTCTTCATCCTCACCAACTTACCCTCCTGGTTTTGAGCCTGTCATGGACAAAGATTTGTGTGATGATGCAAGTTCTCCGGTTTCTACAAATGGTGTTTTACCAAAGAAATTATTATGTGAATGGAAAAGACTGGGAGTAACACATTCTTTTGCTAGTTCTTTTTCTACTAAATCAATAACAAGAACTGTGGGTTTGTCTCTTCCCAAATGAATTTGCAGATTCTTTCTTGGAATGTCAGAGGTTTGTGTTCTAGAGAAAGAAGGATGGTGGTGAAGAAAGTAATTCAGCTATACAAGGCTCCTATTATTATTCTTCAAGAGACTAAGATGATGTACTGCACGGATTTTGATATTTAACAAATTTGTGGAAATAATAACTTTGGTTGGACTTTCCAACAATCTTTTGGAAGTTCAGGTGGAATGATCATTCTATGGAATAAGGATATTCTGGAAGTTAATGACTCTTTGGTAGGAGATTATACTCTTTCTATTGTCTGTACAAACAAACAAGATAGCTTTCAATGGATTCTAACTAATGTCTATGGTCCTAATAAGCCACATGAAAGGGAAATTTTCTGGGAAGAACTAGATAATGTTTGCAGTTTCTGGGATCTTCCTTGGTGTCTTGGAGGAGATTTCAATACCGTCATGTGTTGCGATGAGAATAAAAATTGTTCTACAATTACCAAGAGCATGAAAAGTTTTGCAAATTTCATTGAACAACATGAGCTAATTGATCTTCCTCTCAAGGGATCCAGATATACTTGGTCAAATAATCAATCAAATCCTATCATGTGTAGGCTTGATAGATTTCTCCTCTCTCCTTCCTTTGAACTAAAATTTCCTCTTTCATCTCAGCTAGCCAAACCTAGACCAACATCTGATCATATTCCTTTACTCCTTGACCTCTCTGATCCTTCCTGGGGACCTACCCCTTTTAGATTTGAGATTTTTTGGTTTTTGGAAAATGGCTTTGTTGAAATGGTGGAAAACTGGTGGAACTCTTTTTGTTTTGCAGGAACACCAAGTGAGATCTTTTGGTTAAAGTTAAAAGATTTGAAAGGTTTACTCAAAGTGTGGAACAAAGACACTTTTGGCCATACAACAACCAAACTTCAAAATATTTTATCTGACATTCAGGTGTTAGACAATGCTTCTGAGGATGTTTGCTTGACAGAATCACAAGTTAGAGACAAGATTAATCTGCAGGTGGATTTTGAAAAGGTAACTCTCATGGAGGAGACTGCTTGGAGGATAAAATCTAAAAATAAATGGATCAAAGAGGGAGATAGGAACACTGCTCACTTCATGAGAATTGCTGCTGCAAAAAGGAGGTACAACAGAATAAGACAATTATATATAGATGGTGCTTTGATTTCTGACAAAAACAAATTGCAGGATCACATTGTTGAGTTCTACAGTTCTTTATTCACTGAAGAGATGTTAATAAGACCAGATTTAGAAGAAATAAATTTTGATCAAATTAATTCTCAAGAGGTAGTTTTTCTAGAAGCTACTTTCACTGAAGATGAATTTTTTTTTGCCATAAAGGATTTGGGAAATGATAAAGCTCCTGGACCAGATGGTTATCCTATTCTTTTCTTCTTCAAATGCTGGGGGTTTTTGAAACAGGATTTAATGGCAGTGGTGCATGAGTTCTATGCAAATGGAAGAATAGATACAAGGCACAACTCTACTTTTATTGCTTTGGTTCCTAAAAGGGACAGTACTGAAACCATAAAAGATTGCAGGCCTATTTGTTTGCTTACTAGTGTTTACAAAATTATATCCAAAGTTATAGCAACCAGATTAAGCTTAGTTTTGAATAAAATCATTTCACCAGTGCAGTGTGCTTACATCCAAGGGAGACAGATAATTGATGGTACTCTCATCGCAAATGAGATGGTTGATTCAAGACTTAGCTCAGGGGTTCCTGGATTAATCTGCAAAATCGATCTAGAAAAGGCTTTTGACAGAGTAAGTTGGGTTTTCTTGGAAAACATGCTAAAAAAGATGGGTTTTAGTGATCAATGGTGCAAATGGCTGAGATTTTGTTACTCAACAGCATCATTCTCCGTTCTTATTAATGGTACTTCTTTTGGTCATTTCAATAGCTCAAGAGGGGTTAGACAAGGCGATCCATTATCACCACTTCTTTTTAACATTGCTATGGAGGGTTTTTCAAGATATTTGGACAGAGTTGCAGAAATGGGTCAGTTTCATGGTTTCTCAAATGTTCAAAATGGAATTGTGATCAACCATCTTCACTACGCAGATGACACAATCTTTTTTCTAAATAATTCAAGAGATGAACTACATAATATATTTTCCTCATTGAAGTGTTTTGAATTAATTGCAGGTTTGAAAATAAACACAGCTAAGACAAGAATCATTCCAGTTGGTGTATGCCAAGACTTACAAACTTGGGATATGGAGCTTGGATGCATCACTAATAAGCTTCCTTTTATTTATTTGGGTATGCCTTTAGGGGCAAAAGCTAACTCCAAAGCAATTTGGGATCCAGTTCTTGTCAAATTTGATATACGGCTATCTCATTTGAGCATAATTTCGATCTCTAAGGGAGGTAAACTGACTATGTTAAAAATTATTCTTTCTTCTCTTCCACTTTATTATTTCTCCCTTTTCAGAGCACCATCTTCAGTGATTAACCAATTAGAAAAGAAAATGAGGAATTTCTTATGGGGTAACTCAAAAACTTCTCATTTGGTTAATTGGAGTTTGGTTATGGCTGAAAAAGGTAGAGGTGGTTTGGGTGTTTTAAATCTAAGACACATGAACACTGCATTACTTGCAAAGTGGGCCTGGAGATTCGGTGTGGAGAAGGATCATCTTTGGTGTAAGATCATAACTGAGAAGCATGGTTCTATGTCTTCTCATTGGTTACCTGGTAGAGTAACTAATTCTTTTGGGATTTCTTGCTGGAAAATTATAGTGGAAACAAGTCAGTTGATCAATAATTACACTACAATTAATATTCACTCTGGTGTTAGGGTATCTTTCTGGTTTGACAAATGGAATGGAGATGAACCATTATATCTTTCTTTCCCTGACTTATTCAGGTTAGTTAAAGATAAATATAGTTCAGTTGCAGCTCATACTTCGAATGGAGATTGGGTTTTTGATTTCAAAAGAAGACTGCTGGAAGACGAAGTTAATCATTTTGCTTTGTTACTTCTTCGAATTGGATCGATAGCTCCAAACCTGGATAACTTGACAGATACTAGGCGATGGACTTTGGGGAGCAATGGAGTTTTTTCAGTTAAAACTCTTTATTCACAAATGATTTTATCAGATGGAGTAGAAGAATTTCCCTATAATTTCGTCTGGCACAGTAAGATTCCTCCCAAGGTTTGTTTTTTAGTCTGGTGTGCAGTGCATAACAAACTAAACACAATAGATATGTTGCTGCACAAGGGTATGGTTTTAGACAATATCTGTATTATGTGTGGAAGTTGTGAAGAATATGCAAATCATCTTATTCTTCATTGCAAGGTTGCGTAAAAATTATGGTTGAGCTTAATACCATCTGGTTGGTGCTGGATAACTCCGCAGACCATTTATGAACTAGCTCACACATGGAAGCATATGTACAACACACTGATTTCAGTTTATTGGGGCATGATTCCTGCAGCAATTGTCTGGGTTATATGGGGAGAAAGAAATGCGCGTACTTTTGACGAGAAGCATGTTTTTAAGACGGATCTGGATTTAATCATCGAAGCAAAATCTCTGGTTACTGCATGGGCGAAAGCTTTTGGTCATCAAAGTGTTACAGTGGGTGAAAATTGGGATGCAAACTTTTACTGATTGTTTTCTGTTTTTTTTTTTTTTTTTGGTTTTCATTTTTTAATTTTGCTACAACTTGTAGCATGTTTGTACATTCTTCTGTTTTTTAATAAAATCTATCACTTTCTATCAAAAAAAAAAAAAAAAAAAGATTAGGACTAGCTAAATGACTGACCAACCGGGGAACATACATTCGTCAAGCAAGGCTAGCAAGCATCACCGTGCCTGTTTTGAAATCTTGGCACTACGATTCTAATTACTTTCTATGTCCGTAATATATGGATGCCAGACATGATTTTACATCATCCTTGTACGTTGTGATGTTGGCATACTGGTCATGCAAGTTTCACACACTCTCTCTCTCTCGAACTATAATTGTTGGCTAAATGACGTTTTCTTGTTGCATACTGGTCCATGATCAACTGAGAGATCTTCTCGCACAATCATCTTCACGTGGTGCTGAATAAACGTGATGGTACATCTGCATCAGTTCGTAGGTGGTGCTGGTACTTCTATTTAGTGTCTATGATTAATGGTAGGAAGCAACAAGACTTGTGGATAGGTCTTGTAGGTTTTGTGAAGAACAAGATGAAACAAGTTCTCACTTGTTTTATGATTGTTGGAGAGTTACTTTGTTGAAGGATGTAGTTTCCATTGGAACTACAATACATGTATTGCTACAGCTATTCAAACTTGGAGTTATGATTGGGGTGATGAGCGGCTCAACCGTATTTGGAACAAGCTTCCGGTTACGATATGATGGTGCATTTGGAAGGAACGGAACGCAATGATTTTCAACAACAAAAAGAGAAATTTAGCAAGCATAATTAGAGATATCAAGATTCAATCTTATTTTTTGGCCGAATAAACACTAAGATGGTAGATTTAACGGCTAATGTGGTAGTTTGTTTATGTGGTGTTGACACAAATTGACGACAAATATATTTCCTTCTCTGATGCATAATCCAGTCTGGGAAGAAAACAAAACTTCAAATAGGTAGGTAGAGATGAAAATAAGCCCTTAAAGGTACATTAAACTCATGCAGTTAAGTTAGTCAGGGCCACAACAAGTGTATGTACTCAGACTTCAAGTTTCAACTACTAGTCTTTGCTGTAATTTACCTAAAAAAATGAACTTCGATATCTTTGCAAATCTTTTCTGGATTTTTCACCAAAACAGGTTACCTGATGGTATATATCAACCACTAGGTTTAACCTCCAACCATGTGCGGTACTTAATTAGCTGCAACCACCATCAATTCACATGCATCATATGTATGTGTCTTATTCGATTTTGTAATCTCTTCTGTATTCTATAAATTCATTCATCTTCTTAAAATTATTTTTCAAAAAAGAAGAAACTAAAACACAGAGCTTGTAGAGAGAAATATGATGAAGAAGAGAGAAACTCTAGCTACCATGGCAGCTTCTTCATCAATAACAAACAAGTCGTTTATCAAAATCTCCATCCCAGCCGTCCCCTGTTCCATAATGACATGAGGATGATCCAACGGACGAAGTGCAAATTCATACTTCTGGTTTTTGATCATCCAGATGTCGTTATGGACAAGGGACGGTTGGGATGGAAATTGTTCGTCAAGCAAAGGAACCACTGCATGCAATTTTTGTACCTTAGGGATGAGCTTCTACTACAAATTAATGAGCTAGATCAAAGGAAGGCACCAGGTTTGTGGACAATGGAAGATAGATTTGAGTGGGTGAACAAGAAGGCTGAGTACTTGGCTGCTAAGATTCTTGTGATTGGTTGCGACAATTTTTTGAAAGGGTAATCTGAGTATCTGACAGACCTTCCAAACTTTGATAGAAAAAAGGGGAAAATAAACGGTTATACCTGCCACCCTATCCTACCTGACCTGCCAATTAATGGGTCAGGTAGGATCTTACCCGTTTAATGGTGGGTAGGGTGGCGGGTAAAAAATTCTTACCCTCCAGTTAGCGGGTAGGGTGGCGAAATAGCCCATATCCTACCCACCCTACCCGTTGTGCAGCCCTTGTGGGGAGTCTGTTCTTCGCCTCTCCAAGGCCCATTTTAAAACCCAATGGAATGTTAAAATTTTTAAGGACAATTTGGTAAATTATCACTTTGTGTTGTCCGTGAAATAAAATACCCTAGAATTCCCATCAATGTTTCGGAACGAGAGAAAAGAGAAAAGTGAGAGAGTGAAAGTGGAGAGAGAACAAGTGAGGCCGGGGGCGTTGAAGAAACAAAAAAATTCCTGGACAACTCTCCCTGAAAGATCTGATCATCATCAGAAATGGGTTCTTGTTGTCGTTTAATTTTGGGTTTGTTTGGGAAGCCTTACACATACCGTGGATGGAGATCACCACATAATCATCGCATACTATGATTTTTCCTCTCATGATTTTAATTTGTTGTTTGGGGTTGATGGCCTCTTCTCTTTCACTTGATCTACCTCACTTGTGGTATGTTTGTTTATTTATACAGATTTTTTATTTGTTCAATTTTAATGATACAATTTTGAATGTTAATTGTGATGAATTTTACAGATTCCCATTGTATTTGAAGATCGGTGAAGACCTGCAATAATAAAGAGATTACCATCAACAAAAGGCTCACTGTTTCACCAAACGGTGTGAATCGGAGAATGGAGTTCTGAGTTTCACATGGTATGCTTTTCATCATTTCAAAGTTGTTTGTTTGTTGAACCATGTTTACTTTACTTTCAGTTGATTCAGCTTGATTTATGTTTCATCATCGTTATTAAAATTATTGACTTAGTTTGACTTATTCCAGTTCAATAGTTTTGGACACGTATTATAAAGCTAAGAATCAGTTTGCTTTGTACTCACCTAATTGTTTTTCCAATAGAGTAAACTGGTTGGTCTAGGTTTATTCGTGAACACAACCTTGTTTCAGCAGCTTAATTATGATATTTTAATTTCAGGCAAGGGTTTTACCGTGTAAAGTACATTTTGATTTGTTTTAGCTTAATCTTTTTGTATAGTCATTTTTTTTTTTTTAATAGAATTTGGGGTTTTATGTTTGTAAATACTTTATAGTTCTATTGAATGACAATTTTAAAGATCCTTATTCGCCATCTCATTGGCATGTTCAAGTTCTCTTTTCTTATGACGATTTGATACTTAGAGGCCATTGCAAGGCCACAAATATTCTATAAAATTTATTTCGTCAAATTGATTACTGAAGTGAACATTGTAATTAGCAGGATCACAATTTTTAGGATGATTGTATATACTTCATGTTTCACATTTTCTTCCTACTTATGTTGACTAGAATATCTAGGTATTTGACCTATTTTCTGATAGTTTGAGTATATTTTAAGTATGGTAAGCATCTCCTGGAAGGTTTTAGTGCATAAGCAGCGTAACCTTTGTTAAGTTACTTACACAGTCTCTCATGTAAACAATAAGAATTCTTATTAGTTGTTTTATGGGAATGAGCCAATTGAGCTTTGTTATTTCGGTAATGTCAATGTGTGATTTTTTCTTGAGAAAGTGTGCTTGTCTATTTGTATAATTGTGGTTGACGACCTGTATAAAAATTCAGAGAGCATGTACATTTGGTATTCATAGCAAACACAGTTTATTGGTTTTTGTCCTTTGTGTGTAGGACGTGTCGGTAATTATACCCAAAATCTCAGTGTTATTGCTCGAAACAATTTAGAACTCCTAAAAGTAATTACCACTATACGAATCGCAAGGCCTAGTGTTGTCTGAATATAGTACAGTATGCTATTACTGAACACATTCATTCATCATAGTTGAACCCGTAATAGTTTTGAATTTATTACATTTTTACCGATAAAGTATCATTGTTTCTATTTGTTATTCGGCAATGTGTGACAGGCTTTTAATGCAAATTTTTGCAGGGTACTGCAGAAGCTTGAAATGCAGAAATGAGGTGGGAAAGCTGCAGACCCAGTAAAGTCAAGGAAGATATGCTCAAAAACATAACAAATATAGAGGTTTAAAATCAAATTTGTTGAAACAAGTCTTAAATCCAACCATCTCATCTGTCGTTCTAATAATGTTGTTTTAGTATGCAGCGGATAGTTTGTGAAGATCTTTTTCGTGATTAGATGTAACTTGGTAGCTGTTACACGTTCCTTTGTTCTCACTTTTAGTTAAAAAAAAGTTCTCATTCCTCAAAAGATCAACACTGATGAAGGTAGCCTGGATATGCAGGGGTGGGTTTCATCATTCGTGACCACTAAGGTGTCCTCCTATCGCTGGCAACAGCAAACTATGAATTATAAAAATAAAATGAAGAGAACTAAGATCTTAATTTCGTAAAAATCAAATGAAGAGAACTAAGATCTTAATTACGTTTTGACAGGAAATATCATTATGTTGAGATCTTCTTGTTCTGGTTGTTTGATGATTATTGACATCTGAAACCATGACCGATGGATCTGTGGTGGTTTTTGTTTTTGAGGCGGCGGAAACAAAGGAATTTAAAAAAAAAAAAAAAAAGAGAGAGAAACTTAAGAATAATGATGCCCTATCTAAGATGGCTGAGATCTAAATAGTACATACTACCAACATAGACAAAGAAATAGAAAAGTTAATTACACTTCCTTTACACCACAAATATATACTAGCATTTCCCCTGTTCTTCACTTTGTACACATTTGTGTGGTGTTACTTTTAGATTTCCGAGTCGTGAAGCAACTGCGACAATATTTGGGTGAAGTTGCCAATTTTAGACCACTAGTCATGTTTTGGTTTATAAAGCAAAATTCTAAAACACAAATGACAAATTTCATCTCACGGTGCAGTTTTGGGTTACAATGGTCTATACTGAATCAATTGCAGAATTTTTGTCGCGGTGAATATTTTAAGTTACTCAGCTTCTTACTGTAGTTGATAGACTGATTTCTACATTTGAAGTACAAGTTATACTTTACAACTCATAGGGAGGCTTAGGAGAAAAATGTTTAATGTCTCAGAAAACATGCAATTCAGCTTAATGGGTCTTCTTAAACTAAAGACATTTAGAAATGAGAACATACTTTACAACTACAAGTTACATTGGTTCTTTATATGTGATTCTCTATAGTAAAGAGATGGAGAATGCAGACTGACTTGGTTTATAAGACAGGTTCCCAAGAATATACCTGATTCAGTTTCTTTTTCTTAGTTATAATATGTAAACAACCTGATATTCCAATCCAATCACTCAACTGTCTAGCTTGGTTGGATGAAAGCTTGACAAACCTGATTATATTGAAGAGAGGGTTTTAAAATCCAGCAACCGATACCAACAAATAATCTAATCTAAGCGCATCTTACTAATCCAAAAACATCTACAATCAATTAAACTAATTAATCATTAACAACAGAGAGCTTACGAATTAAATCACTTGAAGAAAAATTAAATAAACATTTTAGCAGGTAGATAATATGAGAAAATAGAAATACCATCGCATATACATAGATTTGATTTCATCTTCAACCCACTACTATAGAGGTTTAGCCATTTATCATAATCATGGTTGAAGAAATAAATTAGATAGAATAAAAAATATGCACAAGTCCGCATATAAGAATATGGCTACATTAAAAAAAAAAATCTTGTTCCAGCAACACTCTTGCTTTTTATCTCTAATGGTAAAAATTCTAGGTGTCTTGACTGATCCTCTTATTTTTTATACCTTGCTCTTGCGACATTGATGGTAGAGATATGGGCATATGCACGTCAGAGGAATGTTGACATAGCTCCGTCAACGATAAATACATCAATTATAAACAATGGTTCTCCATTGCTATACTGAACAAATTTCCCAACTGTCTGACTTGTGCGGACTTGTGCAGGGGTGTACGTGAATGCTGCTCTCTTGGCAAGCTTAATTTACTTCCTTTCTCGATAAACATGTATGGAGTTAAAGTTTAATATTGTTACCTTAACGTGTTGAAGTGCCATGACCGAGCTAAATGGGAAAGTTATACGGATTATTTTGACACTAAGGGATGAATGTCCACTCTGAACCGGAGGATTTTGTGGTAGCTAGATATCCAATATAATGATCCAGACTAGCTGTTCGGTATATTAGGTTGTGATCTTAAAGCTTCTCAACTTTGCGGAGGTCCTCTACAAATTGCATTGGATATTGATTGGGTTAGGTATTGATTGGGTTCATCCAACGTCTGTTATCGAGTTCTTATGGAAGTGGAAACTGAAGGTATCTAAGAAACCTCTCGTCTTCTAGAGATATTGTTTACCGTTTGCTATATGGTGGGCGGTGTGGTTGGAAAGGAATGATATTGTGATTGCTAAGAAACAGGTTAAGAAGCCTTTAAACTCTCTTATTGTAGAAATTAAAGTGTTGCTTCTTAGTTGGACGATTAATATTGATTCCTTTAGAAATATCAAGTTGGATGATTTTGTTTTTGATTGGGAAAGTTTGTTTAGAGAGTAGTTTTTGATGTAAGCTCTCTAAGCACTTGGCTCTTGTATTTTTTTGTAGCTTTCAGGATGCTATCTTGGCACCCATATTTATTTGAACTTTTCCTTTTTCAAAAATAAAATAAAATTGCATTGGATATTTCATATGTGTCCTTGGTGGAGGTCCTTCACAAATTGCATTCGATATATCTTCACTTTATTTCTGTTCTGCAAGATCGAGTTTTGTCCTCTTAAGATCCCTATCTGTTTACTTCAATTCCCAATTTCTACCAAGTAATTACAACCGGAAATCCGAGGGCGGAATGCTTGATTAGACACTTAACCAAAAGGAATTTCCCAACCTAGAGCAGAAATACAAACAGAAATTGGAACAAGTTACAATTCCAAGAAAATCAAACCAAATGAAATTAGAAAATAAAAAAGTCTATACCCAGATGAAAGCCCTTGAAGCTACCCCCAAACATCACAACAAATTCTCCCTAAACAACAACCCTTGAATAAAACCAGAAAAATTAATTCACCCAAATATACGGATGATTTCAGAAAAACCCATCTTCGAAAAAGATCCAGACTAACTTAACCTGAATTGCATCAAGGTAAGATCTTATCTGTGACGTAATAGTTCCAACGTTGGCCTGGATTCTCTCCCTCTCTAGTTGTTTCATGGTAAGCTGCTGTGGACCTCCTCAAAACACTCAAGAAGAATGTGATATACACTATGAAGAAGATTATCCTATAATAGTTATTGAGAGGAGACATCATTATGCTGCGATCTTCTTGTTGTTGATGATTATTAACATCAGAAGCCATGATAGATCTAGATCTGCGGTGGTTTGTGAGGCCGCGGAAAGCAGAGCAGAAGAGACGGAGAGGGAGAAGCTGTAAGAAACTAAAGAATGTGCCCTAGAAAAAACTAACGACCCAATAAGTACTAGGGTGTAGATAGACATACGAACTAAACAATTAATTACACCTTGGTTACACCATTACATACAAAAGCAAGCATATCACTGGGAATGGTTTGGTTCATGGATCAAATCTGATTTACATAAGTGGAGTTTTTTCTCCAACTATTTGGGAAGGGTCACTTCTAGATTTTGAACAACCAATCATATTTTTTGGTTACGCCTGGGAAGATTTTAGATCACAAAGCATGGGTTGTTAACGCAACAAATTTTGAAACACAATGAGATTCCATATATCACGATGCAGATTTGGATTACAATGCTACATTTTGAACTACCGCATCTAATATTTTTGGTTATGTGTGTAAAAGTGATTTTAGTAGTGCTAGGAAGCATTTTCCTTACCATGTCTTAGATCTGTTCTCTAGTTTTCCAAAAATAAAATCGATAAAAGTGATTTCTTGCAGGATGCTTTCACACACACAAAAACATAATAAAATAAATAAAAATATTGTAAAGCTCACCCTGAGTAACCACGTTGGCCCGCCTCAACAAGCTTCCGTGCTGAATCCGACTGTTTTCGATACTGAACCCTGAACTATGAATAATTGGCTCATGAGTCAGTATGCCATGGCTATGAGACCAGATTCGTTGTCCGAGATCTGTAAAAACTGTTACCTTCAGAAACTACTAAAACTGTATCACTACAATGACCGATGAAACCGGTCTCAGGACGTTTGGTCCACGGTAAAAGATGGCATAAAAACATCATCAAAATTGTTGCAGGATGTTCGATCCGCTACATGTCTTGGTCCAGTTTTGATTTCAATCATCGCAGTCCAGCTGATCGCAAATGTCATAGCCTGATCGATTAATCACAAGCACCGTGATTACGGTTGATCACAACTGTTGCAGTCCAGCTTCATAGTCAGAGGCCACTAAGACTGACTCATTGCAAATTTCGCTAAGATTGTTGCCAGGATGTCAAGTCCAAAGTTGGAAAAATTTTCTTCCCAAATAACATAGTATCTACATGTTCGAGTTTGTAGTATGTCAAAATTACTACTATCATGAACGCAGGGTTGTCAAGTTTCCTAAACCTCTAAGCGCTTGAAAACCCTAGAGAAGACCTCCAGAAAAGAATCTCAGAAAGTTCCAGAAAACGCCGCAAAAGTGTTGAAAAATGGTGGTGGAAAGTCCATGAGAAACAGCAACAGTCCCCAGAACCGTTGCAAGGAGCCTTTGAAGGAAAAGATAACAATTCCGTAAACTTGTCAAAAAAATCCGAAGGCAAAGACCACATTTATGAGAAAGCGTCGTGAAAAGTTTCAAATAAAAAAAAAATATCTGGCGGCACACCCTGGCGGCCGTTCTCAACTCTGTCAAACACTGGAAATTTTTCGATATTTACACTTACATCAAACTTGGATGTTCTGCGTATATCAACCGTTGATGCTCTTCGGTATATCATACAACTGGGAACCAAAGTCAAGCAAGTACAAACGCATTTGTGGAACTTTGTAAGTACCCTACATTCAGAAACCATGTCACTGTACATCCATGGGAACCTATTTTATATTGCACTCGGGATCAGGCAGTGGATATTATGCTCCGGAGTATACACTGCTTGGTAAATTCTCTGTAAACTTCCGGTTGTTTTTATTTCGGTGTCTTAATCGAAGCGCTACTACACACTATCTATATCAATCTCATGATATTCTTGGAAATTTCTTATCTTTAAGAATTCAGTAATTCAACCACCAGTAGGTGCGTAGTCATTATCGCTTTCAGACTCGGTGAATCAATTAGATTAAATTAGGTGTATTCGCATTATCTCAGTTAACTGTATTCTCTCCTCTCCATCTTCAAAAGGATATCTTATGCATGTGTTGCCACCATACATCTTAACAACCACATCCATATTGATCCCACCATTTCCATTTTAAGTTACAATATCAAAAGAAACTCACTCTGATTAAGGCAGCTAATAATTTCAGCACAGCTACATTGTTTCTCTGTGGCTCTGATTAGAGATTCTGTTAGCATTAGATGATCGAGGTTTGTTAGAGAGAAGACAGTTTAGGGCAAGTGATTTAGATTCTGTTATTAACAGAATATTTCAACTTTGTTGCCTGCAAATCTCTATAAAACAGAGATCAGAACTTCCCCCACTACTACTATTCCCACCTTTACTCTCTTCTAACCTGATCCTTCAACTAATCTCTTTCATTCTTTGTAAATTCTAATTACATCTATCTCTCTAGCTAGCTAGATTTATGCAAAATGACAATGGAAATGAAAAGGAAAGAACAACCCTGTATTATTAATGTTGAACCTAAAGTTGGTATAAGAGGTCTCGGAAAGCCTAATAGGTAATTATAGATTGATTTTCATCCACTACTGTTTCCTGATTTTCTTCTTAATTATGATCAAAGAAATATTTTTATTTTCTGATAAGGCTATGTATTTCTGCAAACATTTATTTAGGCATGGAATTGTACCGGTGGACTTAGTACCATGGGATTGGTCCCAAAAGAAATCTTTGTTGGATTTTTGAATGGCGTGCTAGAAGAATCGCGTCAAATCCATAATGAAGAGAGATTACTTACTGAATGGGATACCGATGTGAGGTGATTTAATTCCATGCGTTACGCAAAAACATAGGCCATCGATATCCAAAATTCGAAACTTGAAGTTTATGTTTGTTTCTCAGGTCATGGAGTGTGTCTGTGTAGGCTATGTCGTCAGGAAATAAAAAAACACTCATTATCTATAAGCCATTATATGTTTCGTAATTGCATTCTTAGATTAAGTAAATGGCTTCAAAAACAAAAAAACATCCTATCAAATATAAGTATGAATGCGAAATGGCCATCAAAAACTTGGATTTCGTTTTCCGGGTTAATGGAGTGCTTGTGTTGTGTGTCTAAGCTATGTAATAAACCATAATTTCAAGAATTGTAGTAATGAATCATGACCATAAAAAATCTGTCTGTTGGTATGTGTGAGTGTAGGCAGATAAATGTGGTAATGTTATGATACCGCATCTAACATTTTTGGTTATGTGTGTAAAAGTGATTGTAGTAGTGCTAGGAAGCATTTTCCTTACCATGTCTTAGTCCTAGGAACATGACCTCCAGTATCCAGTATTCAGGAGTCCAGCCCAATTTGGCCTTACACAGCTTTCTTACAGGATGCTTTCACGCACATAAAAAAATAATAATTATTATTATTATTGTAAGACTCACCCTGGGTAACCACGTTGGCACGCCTCAACTAGCTTCCGTGCTGAATCCGACTGTTGTCGATACTGAACCTTGAACTATGAATAATTGGCTCATGAGTCAGTATGCCAAGGCTATGAGTCCCATTAACCTTGATTTTCTTTGACCGAAATTATTACGTAGTATTTATTATTACCACGACCAAACAAAAACCCTAAAACATATTCCTCTTCATCTCCATTTTCAGATCTCTTCTTCCCTCAAGAACGCCGTCATGAAAAAACAAACAATGGTGTCATGTAGATCGAAGATTGTAGGTGGTGGTTTCGTCTGGGAATGTGGTGGCAGAAGAACAAACAAGACCTTTCGAATTGAATTAATCTTTGCAGCAATATGATATATCCTCTCAAGTAGATTCCCGCCCATGATGAAGGGAAAAGATTGCTTAACCATCATCTCCAAATTGCTCAAGGTTTTAGCTGATAAGAGAAATGATGGTGTTAGCAACATAAGCGAATCTCAAAGTATGAAGATTATTTCTTCGTCCAAGGATGATTAAAAGAAAAATCATTATGTGAGTTCGAGATGATTAAATCGACGAAGAGGTGAATGAAATTCCTGAGCTGTAAATATGATTAAATGGATGAAGATGTTTAAAACTGGAAGTGCGTTTGATTCCTGAGCTGTAAATATCAAATGCACATAAGACGATCTCTTTCTCAATCAAAGATTTTGTGATTACATCTCAGCTAGAAAGTTAAATGATGGTGTTTCGATTGTAATTGACAGTACGGCTACAGCTCCAAGGTAATTAAAATGTGTATCTATATCCTATTAACATTTGGATCAATTGAATTGAATTTATTTTGGTTTCAAGCTATAATTTTTTACATCAAATCACTTGCGTCTCGACCTTATATCCCATCATGTAATCTGACTCAGTATTGCCATCATAATAATGCAACCCAGGATGTCAAGAAGATAGTTTAAGCTATCATTTTCCAATTGGTCAGTCAGGTGTATCACCAAAAGTTAGGAAATCGGTGTTATGCGACAGGTACACCCAAGTCCAAAAGGGAGAACAAGACCTTTGCAATTGACCCTTATGAGTTGTATGGGCCCCAACAGACGCTAAAATATATTCATCCGACATTTGAGTTACCATAAGATTCCTGTTATCAGCTTTCTAATCTATCTTGTATATTACTAGTAGCTAGGTTTTTTTCCCCACTATTCTTGGAATGAAAGCATAAGATATTTGGGTGTTGGTAAAGGTTTAATCTGTGTACTAATGTGGTGAAATTAGGGAACTGGATAGTTCTTCATCTCATTGGCATGTTTAATTTCTCTTTTCTTATGTGCATTTGATATATCTAAGCCATATATGTCCCCAAATTGATCACTGGAGTGAACATTATATAACAAGCACGGTCATGATTAGTAGGATGAATGTACATACTTCTGCTAACCAGAATATCCTGGCACTTGACTGATTTTCTGATCAATGTGTTGGCATTGGCATCTTAGTAGTTTGAGTATGCCGTAAGTATGATAAGAAACCCCACAAATTTTTTAGCCTTGGCTAAGTGATCTACACATTCTCTCATGTAAACAATGTGAATTGTAATAAATATTTTTATGGAAATGAGCTAATTGGGCTTCCTCATTTCTTGACCAACAGTACTTGTCTATTTGTATAATTGTTGTTGATGATCGGCTGTATAAATTCCAGAGAACATGTACATTTGCCATTCATGGCAGTCACTTTTTGTTGCTTTTCACCCTTAGTGTGCCGCACATGTCTATCTTGGTGTTATTGCTTAAAATTATAACTCAGAATTCTTAAAAGTAATTTATAAGTATTATATGAGTTGCAATGCCGTTTTAAGTGTTCCATTAAAAGCATGAGGCCGAGTGTTGTCTGAATATCTAACAGTTCTGGAATTCTATTTCTTTTACGGCTGACTATGAGACTTCTATTATTGATGAGACTGATCGTAGTTGGAAGGCACCTTTAGAGCATATATAACTTGCAAATCAACGTAGACTCGTCAGGGTCTTCTGCTTGTTCATTAGCAGTTATGGACTAATTCTTCACAAATGTACAGGAACAGCTCTCAAGGCTAGCTTTGGATGCTTCACAGCCACCAGTTCGGAAAAAGCCGAAGCCTTAGCGTTAAGGAAGGCGGCTGAGTGAGCAACAGAAATGTCTTCGCAACTTTTTTGGATCAAAGGCTACTGCCAAAGATTTATTTCAAGAGTTCAAGGAAGCCTAAGCACAATCAAATTGCAGAATGACGAAATATTAAGAGAGGGAAAACAACAACAGAAGAGAGACAAAAAACAGCTCCAAATTCTACTTTCCTGGGTTTTCTGTTCATCTCTGGGAAGGGTAATAGAGTGACTGACAAACTAGCAAACAAAGCAAGGAAGTCTGGCCGGGATCAAGACTGGAACTCCAACACTTCAATGCCTAGTTACGTGTTAAAGTTTTTATTTTCACCCCATAGCTTGTATATCCAATTAACATCATCTCCTGTTGCTATATATGTGTGGAGCAGCCGACGTAAGTGTTAGAAAAAACAATGTTTAGAAAATATTCTCTAAAGATTTGATTGAAAATAGTGTTTGAAAACATTGTTTTAAGTTTCTGAAACTCTTCGAGAAATTTAAGCAAGAGACCAGGAATTTAACAGAAACAAGCAACACAGAAATCTTGGAGTAATTTTTTTTTTCTTAAAATGAAATAAAAATAAAAACCTGAACTTTAAAAGAGATAAGATACAAGGATAGATTGATCGGTTACTGCAAACACTTCACTGAAACAAATTTTTAGAGTTGAGCGGAAGAAGAAAACCTAAACCTGCTCTAGATACCAATTGTTATGTTCTTGCATAACTTGTCTTGATTTTGTGTACAAAGATGAAGATGATTATGACAAAGAACCGATTGTTGTGGTCTCATTAGAGGGACACCAATACCTCCGGCATCATTCGAGGGACACCAAACCTCCCAACGATTACTTCGAGTGTAATCAAACTCCCAACAGATAAGAACTCTCAAATTTCCATAATTTCATTCATAATTGTAAACGATTACAATACACCCTTATATAAGGTTCGCTCTCTTACAGTTATAATAACTACTGCACAATTATCATAACTAACACTCATTATCCTAATCATCCTGATAGATAACATTCAGGAACATGAACATAGGCACATAACAATATATATATGCTTTCCTGTTTTAAGTGGTGTAATCTTGAACTCCTTGCTGGTTTTTTGTGTACATTCCCTTATTTTCTATGTTGTATGCATGTCTTTGCTTTATGTGTTCTTGAAATTTATCTCAATTTGCTTACATCTATATGCTTATAACTTTGCAGTAGAATGGAAGAATATCTCTGCTGCTATGGGTGTTCGATGAAGTTTTGTCCAGAATGAAAGTGATTTAAACTTCAGGAGTGCAGCGTTCACGTCTTTTAGTACAACACCCTTGAGAATTTTCTAAATAGTTCCCATGTGTTGTAGACTTTCTCTACTATTTGTGGTCGTGACATTCGTGCTCTTTCCTCCAATGTGAACTTGGCAATGTCGAAGCAAAGGATAAGGAACAAGGCTAAAATTAGTGTCATTTTGCTTTTACAATTTGATCCTTAACAAGCTCGCTTAGCTCAGTTCTAGCACTTCAAGACATTTAGGTAACAATATTAAACATTAGTTCCATGCATGTTAATGTATGTTTTTATGCAATAATGATCTTTAATTCTGATTGTTTCTTATGCAATAGTGATATGTTATTAAAAGGGTGTGAACATGGTTGGTCTTTTTATCGCTTAGCAACAAGTCAGCATTTTTTTAAGCTATTCAAGAGTTAAGCTGGGTTGGGAAAATTCCAGATTAAGGTCTAATTGGGTACTTAGGCTTTTCTTAAGGTTATTGCTACTTTAAGTTTAAGTAGGGATGAGCTGTTTTATGCAGTTATTGACTTATCTCTTTGTCTCATGCACTATATTATCTTTGTCGTGTTGATGATTTTTCAGTGAGAGATGAAAAGTGAGAAACTTAGAAATCCCAAATATAATCAAATTCCTTCGGTTTTAGTTATGCTCAACTTTAAGAATGTTATTGTTGTTTGTATCCGTCACCGTCATATTCTTAACATAGATAAGTTAACTTCTATAGGTGAATAGATATTTTATACAACCGGAATAGAAGTAGAAAAATAGTGTTAGTCTAGTTTCATTAAATACAGAATGAATGACAAATAAGAGGAAATCTATGGAATATGGGCACAAGCCTGAGGTAAAATATCTTATGCACTTCATTACCTTTGTCAGGTGGATGACATGTAGTTATTTAATTTGTCAATGTATGATGGCTTTTATTTTTTGTAGTTACAGGGGAAGTGAAAGTAATATGCAGGCCAAGCAACGATCAAATTTAACTATCTCAATTTTAGTATTTGATCACTGTTTAATTATCAACATCTTCTTCAATCTTAATAACTGTAGTAATCATTTGACAGTCTTTTTGGGAACTGATCAACAGAGAAATGTGGTATTTTTATCCATGACTACCAAGAAAAATAATTTCTTTGCAAGCCTATTTGCGCCAGCACCACTCACTCCCTGTACTTGAGTCTCTCTAGGAGTTTCGTATGTTCCATTCAATGTGAACCTTATCGTTAGTCATATTGGAATATTTGGACAGTATTTAATGGAGATATTTATGATGTTTCTGCAGTCTTGGACACTATTTGAACTAAGCTATAGCGTCAAACACGTTTATTACATTCTAGTTGAGCCATAAATTTAGTTATTTTTGTTTCTGAATTTAGTTTCTTTTCGCAAACATGGTTGTTGGACTCTCTGTCTGTGTGCTATATATGTTTCTGCGTGGTCATGTTTGTCTGTCGTGTGTGTTTGTGGTTTAGTCTTGAACTCCCGATGGTTTTTTTTTTGTATACATTCCAATGAATGTCTTTGCATTTTTGTTCTTGAATTTTATCTCTATTTGCTCACATCTAGATGCTTATGACTTTGTAGTGAAATGGAAGAAATTTTCTACTTCTTTGGGTCGTTCGGCGAAGTTTTGTAGAGATTGGAAGTGATTTTAGCTTAGCAAGAGTGCAGTGTTCACATCTTTTTAGCACCACACCCTTGCATTTGGGAGATTCGAAGAATGTAGACATGCAGACATTTGATTGGCTTTGGGACTCTACTAAAAAAAAAAGAGTGCGGTATATCTTCTAGCCTGAGAGATCCCTTAGGCTTAGCTATATTCATAAATGAAATATAAAGTGAAATCTTGTACGTTATTAGTTTCTTAAGTATGGTAAAAAAAATTGAAGATTAAACTGTAATTCTCATAATATTTAGGTAGTGAATTTCTGTTCATCATTATTCGGTACCATAGTTTTACAAATAAAACAACACAGCAACCCAACTTATCGTAAATACGAGAGACGACCTAAATGCATCTCGAGTGACTTAAAATATGCACTGTGGCACACATTTTTCTTCATTGAACCAAGAAATTGCAATTTTACAGTTTTTTTTTTTTTTTTTTAGTTTGCCACGCAATTGATAATTGGATGTAAGAGAAGTGTAACTTAACTTTTTACCCTAGTATTTAGATTCTATACGTCTTGAGTTGATTTAGGGCATTATCATTCTTAGTTTTCATTCTATCCTCTCACTTTCCTTCTATTTCCTTTGTTCTGTCCGCCGCCTCAAAGCCACTACCACCACGGATCATGGCTTCGGATGTTGATGATCATCATCAGCAACAACATGAAGATCGCAGCATAATGATTTCTCCTCTCAAACGTAAATAGTATTGGATCTTACTCCTCTTTATTTTATTTTTTGTTTAGATGAAAAATTGATAGTTTACCATATGTATGACTCTTATTAATTCGCTTCTCTTGTTTCAACTGCAGTGCAAGGATCAGATGGACTACAGCCCTTGTTGAATTTCCAGCCGCTCAAAGATTCTTATACTTTAATGCTGACGGTAAGTTTGATTTTCATGTCTATGGTATTCTAACTATTAGTTAATTATATTTAGGATCTAACTGAGATGTACTGTTTAAATTTTATTAACTATTAGTTAATAAACCTTTGTGGTGGTTTCTAGCTATTCAAGTTTCTTTATTTTCTTTGGTCTTATCTTTGTGTATGCTAAGCCTACTGAATAGATTAGAACTTCTACAATGGTGTTTCCTGTGTATCTGATAGTAATAGAAGAGTTAATTCTGGTTGCATCGGGATCTTCTCAGGTACTGAATAGAGCGTGCAGCATGATTCAATTCCCTGCATCGATAACTTCCAGTTCTGATGATATTGAGGTGCTCACCGTAATTAGGAAGAATCCCAGTGGTGAGCCTTCATATATATCTGAGTGTCTAAGAATCTGATTAAACTTGTTTTAATTTTTGTTAGATAGTAGATGATTAGGGTAGATGCACATCTGATATGAATTTCTGGTTGATATGAAGGCCTGATAGAATACGTTTTAATTTTTCTTCGAATGATTTTGTAAAGAAATTAGCGAACAATTGGAAGATTAGGTGAGCATTGTAACATGTGATATTATAATACATGTATTCCAATGATTTCATAAACATGGTTTTCCGGTGCTTATATTTTTTGATAATAAATAGGTCTAATCACTTTTCTGGTTGTACATTTAGTATTTGATGTCCTCTGGATACTAATATCATTACTGTTTCATATGTTCTAGGATGGAGACCAAGTGAAGCCAATTATAAACAAGGGCACATGTGAGAGATCAAAATACAATTTGTATTTGACCTCGGTAAAGTTCAGAATATTTTCAATTTCACAACCTAACGGAGAGAACACAACTAGTCTGGGTCAATATATTTGCTATCTATCTACCACTAAGAGGCGGTGATTCCTAATGGTATTGATCTAGCTTTATAGAAAGATAACTTAATGGTCTCGAATGATGAAACCCACCCCTACAAATCCTATGTTTCATTGGGAAGCTCCATCGGCATTGATCTTTACCCACATCACAGGTGGAGAATGCCATCCTACGAAAGTTATATACGTTTGGTCGCTGGTGGCACAATCTGGATTCTTGTGTCCCTTGCTTCAACAAATTCCGGATCCAAAGATAATGCCTCCATAACAATTTGAGTTGGTAATACCATATACCCCTTAGCAGGTAGCGGTATAATTTGTGTGGTGCAGGAGGGGTGGGAAAAGTTGTGTTCTGGAGGAGTGTTAATGTGGTGGGGAAGTAGATAGTACAGTTCTGGATCCCTAAATCATGTGTCTGAAGAGTTTGCTCGATAATGCTACTGACCTTGTATATATGAATAGAAAGTGTTGATGATTCTGTTTCCGCATCGGGAGTGTGTGCAAAGATTGGATTTCGCCATTTGCTTGCATGTAAAAGATCTAGAGTTGTGAGGCCACCATGGTGTACTTTCCAGAGAAACATTTTGATTTTAATATGGAAGTTATGCTTCCAAATGAAAGCACACATTTGGAGTTGTAGTGGTATGCCGGGCACTGGTGGTTGTATGGCTGAGGAAGTAAACCTGTTTTATAGAGTTGCTATTGGATTAAATGTGACGTGTTTGGATATGGAAGATGCATAGAATGGATGGCCTGGTAATCCCAGTTTTTGAATGATTGTTCAATTTATCTTTCTATGAATATGCATTTACTCTATCTATAGAAAAACCTTTTATAATTGGTGTATAGGAAAGTAAATATAGGATACCCACACATCACATGATCCTTAATTGTTTCTCATTTTGACGCTCGATCAAATTCTTCCTTGAGATAATCACCAAGTGATGGTAAAAAAGTGAGGTTTAAATTTAATTCAAAATGCCCCCATCAGAGTTACATATTTCCAATAGTTAATTCTGAAATTTACAGAATTGGTGGTTTAGCTTGGAAGTTATGGAGTTTAGTGATGGGGTGGTAATGTAGAACTCGTGAGAGGTGAAGCAATTCGGAGATTGCTGAGATAAGAAGATAAGAAAATGGATGAGAAAGGACGATGATAACTAGAATAGGTTGAAGAAAAGAAGATAAGTACTCTGAAACAGAGATTATATTGATAAACTTAATAGTGATAATAGTAATGTGTCCAACTTGAAACAGAACTGAGTATATATATAGGCTAAGCATAGACGACTAGAAAACTATCTAAAAAAGTTTAACTAAATAAGGAAACAGGTGTTTAACTAAATATAGAACTCAATAGAATTAGAGTTTGAAAATAAGGAAAGACTAAGCGTAAGCTACAAGGTAGTTAATGTGTATGTTGTATGGCATCAGTCCCCCCTTCTTGAATGGATCTCATTCTCGAGATCTCTGGCAACAACATCACTTTATTATCTCCATGGAAACTGAAAAATTCTTGAACATTGAATACATTGGAAATGTTCCAATCAGCTGGAAGATCTATGACATATGCATTGTCATTGATACGCTTCAAGACTTTAAATGGACCATATTTCTTCATTTTTGTCTTATTGTAAGTACCAACCGGAAATCTCTCCTTGCTTAAGTGAATCATAACCAGTTCACCCTCTTTAAAAATATTAATTCGTTTGTGTTCATCTGCAGCTTCCTTATACTTAGCATTGGATTCCTCAAGTTTATTCTTTACTTCATGATGAAGTTGTGAAGCTCTTTCAATTATTGCATCAGCTTTGGAGTTTTAATTTTGTCACTTCGGAAGCACAACAAGGTCCAAAACATGATTAGGAACTTTAGAGTATACAACCTCAAAAGGTTTCTTGCAAGTAGATCGATACACAGAAGTATTAAAAGCAAATTCCATTGTGGAAGGAGAGCATCCCATAATTTGATGTTGTTCATGCACTTGGATCGAATTAAATTTCCCAAAGAGCGATTAACCACTTATGTCTGACCATCTGTCTGTTGATGAGAAGTAGTACTAAATTGTAAAGCAGTGCCAAGTCGCATCCATAAAGATTGCCAAAAGTAACTCAAAAACTTTGTATCTCTATCAGAGGTAATTGATTTTGGTACACCATGAAGACGAACGATCTCCTTAAAGAATAAAGAATCTACATTAGATGCATCTGTAGACTTCTTACAGGTAATAAAATGTTCCATTTTTTAATATCGATGAACCACCACCATGAAAGAATCATTACCTTTAGCAGTACGAGGTAAACCCAAAATAAAATCCATGCTTACATCTACCCAAGGTGCATCTGGAACTGGTAATGGAGTATAGAGTCCAGTATTTTGAATAATACCTTAAGCTTTTTGGCAAACCATGCATCTCAAAACGTACCTCTGAACATCACGCTTTAAACAAGTCCAAAAATAACGATCTTCCACAAGAGCAATAGTCTTGTCACGGCCAAAATGTCCACCAAGACCACTTCCATGAAGTTCCCTAATAAGATGAAGATGTAAAGACCCCTGAGGTATGCATAAACGATTTCCTTTAAATAAGAATCCATCTTGAATAAGGAAATCATCTACATTATTAGCTGAAGAACCACATTTTTCCCATATGAACTTAAAATATGCATCTTCTGCGTAAATGTCTTTAAGATAATCAAAGGAAAAACTTTCAATATGAATGGAAGCAAGAAGATGAGGTCTCCGACTTAATGCATCAGAAACTTGATTAGTCTTCCCACTTTTATGCTTCACAGAAATTGTATATTTGTTGATTGTAGATAACCAGCGATCATGCATTCGGTTTTTCTTAGCAGAAGTTTGTAAAAACTTCAAAGCATGGTTATCAGTATTAACAACAAAATCTATATGGATTAAATAAGTATGCCACTGTTTCAAAGCTTGAACTAAGGAAAGCAATTCAAGTTCATACGTAGACCATTTCTTCTGAGTATCGGTATTCTTCTCACTATAAAAAGCCACAGGATGGCCATCTTATGACAAAACTGCACCAATGCCAATTATTGAAGCATCACAATCAATTTCAAAAGGTTTAGAAAAATTAGGTAAAGCTAGAACCGGAGCAGTACATAATTTGTCTTTAAAAATATGAAAACTCTTATCAGCTTCTTCAGTCCAAACAAATCTTTCTTGTTTGAGACATTCAGTAATAGGAGCTGCAATAGTACTAAAATTGCAAATAAACCTTCTATAGAAAGAAGCCAAACCATGAAAACTTCTCACATCCTTAATTGAAGTAGGAACAGGCTATTCTTGAATAGATTTTATCTTAGAAGGATCAACAAGTATGCCTTGATCAGATACTACATAACCTAAAAATGTAACCTTAGAAGACATGAAGGAGCATTTCTTCAATTTTACAAACAAAGTATGTTCTTGTAACACTTGAAACACCTTTGAAAGATGAATTAGATGTTCTTTTTCACTGCGGCTGAAAATCAGAATGTCATCAAAGTAAACAATAACAAATTGACCCAAGAAAGGTTGTAAAACCTGATTCATAAGTCGCATGAAAGTACTAGGAGCATTAGACAAACCAAATGGCATAACAAGCCACTCATATAAACCTTCACGTGTTTTAAAGGCTGTTTTCCATTCATTCCCTTCTCGAATACGTATTTGATGATAACCACTTCTCAAATCCAGCTTGAAAAAAATTATACAACCAGCTAACAAGTCAAATATATCATCAATATGAGGAATTGGAAATCTATAAGGAATAGTTATTCGATTCAAAGCTCTACAATTAATACACATTCTCCATCCATTGTCCTTTTTGGGTACTAAAAAATAAGGACAAGCACAAGGACTATTGCTAAGCCTAATTAACCCCTTATCCAATAAATCGTTCACTTGGCCATGTAAAATTTCATGTTCACTTGGACTAAGACGATAATGTGCTTGATTAGGAAGAAATGCACCAGGTACGAAGTCAATACCGGGTTGAATATTTCTTAAACGGGGTAGTATCACAAGTAACTCTTCAGGAAATAAAGCACTAAACCGAGATAGTAATGGACGTACCTTATTTGGAAATTCAATCATTGGTTTGTCTTCTTCATGATAACTAAGAGTATGAGGAGGAATTAGAGAACGAGCAATAGAAGCCACTAAAGCGCTAGTCCGTCCATCACTCTGTTTGTGAACAGTTGAAGAATTCTTTGAAGGACATAATTTTTTTAACTTCCCTTGATGAGTAAAAGTATAAGTGTTGTCGAAACAGTTGTGGACTGCTTTAATGTCATATTTCCAAGGTCATCCAAGTAAAATATGAGAAGAAGACATCTCAATGACATCACATAACACAGAATCTTCATAACCCAGAAAATAAAAAATAACAACACATTGATGAGAAATGTTTTGTGTCGAAGAACTATTAACCCAACCAACTGTATATGGGTTTGGATGTGGAGTAACGGACAAACCAAGTTTGGCAACCACATGAGAAGCAACATAATTTTCCACACAGCCACTATCAATTATCATATCACATACCTTGCCTCCAATGGTACATTTAGCTCGAAAAATACTATGTCTTTGAGAAAGACATGGTTGATTGACTTGAAAGGGGACGTACGATTCCCACCAAATGTTCACCATAAGCATCATGAATTTTAGTAGTATCACCAATATTATTTGTATCATCCCAATCCTCATTGTCTTGAGAGTCATCATTATTCTTAGTATCTCCAATAAAACCATTAAACTTGCGACACTCAACAGAAGTATGGACAGGTTGTTGACATCTATTGCACTTTTCCCCTCGAAATTTGGAGTAAATATTTGTTGGCTTTGAAAGAGGAGTAAACTGTTGTGTGTTTTGGTTAGAAAAACGAATAGGTGTAGACATAGGTGGAGTTGGAAGAATAGATGTACTCTCAGTAGGCTGTGGAAGAATAGGTGAAGTATTATCCGGTAGAGGTGTTTGAGAATAAGTGAAATTAATGGGTGGATGTGAAGGATACTGAGGTGTAGAAATATCTTCTTCATAAAAATTATGACCTTGAGCTGAAGGAAAATAATTATCACGGTAAGTGTTACCTGAAAATTGCTGTGGTCTATAATTTGAACCAGAACGAGTCTGATGAGGTTGAGGAAGTCTAGAAGTACGTAAAAGATATTTCTCAATCTTGATGGCTTGTTGAATGGATTCCACCATAGTAAAGACAGATTGCGTCATGCTGTTTTGGATTATCCTATGTAAAACTTCAATGAAAGGTGCTACTAATTGTTCCTCAGTTTCTTGTATCTCATTACGAGCAATTAAATTGTAAAACACAGCCACATAATCTTCTACAGGTCGTGTTCCTTGTTGACAATTCTGAAGTTTTATAAAAAGTTGTTGTTTGTAATCCACAGGTAAAATTTTTTCACAAATTAACTTACGCATGTGTGTCCAAGTACGTACTAGGGGTTTATTGTACTTGACTCTATCTTCACGAATCTTTTCCCACCATGCAGCAGCACCATCCTTAAGCTTGAACGCAACGAGTTTAACTTGTGACTCCTAAGGAATATCCATGAACTGAAAAAAGGCGTCAACCTCATAAAACCAGTCCAACAGTTCTTCTATTCTGAAACTGCCATTGAAGGTTGGAATATCAGCCTTCAAATTTTATTCGGGTAAATAACCATAAGGGTTTGGTTCAGTTCTCTGGCGTCGTTCTTCAGTCCATCTTTGATGTATTTTCTCTTCAACAGAATCATCCTCATCACTATTATTTTGTAACGGATGAGTTACTCTTTTCTGTTTAGGTTCAGAATTAACCTTGTGTGTTTCTTTGTTCCTGTGTGAACACTCAGCTTTATTGTTTGGAATTTTTTCCGTGTAAACAAAACCATAGGATTTAGAAGATTGTTCAGCTTGTTTAGAAGACTCAGCTGCGTCTCTTCTTTGAATACCAAGGAAATTCATCAATGCAGATATTAGATTAGGAAGCTCCTCGAGCGTGGTTAGTTTTCCATTAATAGTGTCAACAGCAGTAGAGAGAGTATCCACTTTTTTTTTCCAGAGAATCAACCATTGAAAATAAAAAGAGAATAGGGGTTGAATCTGAGGTGCAGAAGTGGTTGTAAAGGATCGAATCAAAGGTAAAAACCTAAGAAAATAGGTATGAATACCAACTAATGTAGAACTTATGAGAGGTGAAGTAATTCGGAGATTGCTGAGATAAGAAGAGAAGAAAAGGGATGAGAAATGACGATGATAACTTGAATAGGTTGAATAAAAGAAGATAAGTACTCTGAAACAGAGATTGTATTGATAAACTTAATAGTGATAATAATAATGTGTCCCACTTGAAAAAAAACTGAGTATATATATAGGCTAAGCATAGCCGACTAGAAAACTATCTAAAGAAGTTTAACTAAAGAAGGAAACAGGTGTTTAACTAAATATAGAACTCAATAGAATTTTAGTTTGAAAATAAGGAAAGACTAGGAAAGACTAAGCGTAAGCTGCAAGGTAGTTAATGTGGATGCTGTACGGCATCAGGTGGCATCTGAGTTTGTGGTGGAGGGAGTCTGATACGGCAGGTATGCATGCCCGTGGCGTCGGGGTTTTTGTGCTAATCTAACCAAAAATATTAGATGCGGTATCGTAACATCACCAAATTTAGCTAACCAAAAATATGGTTTACTACATAGCCTAGACACACGACACAAGCACTCCATTAACCTGGAAAACGAAATCCAAGTTTTTGATGGCAATTTCTCATTCATACTTACATTTGATAGGATGTTTTTTTTGTTTTCGAAGCCATTTATTTAATCAAAGTATGCAATTACCAAACATATAGATAATGAGTGTTTTTTTTTTTCTTCTTACGACATAGCCTACACAGACACACTCCATGACCTGTAAAACAAAAAAAACTTACAAGTTTCGGATTTTGGATATCGATGGACAATGTTTTTGCGTAATGCATGGAATTAAATAACCTCACAACGGTATCCCATTCAGTAAGTAATATCTCTTCACTATGGATTTGACGTAATTCTTCCAGCATACCATTCAAAAATCCAACAAAGATTTCTTTAGGAACCCATACTATGGTACTAAGTCCACTGGTACAATTTCATGCCTAAATAAATGTTTGCAGAAATACAAAGCGTTATCGGAAAAACAAAATATTTTTTTGATCATAAGTAAGAAGAAAATCAGGAAACAGTAGTGGATGAAAATCAATCTATAATTACTTTTTAGGCTTTCTTAGACCTCTCATACCAACTTTCATTAATAATACAGGGTTGTTTTTTTCTTTTCATTTTCATTGTCATTTTGCATAAATCTAGCTAGCTCGCTAGAGAGATAGATGTAATTAGAATTTACAAAGAATAAAAGAGATTAGTTAAAGGATTAGGGTTGTTCTGATCTCTGTTTTATAGAGAGATCTGGAGGAAACAAAGATGAAAGATTCTGTTAATAACAGAATCTAAGTCACCTTACCCTAAACTGTCTTCTCTCTAATAGACATAGATCATCTAATGCTAACAGAATCTTTAATCAGAGTGAAAGAGAAACAATGTAGCTGAGCTAAAATAATTAGCTTCTTTAATTAGAGTGAGTTTCTTTCGAAATTGTTACTTAAAATGGAAATGATGGGATCAATGTGGATGTGGTTGTTAAGGTGTTTGGTGGAAACACATGCATAAGATATCCTTTTGAAGATGGCGAGGAGAGAATACAGTCGAATCGAATTAATTGTTACTTGTTAGATATTAACTGAGATAATGCCAAATACACCTAATTTTATCTAATTCATTTACTGAGACTAAAAGCGATAATGATTACGCAACTACTGGTGGTTGAATTATTGAATTCTTGAAGATAAAATTTTGCCAAGAATATCAATAATATGTAGTACCGCTACGGCGCTATGATTAAGACACCGAAATAAAAACGTCCGGAAGTTTACAGAGAATTTACCAACCAATGTATACTCCCGAGCATAATATCCACTGCATGATCCCAAGTGCACTATAAAAAATGTTCCCATGGATGTACAGTGACAGGGTTTCTGAATGTAACGTACTTACGAAGTTCCACAAATGCGTTTGTACTTGCTTGACTTTGGTTCACCATGAAGATCTTAGCCATACCAAAATCTCTAATTCATATATGGAAGCAATTTATGCAACACCATAGATTTTATCTAAATCTTAATCAATACTGTATATGGATGGAAAAAGAAAAATAATAAACACCAAAAAACTACAAAACATATATGGAATGAAGGCTATGAAGCACTGATACTTCGAAATTGGTGACGTATCCGTATCGGTGCCGTATCAGTATCAGATATTTGGGGATATATGTGGATACGTATTAGTTACTCCATTTAAAGTGTCATTTTTTTTAATTACAAAAAGGGTAGAGGATACTCTGGGATACCTCTCAGATACTCAATGGGGATACTTCCTATAATCTAACATATATTTATTTTTTATACAAAATTTATATATTTATAAATATATACATAAAATCTAAATATTTATATATATTTATACTCATGAACATATTGAATAATTATATCTAAACCTAATAAATTGTTGACTATAAAGAAAAAAGACATGGTAGGCGTTTGAAAAATCTAGCTTTAAGGCTTATTGGGCAGTCATAAATCTAGTTTTAAGGCTTATTGGGCAGTCATGTTTTTGATGTTATTTAGAGAGAAATCTGAGTACATATGATCTTTTCCATTCAATTAACATAAGTAAGGGTGAAACCCAAAATTCAGAAAATTTAATGCTAGCTCACTTTAATATTCAAAATAGTATCTATCGGATTTTTTGTATTTTATGATTTTTTAATAAATATATATTAAATATATTTTTTAATAAATACACGTATCCCACCATAATATCCCCGTATCAGTATTGGAGCATCATAGAATAAAGGTCCAGGGCTGGATTTGTATTTGAGTTGTAACAATGGATTTTCCACGTTTTTTCACAGTCAATCAATAATTTTTATATAATTTTTTTAAGCTTGATGAAACATAAAAGTCAAGCTACAAAAACCGAAAGTAAACATTTTTCAAGGAATAAACCACATGAAACATATTTTTACCAATACATGTGATCTTGATTTTGCTTTTCAATATGCTTCCAGTTAGTGCTAATTAACTTCCTAGCGGTGAAACGAACTTCGGTTGGAAACTCAATTTGATCAGTACTAGAATTTGAACTTGATTTTTCTTTTCCAACGGGCTTCCAATTAGTGCTAATTAACTTCCTAGCAATGACACCAGTGGCGTAACCAAAAAATGAATGTTGGGGTGACTTGAAAACAAATTGGCTTGACTTGGGCTGACTTAAGCCTATTGTTTAGGCTTGATTTTTTGTAACCAAATATAATTACACTACAAAATGTTATCTTTTTTTTTGACCTTAAGCCAGCCCAAGTCTCTACATAAATTCTCCCCTGAATGACACAAACTCGTATGTTGATCAGGCTGTTGAACCAGCGACCTTTCTCTTGAATCTGATGTGTCTGTTGTTGATAGATCATAAACCAATTGATTACGCATACAAGGATAAGGCTGTTGTTATATCCTTAGAATATGCCTGTAAAATCCATCATAAGTGAGTTTAAGTAACATTTAAAAGGGTATCTAAAAAAAAATCTGAAGATAAACATCATACCCATCGACAACAAACCACTTAGTTAAAATCATAAGAGAAAAAATCATAGTGCAATCAGATCTATTCTGTGATCTCCAACCAGGGTATGTTTAAGGCTTCCCATACAAACCCAAAATTACATTCATAACAAACCATTCCGATGATCGAATCTTCTAGAGAGATTTTTCAAAAATAAATAAATTGTTTTTAATTTTTTTTAGGCGCCGCCGGCTTCACTTCTCTCTCTTCCTGAAACACCATAATAAAATTCTAGGGTTACTTTTCATTTACATTGTGATAAAAGGCTGTGCTGCTAATCATTTGTTGATAAAAGGTCTAATCACTTGTTGTACATTTAGTGTTTGAGATCTTTTGGATACTGCCTTCATTACTTTTTTGATGTGTTCTAGGATATGTGGCAAGTGGCCAAGAGAAGCCAAGTAGAAAGAAGGGTACTGATAACAGATCAAAATGAAATTTGTAATTGACCTCGGCAAAGTTGAGAAGCTTCAAGTTTCTTATACAGAGCATCAAAGTTCAAGGTGTTTTTCCTTTGAAGATATGCACCAGTTACTTCAAGTCAGATTTCAAGAGGAGTCGTGGGTATATGATGTCCTTTGCTGTTTCCAGTGCCAGTTTCATCGCTTCCGTTTCCTCCACAAAAGCACTAATGTCCTTTAAGGATACCTTGCGGGTCTCTAATGATGAAACCCACCCCTGGAAATCCTAGGTTTCCTTGGGATGCTCAATCAGTGTTGATCTCTACTAACATCACAGGCGGAAAATGCCAGGCTACAGAAGTTATGTACGTTTGGTTTCTGGTGGGTGTTGTATATATTTGTGGATGTAGTGGACTATTGCGGATTCATGCTTGGGGTTTATTGCAGCGCAACAATGCTATTTATGCAATGTGCAATTGAATTCCTGCTGGGATTCTGTGGAGCAACTGGAAAGAGAGGAATGCTAGAGTCTTCTCTGACAAAAGGAGCAATGTAAGAGCTATTATCAACAAGGCAGTTTACTGCTTGTTCTCTTGGTCTTTGGCTATTAAGGACTTTGAGAATGTCGACTCCTCTGAGGTGATGAAAAATTGGTTTAATATTTACTTTAGTTCTTCATAAGCTGGTAGTCTGTTACCTTCTTATGCTTTATTTTTGTTCCTTTTTCTTTTCATTTTGTATTTAAGGTGGTATAATTCTTTTATACCCTCTCTTTTTTGATCAATATATATCTTCTTTGCCGATCAAAAAATAAATAACTAACTTGAGTTAGATATTCAGACAACACCAGACCTTAAGCTTTTAATGGAACACTTGCAACGGCATTGGGAAACATATACAAATAATTACTTTTAAGAATTCTGAATTGAAATTTCCGGGCATAATAGCAGACAAAAATCACACACTGACATTACCTAATATGAAAGCCCAATCGTCTTATTCCCATAAAAAGATATATTACAATTCACATTGTTTACATAAGAGAACGTGTGTACACTAAAACCTTCCCAAAGATGCTTATACACAAATTACTAAGGCGCGAACACATTGATCAGAAAATCAGTCACAGAATTATACATATGATCTTGATATTTCTTTTTCAACAGGCTTCCAATTAGAGCTAATTAACATCGACACAAACTTAAGTATTCATTATTGATCAGGTTGTTGAACCAGTGACCTTCCTGTTGAATCTGATGGTGTGCGCAGTTCTTATTGCAAAAACCAATTGATTGATTAGGAATCTGTAAAATTTATCATCAGAAGTGAGTTAAGTAATATTTAGAAGTGTATCGTATGAAAAAAAAAAAACAAATCTGAAGATAAATAACATACCAGAAATATATATAATAGACCCATTTTCCAAGCAGGTGACAACAACCTAGACTTCGAGATTATAACCATGAGAGGAAAAATCATAATGCCATCAGATCTATTGTGTGATCTCCACCAAGATATGTGTAAGGCTTCCCATACTAACCCAAAATTACATTCATAACAATCCATTCTGATGATCAGATCTCTCTAAGAGAATTTTAAAAGGATATTTCTGTTTTATTTTTCCAGGCCGCCGGCTTCACTCCTCACTTCTACCTCTTTCTGAAACACCAAAATGAAATTCTAGGGTTCTTTTTCATTTTATAGACAATAACAAGATTGCCATTTACCAAAATGTCCATTTTAGTCTAACCTCCCTTGGGTATTATTAAGACTGGGCCTTGGAGTATACGCCCCAACATGGCTAATGACATTGCTTTTGTTTGAACGAATTTTTTAGGCACTACTCAAAAATGGAGGGGGACTATTAAGTGATAAGAATGTCTATCATATACTTATAAGGGGTGTCCTAAAGTGTAGAAATGACTAACCTACATTTAACCTAATTAAAATTAAAATTAATCTAATAAATATACATATATCTAATCTAAATCATTGACAAAACAAAATCAAAATTATTAAAAAATCATTACTTATAATTTTTCACAAATCCGTTACTATTAGAGGGTTCATTTTCTTCTCTTCTTTCTGCTTTATCGTCTCGATTCAAAGAAATTTCCACAAACCCATTACTTATGATTCGTTTTTTTGTTGAAAAAATGAGTAGAAATCATCAAAATGAGTTGGAAATTTAAGTTGCAGAGAGAAGTTCAGCTAGGAATTATGTGAAACAATTTGTCAAACTAGCTGAACTCGGCTTTAATGCAGTTTTTTCTTTCAGAAAAAAGTTCAGTTACCTCGTAAAACTTTTTTCCCAGCCGAACTTTTAGTTCTGTTACGTCGCAATTTTTTTCTCGTAACCGAACTTTTCTATGAAAACATACGTATTGAGTTCGGTTACGTCGAATTATTTTTTTTCCCAGCAGAACTTTTAGTTCGGTTACGTTGCAACTTTTTTCTTTTTTTTTTCCCAGACGAAAAGAGGGGATATGAATCTGGGGTTTAGGGGTTTTTATAGTGTCCATGGATGGACAAGATCAAATAGACATAATTCCACGGCCATCATTGATTCACACCGGTTTTGGCCTGGTTTAGTCTGTGTTATGGTGTCTATCGGGTTTTCCCACATTTGTAGTTGTGTGTAATGGTAATACTTTTTCTTTTCCATGACTTAAAAAACCTATTTCATGTAACTTGATATTACCAAATTCATGGACCTCTCAGTGCTGACCCTTGGTCTCAATTTCCCCTGCAAGAAGGTGTGGACAATTGAAGGGGTTTCAATGGCTGAAATTGGCAGCTTTCATATAAAAAATTAACAAACCCGCGAGCACAAGTGTATTGATAGGAACATGAAGAAAAAAAGTATTAGAACTTGGAAGGAAATGGGTGCAACAAGACAATTTATGAAGTTTTTGAAGCGCCAAGAAACATTTTGGATCGAAAATTCCATGAAACAATACAAGAATACGTATGTACAACTCAAGAAACGAACTTTGGGATTCAAATATTACATCAAAATAGTTGGAGCTCTTACAACAACCCTCTTATTTATAATGGGAAAAAATTTGGTTACCTAATACATGTGTATATGACATCAGTCCATCACCCCGAAAGTAGAAGTTAGACGAAATATCCGGAATGAAAAACGAATTTGAATGGCAAAACGCATTTGTATGCTTGAGGTTATAGAATCACCTTGAGAACAGGCTTCATACTGCGAAGAGACTTTTTGTCGGCCTTCTTCAAGTGCAACTTCAAAAGGTACCCCTGTGTATATCCAACCGTGGATGCATCCTGACGACCATGGCAAGATAAGAAGAAAAGATGACAATCAACACTTCAAAGTTGACTGCACCACCCGGGTATGTGCTCATCCGACGGTCAAGTTCAAAATGCAATAAGTAATTTGACTAGTAGTCAGTCTCCTTGAAAGTTCGTATTTGCACTCTGAGTTGCCGATCCAGACAGATCCAAAGGGTAGGTTCAGCTGGTCCGTCACCGATTACAAACTTGTCTCCAATGGATTATGGCCACACAAATCCTTTTCAATTTCTTTAAACGGTGAGGAAACCGTTCTTTACATTTATGCTTGCTGTTACTCTTAAAAGTATTATTGCCACACAAATCCTTTTCAATTTGTTCAATACGTACCGTCATTATATAACTCAAATCTGCATCGTGACATGAATTCTGTCATTCTATTTCAAGTTCCGATTCGAAGTCTAGTACCTCCACACGAGTTGTACGATTGAATGTAAACGAAGTGTAATTAACTTTCTATCTATTTGCCTTACTATTTAGTCGTCAAAGTGTTAGGGTTTCATCATTCTTATTACTCTCTCCCTCTCCTCCTCTCTTGTTTTACGTCGCCACTCTCAGAACCCACCCCAGATCGATCATGGCATCTGATGTTGATAATCGATCATCAACATCAACACACTCACCATAATGATATCTTCTCTCAAATATTAGTAGTAGAGTAATCTGTTGCTCCTTTATTAAGGTAAAATCTTACCCTAGATTCAATTCAAGTTTGGATCTTCAATTTGAATGCTGTTGTTCTTAAAATTATTATTACGATGTATTATGTGTGGAAGAATTTTTCTTAGTTGAAAGCTTGTTTGTAATTTCATTTGGTTTGATTTGCTTGGAATTGTAACTTTTTCCTATTTCTCTTGTATTTCTGCTGCAGTTTCGGAATTGCTTTTGGTTTAGTGTCCAGCCAAGATGGGATATATTGGTTGACGAGAGTTCTCATCTTTTAAGAGCCAACTGAAAACTCCATTCCTCACAAGAATAGAACATTAACTAATTATGAGGGGCTTTCCAGGGTTCCTAAGAGGAGAAATTAGATGGATTTGGACTTTTGGGGTTCAAGGGAGCGAAAATAGAAATCTGAGGGAAGGATTTGGATTTACTCATGGGAATCTTCCTAAGGATACAGCCAATTTGGTAAGAATATCTGTTTCCAAACGTTATCTTGTCATTTTTAGTTCTTTTGATTGACAAGTCCCCCTGTTGTTATCTGGCATTGCAGTCCCCATTAAGTTTGTTCATGTTCATAATTTCTTTCTCTAATTATGATTGAGAGATTAAAGAACTCTAAGTGCTGAAATATAAATATTGAACTTTATGCACGGGAAATAGAATTTTGAGCGATGATACATGAATTGTGCAAAATTTGGTTCTCTTAGACTCACATATTCATTCGATATTGCTTTTGTGTGTTATTGAGAGCTAAGAGCAGAATCATGTTCAGATTTGGCAGGTTGAGTTTAATTAATATTTGATCATTATTTTGGCAATCTGTGCCTGTAATGGTATATCAACATCTTAGTTTTTTGAATGAATGCCGGGCCAAACTGAAAGAATTGTTTCGCAAGCCAGCTTACTTGCACCAGCACCGCTCACTCTCTGTAATTGAGTCTTTCAACAGTTTTGTATGTTCCATTCAATGTGCACCTTATTGTTAGTGATATGGACTTGTTTGGACAGTATTTCATGCACATGTTTAGAATATTCTGCATTCTCAGACACTATTTGAACTAAGCTATAGTGTCAAACACCTTTATTACATTCTAGTTCAGCTGGAGATTTAGTCATTTTTGTTTCCTAATTTAGTTTCTTTTCGCAAACATTGTTGTTGGACTGTCTGTTTGTGGTATGTTTCTGCACGGACATGTTTGTCTGTGGTGTATGTATGTTTGTGGTTTAGTCTACTCAATGGCTGTTGTATGCATTTCTTTGCTTTTTTGTGCTTGAACTTTATCCCAATTTACCTACATCTAGATGCTTATAACCTCTCAGTAGAATGAAGGAAGTTTTTGCCCCTTCGGGTTGTTCGATGACATAGATTGGATATGATTTGAACTTACCAGGAGTCCAGCGTTCACATCTTTTGAACACATACCTTTGCAGTTGTTGGCAACGAAACTTGACGCTTACGCAAAGAGCAAAGGACTAACAAAATCAAAATCATGCGAGTACTAGGGCACAACTTCCATCTGCTAGTTTGGAGGCTGTTGATCTGATTAAATCCCTTCATTGTTTGGATCCAAAAAAGAGACCAACAGCTCTGGAATCTCTACAACATATTTATTTTGCGCCCAGTTAGTGTGCATTACTGGGAAACCACATCAAGTGCAAAGTTTGAGCAGAGAATATATCATCCTAATCAGACTTGCAGTGGCGCAAAACCTCTTGGTGACTTTATCTCCTTTCCTGTGGGCGATATTTCCATCGAAAATCGGTTAAACACGTTTATAAGTCTGAGGCTACAGCAGCAGCGCCATGACAACAACTTGTTAGTGCTTTCTAGTGCTGGCGATTGGCAAGATCATGAAACAAAAAGTTTACCAAGATTCTTTGAATTTATATGGCTTATGTTTATTTTTTTTAGTGTAGATTGAGCAAAATATGAAGAAATAACGAAAGTGAGCAAAAATTGGAAATGAATGCTGATATTTAGTTAATTCTGATATTTTGTTACTCTTCATTCGATTAACAATGTTGCAGAGGATGTTACCTATATTTTACATTTTCTAGGATTTTTGTTGGTGAATGTCATATGCCATAGCCTTGGAAAGAATAATTCTCATCCCCTATTACCAGATTATAACTGGTTGAGTCCAGTCATTAACTAGCTGAATTCAAAACAAAGTTTCCTTCTCAAACCACTAGCAAAACTAACCAAAAGAGCTATAGAATAGAGCTAGCAACAGAATGTTACACATGAAAAGCTAGCAATGAGCATGAACAACAAGCAGCAAGCAATTTTGAACGCATTAAATGTAAATAGTTGTAAATATCATGATAGATTGATGAATTAATTAAAATCCCCCAAAGAGTCAAAAGACCTCTCCATGAAAAAACATACACTGACATTGTACGATCTAAATCTTAATACCATATGCTTATAAAAGCCATCAACAAGCAAAGCGCAGAAAATACAAGAAAAAGCAAAGCCCAACAGAACGAGCAACAAGCACAGCACACTATCAGTGCAACCAAATAAGAAAATGTCACCACTGCAATTATGCATTTCTCAAGGAAACTCATATGATCAACTGGCCATGATTGTACCAGAACAGAATATTTTTCATTATCGCTAACATTCCCATCAATCTTTTCCTTCTATAGACTGAAATGCCCTGTTGAATCCAGTGTTGCTATGTACATATGAATACCCTCCTTCATAGTACTTTCTTCTTCTACTTCTTGATTCTTGTTTCGGTAAAGATATTTAAAGACTACACCATCAGAACCAACAAGAAAAAGCTGACCAACAGTGTTTAAACTTAGGATTACTGGTCTCCTTATTGAACCCTTAAGGGCATATGATATTACACTCTCTGAAGATTTTGAATATATTTTCACTGCACAATTGATTTCCCGAATTGATAACCTGCTTCCACCAGAGACAAGATCAACTCCAGATCTTAAACTTTGACCACCGAGAATGGTATCAGTCGGGTGATCAAAACTTTGCCAAAAAATTTGAGATAAATTACCATATAACACAAAGTTTCCATTATCTAGCATCATTGCATATGAAATTGGTTCTTATATGGTGGGTATTAATGGCTCCTCTTTTTTATCTGGCAGCGATCGAAGCACCAATTTTCCTTCATCGGTGAAGATAACTAAAGATTGTTTATCATAGTAACGAGTAATTGACCAAACCAGGGTTGTAGATGGAGATTTTCCAAAGTAGATACCAACTCCATGTTGATAAGGGCAATCTGGTGAAGAATCTGGACATGCTAATCTGTAGAAACCAAAACCAACGTTCCCGGAGGGAGAAATCCAACGACCAAAAGGTAGAAATAGATGAACCTCTTCTGATGTTGTTAATGAAAGAAGGATCATTAAGAGATGGAGAAATATATGAACCTCTTGTTCGGTTGCTGGCCGATGAAGATTCATTCATATAAGTAGAAAGAAATGAAGTATGATTTAGGGAAGTAGATAGAGATGAATTACCTTTTGTTTTGTTGCTGATAGAAGAAGTAGTATGATTCAAAGATGAGGATTCAACAACTAGTAACGTAAATAAAAGAAGTAAGAAGGAGATCATGGAGAGAATCACAACCGCTGGAAACTTCATGTTTCTGATGAAAGAAAAAATAATCTAGAGAGTTGGAAGAACTTTTGGATTGCAAGAGGTGCAATGTGGAAATAATGAGAACTTAATTATACAACAGGCTCAAAACTTAAAAGAAGTAGAGAAGCAACTAGGAAACTACTGTTGGACGGTGCCTTGTTGGATGATGCCTACAATTCTAGATAATTCTAGAATAAGGGGTTGTTGAGAGTCCAATTTTGTTTGGAACTCTAATAACCATGTTTGGATGATGGCTAGTAGGTAGGTGGGAATAAAACCATGTGAAAAATATTGTTTGGTGGAAGAAGTTCCATAGCTTTCCCTTTCACACTTGTAAATTCATTCATTCAAACAAGGTAGGTCTTTGAGTCCTAGTTTGAAGGCAAAGGAAGTCCAATTGTAGGCTAGTTCTAGTTTGTAGGCTAAGGAGGTATAACTCAATTTGGAGTTGGTCAGTAGGAGGCTAATTTATTCCCTAGCTAACTAGTATAAATAGGCCATTAGAGAAAGAAAATGATCATCACCAAAAATTCTTCTCTCTCTCTTAAGGTTTATATGTATTCTCCCTTCTGATAATATATAAATCTCTTGTTCCTCCTGTGGATGTAGGCAACTTGCCGAACCACGTAAATTCTCGTCTCTTTTCTTTTTCTTCATTAGTTTGTGTTCTTGGCAATATTATGGAGTACCGTTTGTAGCTGTGCAAATCGTTTCCGCAAGGTATTAGCGCAACAATTGGTGTCAGAGCAAGGTTACGCTCTTGGATACGGGTACTCAGATTGAAGTTGAAGTGAAAGTATTTTTTCTGAAGATTGCTTGAGGTAATACTAATCTCAAAGGTTCTGTTTTTTATCTATATTTGGTTGTTTGAGAACAATGGTTCACGGGGATAAACCAGTTGATCCGAATGATCATGAAGTAGAACATTCGGAGTCCACAAATAAAGATAAAGAAACAAAAGAAGAAATACTTCATTCTCATAGATCACAACCGAAGGTTGAAAAGCTCACCGGAACCAATAACTTTGGTTTATGGAGAACGGACATAATGGATGCTCTTGTTCATCTTGACCTAGAACGGACATAATGGATGCTCTTGGTTTATGAATACACAGTATGCTATGGCTATTAATGCTGGTGACTAAGAGGGCACTGGCAACTGACTTTTATCTCATCATACAACCACTACAACGAAAAATCCCATTTAACAACGATCTACAAAAATCGAATTCTAGCTATACGCCTTGGAGCTGATTTCTATTGTCACCTCTAATGTGTATTTCACATTGTATCCTGTGAAATGTAGTTTCATTTTGTTAGTACGCGTTCGGGATTGATAAGTTGTTCATTCTGGCCGAAGCTGGTGGCATCAAGTCTTGGAATGAGTTATCCGCCCCCTCTTGTGCACCTTGTGATCTCATTATATATAATGTTGGAGTGTGTACAGAACTGTCCAAGGCCCATTCTAAAACCGAATGGAAGGTTCAATTTGGTAAATTGCTACTTAGTGTCATGTCATCTATAAAATAAACAACCCTAGAATTCACGTTTGATTGTTTTGGAAAGAGAGAAAACTGAGAAGTGAAATTGAGACCGGCGGCATTGAAGAAACCAAAAATAAATTCCTGGAAAAATCTCCCAGAAAGATCTCATCATCAAAATGGGTTGTTGTTGTCGTCATAAATGTAATTTCGGTCTTGTATAGGAAGCCTTACACATACCCCGGTGGAGATCACCACACAAAAATCTGATCATCGCACTATGATTTTTCCTCTCATGGTTTTAATCTACTGAAGGGGTTGGTTGTTCTCTGCTCGGTAGATTGGTGTATTACATAGATCTTATCATCGCACTATAAGTTGCTTGATAGTCTTGTTTGCCTGAGTTTCTTCACTACACTTGTGGTATGTTTCTGTTTCTACATATTTTTTCATTTTTGTTCAATTTTAACAATACACTTTTGAATGCTAATTGAAGTCAATTTTGATGAATTTTAGAGGTTCCAACTGCATTTGGCATCCAATGGGATATGGAATTGGCAGTCTGCTCAATACAGATTGGAAATGTTTGGGTTGTTTTGGATTGATAAACTAATCGAATGATACACACCATCTACACAAAGCATGGAGTACTGAGTTTAGGTACCATAAAGCTAGGAAGTTTATATCTAACTGGTACGCATATGCTTATCTTGAATTCGTACATGTTTCAAGTTGTTTGCTTGTCGGTGCAAAGTTTATTCAGCTTCATTTATGTTGGTGTTGACTAAGATTTAGTCTGCATCTTACTTCATCTATGGTGTCGCATAAATTGCTTCCTTAGTTTTATTGGTTCCAGTTAATAGTGTTGAACCGATATGATAACCATATGCTTTTCTTGGATTCAAATATGTTTCAAGTTGTTTGTTTGTTGAAGCATGTTCAATTTCAGTTTGATTTATGTGTTGATTGTAACATTATCGACTAAGATTTAGTCTCCACTGCATCTTAAGTTATCTATGGTGTCGCATAAAATGCTTTCTTCGTTTGATTGATTCCAGTTTAATAGTGTATGATTGTGGATGATGACCTGATGTATAAAATGCAGAGAGCATGTACACTTGGTATTCATAACCGACACATCTTGTTGTTTATTGCCCTTTCGTGTGTAGCATCTTGTTGGTATTCATAGCCGCTACTACTATTATTAGCGGTATACATCGCAATTCTGAATGTTATATATTTCTGAATTTCAATTCTGAACTTTTTAAGTGTTACATTAAAAAGTTAAAGGCTAGTGTCGATTAGGTGGGTTTCTGCTGTCTTAATATCTAACCGCATGCTATAACACACACATTCATTCATCCATCATATTTCAACTTGTAATAGTTTTGAATGTTAATCCAAAATGCGTCAATAGTTTTTTTATTTCGGATTCAGCAATGTCTGACAGGCTTTTAATGCAAATTTGTGTAGACGACGATCCTTAAATATGCGTCCACGTTGTATATTTACCTTGTCAATCAATAATGCTATAAGTAGAACCCGATAGTTGTCTCGGATTTTTATTGGTTGCACCTGAATTTTGAATTAAAATTCCGTGAAAATGAGAAAACGTTGCAACTGATTTGATTCGACACCTAAGAAGATGGCTAAAAACCTACCAAAGCCAGCTATGATTCCCAAGCCAGGGTTTAATGCTACAGCTACGAAGGATCATAATCTGAATTCAAGTTGCAGAATGGTAGTCCTAGGGGTTATTCAACTTAAATCTGCATCATGACATGAAATCTCTCTCATTCCATTTACAAAATTTGCTCCATGAACCAAAGTGTGCATAGTGATTTAAAATTTATAAATTTATTATTCTTGTTTTGTCATATGACTCGTAATTTGCTTCTTGATCCATGATATCTCCTAAATCGAATGTGCTTCTTGTTAAAATATGCCAGCAATCCTAAATCAGCAGCCGGAGATTTGGTTTGCTCGGATCCAGCTTTAAAGAACGATTTTATACATTAGAGGCGTATGCAACCAGTTGTATACCTTAATGGTATTGATCCAGATTTAAAGAAGGATACCATGGTGATCTCGATAAGTATGGTATGGTGTTCCGGAAGAAGTGTTAATGTGGATGATGGTATGGTGTGGGGTGGTGGGGGAATTAGATTGTACAGTTCTGGATCCTTGGGAGAATTGAAGTTTGCTAAGAACATTGTAACTTAAATATGCCTCGTGATCTAAAATTTACAAATTTATTATCCTTGTTTTGCTTCTTGATCCGAAATATGCGTTGCGTGAATCTTCCTGAATCTCCATCGGAAATCTGTCTTTCTAACCCAAAACTATGCTCGGTGACCTCTAAATTTTATAGGTGTAACCAGAGTGTTATTAACGTTTAAGTACTTGGCCTAGTATTTAATCGTCCGTGTTTGCTAGGGCATCATTTTTAGCGACTACCGCCTCTTCCTCTCTGCTTCTTCTTCTGCTGTTTCACGCCACCGCCAAAACAAAAACCATGGCATCTGACGTTAATGACCATCAAATAACAACAATAAGAAAACAACATGATGATATCTCCTCTCAAATGTAAGATCTTACTTACTCTTCTTAATTTAATTTTTACAATTCATAGTTTACCGGGCTTACCGACTCTTAGTAATTCGCTTCTCTTGTTTCATCTGCAGTGCAAGGATCATCTAGTAATACAATCTGGTGTTGGATTTTGTATCTCATACAACTGTACTGAGATATGATTCATTAAGATGTTTATATATGATTACATCTGATAAGGTTACAACTAAAACTGCAAAAGAATAGGAGATGCTAATGAATAGGACGACTAAAACTAGAACAAAAGAATAGGTACACCGTAAGAATAGGGAGACTAAGTAGAGGGAGACTAAGTAGAATACAACAACTGTCATTATGTACGTGTGACTGTTAATACCCCCCCTCAAGTTGGAGCGGTAGAGCCTGAACGAACGCCCAACTTGCCAACTAGTCGACCGAATTGTGGAGCTCCCAAAGGCTTGGTGAAAACGTCAGCCAATTGATCAGAAGATGGTAGGTGCTTCGGAATAATCAAGCCACCTAATAATTTTTCGCGGACAAAGTAACAATCAATCTCAATGTGCTTTGTTCTTTCGTGGAACACTGGATTTTGAGCAATGTGAATTGCTGCCTGACTATCACAAGAAATAGTGATAGGGAGGGGACAAGGAAAATGCAAGTCCCTAAAGAGATAAACTAGCCATTGAAGTTCAGCTGTGAGATTTGCTAAAGCACGATATTCAGCCTCAGCGGATGAACGAGCTACTGTGGGCTGTTTCTTGGATTTCCATGAGATAGGACTATTACCTAAGGTAACAAAGTATCCAGTCGTGGAACGACGAGTGAATGGACAACCTGCCCAATCCGAGTCTGTATATCCATGTAGAGTTGAAGAACTAGAGGAAGACAAAAAAATGCCATGACCTATAGTGCCTTTCAGATAGCGTAGTATACGTTGAGCAGCATCCATGTGAACGGATCTTGGATGCTGAAGAAATTGACTTAGATAATTAACAGAATAAGTTATATCCGGACGAGTGACAGTAAGATATAACAAACGGCCAATTAAACGTCTAAATGAACTCGGATCAGATAATTCGACGCCATCGGTTGGTAGTAACTTGAGATGGGTATCCATTGGGAAAGTGGATATACGAGCCCCTGTAAGGCCAGAATCTTGCAGAATGTCAAGAATATACTTTCGTTGACATAGAAAAATACCTTTGGAAGATCGAGAAACTTCAATGCCCAAAAAATATTGTAGGCGGCCAAGATCTTTAATTGAAAAATGAGATGCAAGACGTGATTTGAGAGAGTTGATGAAATTATCGTCCGTACCAGTGATAATGATGTCATCAACATAGACAAGAACAAAAATTGAAGTTGTTCCCTGATGATATGTGAATAGTGAATTATCACACAGTGACTTAGCAAAGCCTTCAGAAAGCAAAACGGAAGATAGCTTTGCAAACCACTGACGAGAGGCTTGTTTAAGACCATATAAAGATTTCTTTAGTTTAAAAACCTTAGACTCACCTTTACGAGCTAGACCCGGTGGAATTGTCATATAAATTTCCTCATCCAGGTCGCCTTGAAGAAACGCATTGTTCACGTCTAATTGATGAAGAGACCAGTTTTTGATCGCTGCAATAGAAAGTAAAACACGAACAGTAACCAATTTGGCTACCGGAGCAAAAGTATCGTAGTAGTCAATACCCTCCTGCTGTGTATATCCCTTTGCTACTAGGCGAGCCTTATAATGTTCAATGGTGCCATCAGCATTGAACTTGATTTTAAAAATCCATTTACAGCCAATGGCCGTTTTTCCAGGTGGTAAATCGACCTCAATCCAAGTTCCGTTAACTTCCAAAGCCATAATTTCTTTGGCCATGGCAGCACGCCATTTTGGACATTTATTTGCCTGAGAAAAAGACCTTGGTTCTGTATTAAGGATGACAGAAGCCAAGAAAGCCTTATGAGATGGACTGAATTTGTCATAAGACAAATATTTGGTCATTGGGTAACGAGACTCCGACGAGGAAACGGGTGTAGAATTGCTTGCGATGTGACGAACAATGATAATCCTGCAAATATACAGGTGGATGACGGTCTCTTATTGGACGAGATTGTGTAGAGTCATTGCCATGAGAATGCTGTGGATTGGCATGTGACAATGGAGGATTCTGTGAAGCCAGTGAAGGTTGTTGCGACAACGTAGTAGCTGGTAGAGACTCACTGCCCTGTGGGTCATGTTGAATCTCAGGATGCACAGATGGAAGCGACGAAACTGATGCTGGAGAATCTGAAAGTATAAAACGAGGTGTAAGTTGTCCTGAAGACAAGTTACTTGGTGAAGCACGTGGAGTAGCAGTGAGTGGTGCAGCGGAAAGATCAACAGATGTTGCAGGATCCGATTGTCCAGAATGATTCATTGGACAAGTAGTAGAAGTAGAATGTGCCTGGTTTGTGGTATCAGCATGAATACTCGGAGAATCAAGTATGAAATCGTACGTGAGATAGTCAGATGGAAGTTCTGACACAGAATCTGACTTATTAAGAGATGTAGATAAGTTTTGAAAAGGGAATAAATTTTCACGAAATACCACATCTCGTGAAACATATGTGGTTTTTGATTCAAGATCATAAATTGTGTAACCTTTTTTTCCATAAGGATAGCCAATGAAGATGCCTGGCTTGGCACGTTGATCAAACTTGTGAATTGGTTTAGGATTCTTACCAAAACATAAACATCCAAAGACGCGTAGAGAGGAGTAATCCGGAGGAGCATTTAAAAGAACCTCATGTGGAGATTTATTAGATAAAACTGGAGTAGGTAATTTATTAATGAGGTATGTCGCAGCTAATATGCATTCACCCCAGAATTCAATAGGCAGATTTGCTTGAAAGCGTAAAGCACGTGCCACATTTAGTAAATGACGATGTTTTCTTTCAACGACGCCATTTTGTTGGGGAGTATAGACACAACTCGTTTGATGCAAAATTCCATGTTCATGGAACCAAGATTGTAGCGCATTTGATTTGAACTCTGAGCCATTGTCAGACCGAAAGGTCTGAAGTTGTGGAATGAGTAATGTATTAATACCAGAGGAAACATTGATTATTTTGTGTCCAAATTGTTTGACAACAAAAGCAAAGAAATATTTAAGAAACTTTAAAGTTTCGGATTTGACTTGCATCAAAAACACCCAAGTGCAGCGAGAATAGTCATCGACTATGGTGAGAAAATACTTAGCATTAGTTAAAGACGCAATAGAAAATGGTCCCCAAATGTCAGCATGAACCAATTGGAAAGGATGTTTAGATAAAGAAACACTTTTATTGAATTTCAGTCGAGATTGTTTTGCCCGTGGGCATACATCACAAGAGTGCTTAAACTGAGAACTAATATAATCAAAATTGCGAGCTAAAAAATTAAAACAATCCGTATGTGGATGGCCTAATCGACAATGCCATTTGTCGAAGGTCTTATTCATTGCTAGAGAAGAAACAGATGCCTGAAAAGTAAAATGATAGAGTCCAGCAATTTTCTTACTCCATCCAATCTCCGTTCTCGTTTGAAGGTCCTGGAAGACACAAGACTCATGTGAGAAGGTAATACATACCAGCTTGTTGTGCTTGTGAGTTGACTGACCGAAATCAAATTGAATTTGAAACTTGGAATGTAAAATACATTGAGCAACGTAATAGTTGGAGAAAGGTTAACAATTCCAGTGTGTGTCACTGAGATGTTAGAGCCATCGAAGCGTTGAACTAGTATAGGATTTATGACAAAGTGTAAGTTGTGAAACATGATAAAGTAGAACAAATATGATGTGTAGCTCCACCGTCAATTATCCAAGTAAGTGAAGTACATGAGAGTATCATACCTGCAGATTAGCATACGATGCTATATTGGGTCCAAAGATTGTCGATCAAGCAAAGGACAAGAAAGCGAGCATCTTTGGCGGGAGAAATTCTTTGGAGAGCTGGCTGGAATTGGATCAACAGCGTGCATAGCAGAGCCACAGCAGCAGCGTAAGGTGATGCTTGGTTTCTCGGCTTTGTGAGTTGCTTGGATATCCATTCAACTTCCAGCAGGTCTCAAGTATGACCATGTTTGGAGCATGATCACAAAACGGACGGAGCGCTTGTTATTGTTATTTCCAATACCAGGGTTGTGTGAAGATGAAGACTGCTGAGATCGATAGGAGTCGCTGCGGGAAACATGTAACGCAGTTGAATCAACTTGAGGGATAGAGGAGGAGTTAATACCTTGTTGTTCTTCCTCCCGGCGTACAAGGACTGTAGAGCTTGGCAAAGAAATGGCATGGGTTCCATCAACAAACATTGATCAAAAGAGAGGAAAAACGATCATGTAAACCTTGAAGAAACTCCATGGACCGATCTTGGTTGTGGTGATCAACAAAGTCTTTCCCAGATTACAGGATGCACGGTACCAAAGGCCTGAAGGAATCAGTTGATCCCCGGAGAGTTTTCGGTGAGTGAAATATACAACAACACTGTGATTCTTCTCAGCCTCGATCCACAAATCGATCAAGTTTCCAGGGCAAAATAGCTTTGGTGCGTTTTTGTGAGAGAAATCGGTGCTTGATCTCCAACCATTGAGCCCGTCTTTGAGGAAAATCCATAACACTCGATCGGATGAGCGGATCCACTTTGAATTAGCTACCCAGCTACCAACTAGATCATCTGCACGAGTCCAGTGTAAGAGATCGAAGAGGATCGTTGGTTTTTCAATTGAACCATCAATATAACCGAGTTTAGCCTTAGCACTTAGGGCTTTTGTGACTCCTCGTTCCCAGATGCAATAGTTTTCACTATTGAGAAGAGGTGTGAAGATAACAGTTGTTGGATTGTCAGCCGGATGCACATAATAGGGAGATGATGGAGATAAAGACGAATCCTTCTTGGATGATGATTGAGGGGTTTGAGTTTCATCTTCCAGTGCCATTGTTGATCAGTTGGATAAGAGAATAGAAAAAAAAATTTAACCTAGCTCTAGATTACCATAATACAATCTGGTGTTGGATTTTGTATCTCATACAACTGTACTGAGATATGATTCATTAAGATGTTTATATATGATTACATCTGATAAGGTTACAACTAAAACTACAAAAGAATAGGAGATGCTAATGAATAGGACGACTAAAAACTAGAACAAAAGAATAGGTACACCGTAAGAATAGGAGACTAAGTAGAGGAGACTAAGTAGAATACAACAACTGTAACTATGTACGTGTGA